>CAUJNA010003408.1:269674-317174 GCA_963377175.1 Effrenium voratum
TCCAACCATCCAACCATCCAACCATCCAACCATCCAACCATCCAACCATCCAACCAACCAACCAACCAACCAACCAACCAACCAACCAACCAACCCAACCAACCAACCAACCAACCAACCAACCAACCAACCAACCAACCAACCAACCAACCAACCAACCAACCAACCAACCAACCATCCAACCAACCAACCAACCAACCAACCAACCAACCAACCAACCAACCAACCAACCAACCAACCAACCAACCAACCAACCAACCAACCAACCAACCAACCAAGCCAAGCAGCAACAAATATAGGCAACCAACCAACCCAACCAACCCAAGCAGCCAAAGAATAGGCAACCAACCAACCAAATAACCAACCAACCAACCAACCAAACAACCAAGCCAAGCAGCCAAAAATTTGGCAACCAACCAACCGTTTCCAGCGGAATTTCTTTGAATGATTTGGCCCCCGCTTCGAATCAGGATGCCGTGGGCCAAGCCTTGCACGCGGCCTTCCAAGAGGATCTCCACTTCAAGCCCCTCGCAGGGGATCTCTGGGTGTATTTTTGGTTTGTGTCTCATGGTTTGTATTTTTGTGTTTGTGTTTTTGTGTTTGTGTAACTGTTTGTATTTTATTGTGTTGTTGGTGTTTTTGTATCTCATGTGTTAACTAATGCCAAAACCCCTGATCCCTCTTTCCTTTTAAACGCTTTAAATTGAAGTCATGTTTGCAGTGTTTGCCTAGGTTTGCCCGTCATAATCGTGACCTCTTCCTTGCAATGACCCAGCTGCAACCGGTGGCGCCTATTTTGATTGCAACTTTTCTTGGGTTTTGGGTGCCGATTCCTTTAAGAAGTCAGCCAACCCTAAAAGAGGATGCCGTTGTTCTTTTTTCCACGGATATCCACTCGACATCTGAGATGATCCCAATCTTTCCAAAGGTCAATCACCAAACACGAGTGTTGAGGGTTTGACAAGAATGGTTGAATAAACCCCAGCCAATGTGGGTCCATCCAAGCAAAACAAACAAACGAAACCGAGCTTCTGGAGAAGTGGAACGAGCTCACCGGCTTACCTGTAGAGGTCTCTTCCAGGGTTCCAAGTTTCCATTTTGTGTCCCCAGCTTGTTGGCGCATTCCAGCCAAGACTTTTCAAAGAGGGGCTGGCGTGGTGTTTGGGACGGTAAAACTTTTGGTCCGGATGCCCCTTGAAAATTGTCCCCAAGTGATGAGTTTGTCGTGGTTCAAGTAAAGCAATATCATAGAAAGGGCGAACCGTCTCAAGCGATTTTTTGCTTTGCACCTTTCACTTTGAACCGTGGGTGTGGTTCCGCGGAAGCCAAAGCTTTTCATGTTGAGCAATATCTAGTCACCATGGTCCCAAAGAGGAGCCCGTTTGACACTTCCGGATGCCGGGACAATTGTTTTTCCGAAGCCATCACGTGGGTCCCCTTGGAGAAATTTGTGTCTGTGTGTGCGCTTTGCGTGAGGTATGTCCATGAAGACAAGTTCGTCGAGGAACTCCAGGCGAGGCAACGCAGCTCGATGTCGGCCGCTTTAATCGTTAATTTTGGAGGTTTGGGGGTCGGGGGGGGGGGGCAGAGTGTGGGGGTTTGAGGGCTTGGTTTGCGGATTTGTGGGTTGGTGCGTTTGCGGGTTTGCGCGTTTGCGGGTTTGCGCGTTTGCGGGTTTGGGGGTTTGGGGGTTTGGGGGTTTGGGGGTTTGGGGGTTTGGGGGTTTGGGTTTGAGGCTTGGTTCAAACCTCAACTCCTCTCAACCCTCCACAACTCCTGAAAGCCTCAAAGCCTCAAACCTCAACTCCTGAAAGCCTCCCACCCTCAACCCGCAAACCTCACCTCCTGAAACTTTCTTAGAACCCTCAAACCTCAACTCCTCCCCTCAACCCCCTCAAACCTCAAACCCTCAAACCCCAACTCCTGCAAGTGCCTTTTACCCTCAACCCTCAAACCTGTCCCTCCTCCCCCCAACGTTCCTCACAGCAGTTGGCGGTTTTGGCGTCTTGCCTTTGCTGACTTTTGGCTTGTCCAATTGATGCTTTGTTTTACCGTTTGTTTTCCTGAAACTTCACTTTGTTCTGCCTGGCGCAGAGCACACACCCATAGCGTGCTTCGTGAGCCTTCAAAACTGCCGATGCTTCTCCAGTGGCGGTTGTGGAGGGTGTCCCTTCTGCGACCGGTCTGCCGGGTCTCATCGGACGTCGGACGGGCTTCGCACGTGGCGCCGAGCGTAATCCAATATGTCCCCGTGAAAAACCTGAAGGTTTCGTGGTTGCTTCAATTGGGGCCGATCCGAAGCGCTTTTGGCTCCCCACATTTTCTCGCGCCTTTTCCCCCTTCCTCCGGCCATGCCGCGCGGCAACCCGAGCTGGGTGGGACACGCGCTGCAGCTAGCTGACAGCCCCAAAGCTGAGCCAAGCTCACGCAGATAGCTTGGACACCTCCTGCGTCAGCTGCTGGTGCCATTCCACTGCGTCCTGGGCCCGGCTTAGACCCACTTACGGCAAAATCAAGGACAAATCAAGCTAAGTCTGGCAACGCAGCCTGCTTTGCGATGAAAGCACCTAACTGCTCCGCGCTCTCCAAAGAGCAAAAGCCAACGTATGCCAAGTGAGACGGCTTCAGCAAGCACAAGGCGCTCTCCTGTCCAAGTTTTCCGAAGGCTATCAGAGTGAAGGGGTCCTGCATTGATGGCTTCACTGGATGGATCCTGCTGCAGCACATGACCTCTGGCAGCGTGCAGTTTTGGGCAATGTGCCCAGCTTGTTGCGGTGTGACCCGAAACTTATCCATTTCCTTGCAGTCGCCAACCCACACAGGCCTTCTTGCAGCGGGAGTCTGACTTGCCAAAGTTCACGCTGACATGCGAGCCAGGATTGCATGATACTTCGTGTGAAGTAAAAGACAATCGTTGCAACGGTCAAGAACATCAACGGATTGCGCGCGCTCCAGGTCTTTGCCTTCTCCTGCGACGGAGAGCGTTTTTTGCCCGTCGCCTTTTGGTGCTTCTTCCAACCAGGTTAAAGGCGCGTCCGTACACGACACCACGTCAAGAACATCCATGCAGCCCTTTAAGGTTTGAAGGGGAACTTCAATCACACTAGGTCTGATGATGCCGTTCACTGGTATGGCACGAGGACCGAATGTTGATTTCCGAAATGAAGGAGGGAAACACGGGACAGGACAAGACCTGAACAAAAACGCGCAAACGAAAACCCTGCCTCAAGCCTATCAAGGGAGTCAAAGCATGAGAGAGTAAGTCATCCACGTCGGATGTTGTAGTCGGGAGAAAGTGAGCGGTAGTTGCCGTAGAGCAGGTCCAGGTGAAGATCCCTTGACTGCTTGTGATTCCGAATGAGGAGACGGAACGCTTGGAGAACTTCAAACAAACCTGACCTCAAGCCTCGGGGAACCGACACGGGTCTGAATGCTGAAATCTGAATCTGAACGGAACAGTCGAGCGCTGAACGGTGATTGAGGTGAAACGTAGGAGGCTCTGAGAGGCTCACTCTGGGGGGCTTTGTAGCAAACCCAGCAGTGCCATCAGTTCAAGGGTTGGTTGATTGATCTCTCGCTCAGGAGAGCTGGGCATGGTAACCCGTCTTACTCGGCGCCTTGACGGACGTGCCGAGAACATACACACCTCCAGCTTCATGAATGCCAGACGATCGGATGTCAGTCACCAAAAGCTCCTGTTTGAACACGAGACAGCAAGGGAAACAAAGGGTCCACTCGAATTGCAGGTACAAGATGTTGCGTCCAACATCTCATCCACCTGATTTCCGTAGCTTCGTTGGCACGGCTTGGAAATCAAGCACCGTGCCGCCTGCGTATTCAGGTATGCACAAGCGGTGAAGCTATGCTCCCATGAACTAGGGAGGTCCACACACACGCACGCACACACGCACACACGCACGCACGCACGCACACACACACACACACACACACACACACACACACACACACACATACACACACACACACACCCACACACACCCACACACACCCACACACACACACACAAACACACACACGCGCGCACACGCGCACACGCACGCACGCACGCACGCACGCACGCACAACGCACAACGCACAACGCACAACGCACAACGCACAACGCACAACGCACAACGCACAACGCACAACGCACAACGCACAACGCACAACGCACAAACGCACAACGCACAACGCACAACGCACAACGCACAACGCACAACGCACAACGCACAACGCACAACGCACAACGCACAACGCACAACGCACAACGCGCAACGCGCAACGCGCAACGCGCAACGCGCAACGCGCAACGCGCAACGCGCAACGCGCAGCGCGCAGCGCGCAGCGCGCAACGCGCAACGCGCAACGCGCAACACGCAACGCGCAACGCGCAACGCACAACGCGCAACGCCCAACGCACAACGCACAACGCACAACGCACAACGCACACACACACACGCGCACCCACACGCACACGCATAGGCAGACCCATATGCACACGCGCACGCACACCCACACGCACACGCGCACGCGCACGCACGCAACGCACGCACGCACGCACGCACGCACGCGCACGCACGCACGCACGCGCACGCACGCACGCACGCACGCACGCACGCACGCACGCACGCACGCACGCACGCACGCACGCACACGCACGCACGCACGCACGCACGCACGCACGCACGCACGCACGCACGCACGCACGCACGCACGCACGCACGCACGCACGCACGCACGCACGCACGCACGCACGCACGCACGCACGCACGCACGCACGCACGCACGCACGCACGCACGCACGCACGCACGCACGCACGCACGCACGCACGCACGCACGCACGCACGCACGCACGCACGCACGCACGCACGCACGCACGCACGCACGCACGCACGCACGCACGCACGCACGCACGCACGCACGCACGCACGCACGCACGCACGCACGCACGCACGCACGCACGCACGCACGCACGCACGCACGCACGCACGCACGCACGCGCACTTTTACACCTGCTCGCACGCTGCCCAGGTCTGGAAAGGGACGCCGTTCCCGTCGCACTTGTTGGGCCGGTTCCATCGTGAAGGGGGATACTTCAGCGACTAAGGAGCTGGGGGAGGTGGCAGGGAGTAGTAGAGGCAAGGGGGGATGCGTGGGAGCCCTTTTCAGGGCAGTTCCCCTTAAGCATTTGAGAGGGGTTTTCTGATAGGGCTAAATGACTACTCTCTGCGTCATTAGCTTATCAAGCAAAGGGGGAAGATCTGGAGGGTTCCTTAAGTCAGGTTTTGTTGATTTTTTTTTGCAGGACTCACTAACTATTTCTCCTTGGACTCCTCTTGTAAGTTGGTTTTGGGGCATCGGCTGCTAAATCGTGCGTTCTCCTCGTTGGTGATTGCGGTGACTCTGTCACCGTCCATGCTGCAGGTTGTATCCCTCCCACCTCATGGACTGTCATTGTCACATTTTCACCTGGGCGTCGTCTGCGTGTATTGGTCTCATTACGCCACACTGCCTTTTGGGAGTGTTCTAGTTTTTTTTGCCCCCTACATTTGTTGGCTGTGTGCCAAAGTTGGGGCCCCCTTTTGGGTTGGTTGTAGAAAGGAATGCCTCAGGGCGTAGGAGCAATCATTTTGGGAAGCAGGCCCATTTTGGTGGGGCACCCTGGTTTTGACACATAGCAAGTTGGGTGCGGCGCAGCCTTTTGCCTTTTTGTTTTTGCTCTTGAGCGGCAAATGGGGGAAGTCCTACCAGTCTATCACAGAAACGCCCATCTGAACCATTGAAGAAACTCAATCTGAGCCTGAAATGGAAGCTGTTCCCAACCGCCAGCAAGCTGGCTTCTGAGTTTCAATGGTGTTTTCTTCATCTACCAGGGCCCTCTAGTTTCCAGCAACAAACCAATCAAGCAGGACACCTATGTAGTTGAGGGAAACGGATTTCCTCAGAGGATTTCATTCAGGTTCCGCGTGTGTCTCGCGGAGTTGCCTTCAACCTCAAACATTTGCTGGGCCGCAACCTTCTCCTTTGATACCACCTGCGCTCACATCTTGTGGTTCGGCGGACCTCGTTTTTTAAAGTGTTCTTTTTTGCAGTTCATATTTCGCATGTATCGTGTTTCTACATGATCGTAAGTGTTGGTGCTTGCGCCCGTGGTTCAACTCGTGGCAACACACCGTCTTTGGGACCCTGGGCCCTTGCCTCTGTTGTTCGGCTGAGGAGGTCTGTCTGGCCACGGTTCTTGTGAGTTGTTTGGTGATAAACGACCTGCGGCCTGGACGCATTTTTCTGGGCAAGTTGTTTTGCAACCTTGCCCCTTTTGGTCGCATGAGGTCACCCCGTTTGTGGCTTCCCTTTCAGTGAAGGATGGGGTTGATTGTCCGGTTGATTCCCGGAAAAAACAGTTTAAGAGATCTGCCGTAAGTTGCATGTAAGAATCCCCTTCAAGCCAGTTTGATAGCCAGCTGGTTGTTGAATTGGCACACAGCCAGCCCGGAAGTTTCCAACCCGGCATGTCGCAATGGGAATGGTGCACAACACTGCTTAGCCAGCGGATTTCGACTTGAGGCGTTCAAGCGTAATCCACTTCCCCTTGTGCTTCATAGCTTCGCGTTGGATGCCTGTTACAGCCACCATGGGGGCCTGTCGCAGATCAGCTCAAGCTGAAGTATCACATAGGATCACTTTTGCCCATGTCCAACGCACACCCTTTTAAGCCCAGCACCAGACAAAGACCTGGAGCACGCGCAATCCGGTGATGTTCTTGACCATTGCAACGATTGTCTTTTACTTCACACGAAGTATCATGCAATCCTGGCGGCCCGCCGCTGTGTCCTGGCCGGATGTCAGCGTAAACTTTGGCAAGTCAGACTCACGGGGGCTGCGCAAGAAGGCCATGTATGGGATGGCTACCGCAAGGAACGGGATGAGGAAGTTGCGGGTCACACTGCCACAAGCTGGGAAAATGATGGCTGGGTGCAAGCAGTACGTTGGCCAGAAGAACTGCGCGCCGCCAGAGGTCATGTACTGCAGCAGGATCCATCCAGTGAAGCCATCAATGCAGGACCCCTTTACACGCGCTTGTGTCGAGTGGCTGCAAGAAACGATGGAAACTGCCCGGCGCCCACTTAGTTCTGGAGAGTGGCTTGCTCTTCGACAGGAGAGCGAACATCTGGAAGCCAGCAAGGAGGCATCAGACAGAAGCCCCCAAAGCTGAGCCAAGCAACGCTACCTCGCGCTGGACGAGGAGCGCTTCGTGCGCAAACCCTGGCCCTGACATGTCCGGCTCTGACTTTTGAGAAAGTGTTTCGTTTCTTCCAGCGTTTTGTTTATTTCTGCTTCATGACATTGGCACACATTTGCATTTCTGTGTGGGCTAAGGATTCCTTTATTTAGAGCGTCGTGAGGCTTGAGGGTTGGGAGTTGCGAAGGGTTGACGGTTTGGTAGTGTGTGTGTTGGTAAGTAGGGCTTCAAGCATTGAGGAGTTGAGGCTTGAGGGGTATTTGGCGAATGGGGGGAGGACCTTGGCTGCCCGAACGTGATTGAACAAAAGGGTATAAGCAGATCAAAGGTTTGAGGGTTGTAAGAGCACAGGACAGTACAGGGTTTGGAGTTGTATAAGGGTTGAGGCTTTGGAGAGAGAGGCTTGCTTTAGGGTTGCAAAGGCTGGGCAGTTGAGGCCGGAGGCTTGGGGGCTTGAGGCCTTGAGGAGGTTTGAGGGATAGTTGACCCCCACCAGCCCGGGTCTGGGGAGGCGAGCGCGCAGGTTCTGAATGCTGGCCCAACCGTCAGGGCACAACCCGATTGTAGCTATCCAATCAGACGTCCAATAGATCTCCAACGACTCCCCAGCTTTGAAGGCATATGCTTCAAGTTCCGAACAGTTGTGATTGTCGAGAACCCAGACATGCACACCTGACATTGAACCTTGGAAACCTGGAGGGCCAACCAATCTACCAAGGTAAGAGGAAGAGAGGCGACCTAGACGATTCAGTTCTCCTTGGCCTGATCCGCTCAAAGGCCAATCCAGATCCGGAGTCCCAGTACAATCCCAACATATCCGTGTACGTCATCATCAGCGCATCCGGCAATGATTCATCCTGATGCCAAGGCCTTCCTTACCTTGATTGCGGTCGCCACCGATTCTTACTACAGGGAAAACGCAAAAGCAGCCGGCCAAGGGATGCTGCAAGTGGTTTAAACAGAAAGCAAGGGACCCTGGTGACATACTATAACAGGCCTCCAGGTTTGCAGGTTGCCGAGACCGAAGCGACCCGAGCAGCAAACAGCAAGCCTGCCATGCTCTGCAAAAAGTGGTGCACCTCCACAGATGTGTGCATGTGTGAACGCTTTTTCTTTTGTATTTACAGTATGTTCAAAACCATCCTGTGAATAGAAGTAACATCATAAAGAAGCCCTCCCCCCCAAAAAAGCAAACAAACCAAGGCCCCAACCCCCCCAAACCCCCAAACCACCCCCAAACACCACACACAAAACGCACGAAACAGCACTAAACACACAAACCCCCTCCAAAACCACTCATAATAGTAAAATAATAACCTTTGCAAAGCCAAAATTAATAGTAAAAACGTTTTTAACAACAAGCCTAATAATAGTAATAATGAAGCACAAGAAGCCCAAAGCAACGCCCAAGACCCACAAACACCACCAACCGCAAACAAAACCAAACGCGCGCACACAAAAAAGCGTCCCACCCCCCCTCCACCCACCCTCTGAGGTCATGGAAGGAACCGCAGGAGTCTGCAACAACCAACAAGGAGATCCCTAAAAACGACTCCTGATTTCGGCTGAGTGTGCAGCATCCAGAAGATCCATTCTTGACGCAGCCCTGAAACACCAACGCAAGACTACTCTCAAAGCTGACGCATTCTAGGTCTCCTAGATTGTCTTGCAAGCCAATGTATTCCAACTCTTGATTCATGAGCAATCCCGGCCGGCTGCCATCTTTGGCTCAGGCCTGGTTGATAGCACTTTCCAACTGCGAGAAAACAAGTGCTTCACACTTGCTGAATTGTGGTCTGCCTTCTGACATATATCGTCATCTACCTCGTCCGTCCATATTCATCCTTCATCGGAACAGGTTCATGTTCTGGACCTGCGAGGTACATACTCGACAATGTTCAGTGCGAAGACTTGTGGGTGTGGAATCAACTGTTTTCTGCTGAGTTTGTTGCAAGAATTTGCGTCGCCCGTGATGATGTCGGCACTGAATTTCATACCCGTCTCACGAGTCTCATCATGTTTGCAATAAATGTTTGGTAGGTTGCATTCATAGTGGTATACGCACGGTGAGTAACGGAAGTCCGGATCTGTGTACAAAGGTTCTGTCGTACTCTCCCTTCATCTGTGTGAAGTAGTGGCTTGAAATTCATCAACGCTTTTGAAATTTGGCCCAGAAAGAGAGGTCGGGTTCCGTATGGTAGTTGGTGAAGTTCATGGCGTGAAGGTTGGGAGGGAGATGCGTTTGGGTGATTCGGATAGTTTGTCCATGTCCTTTGAGACGAAGCACTTGACCGGACTTAACTGGTGAGGTCATTATATATATATATATGTTCCATGCAAAATGTAGATTTCTGTCTAGCAACCTAAACATTGAGTTGTCCAAGAGGGCAGATGTGTCACCAAAACCACGTGGCCCTAGACCCGATCCCTGCCCCCCTCCCTTTTTCCTACACCCATCCAGGAAACGATATGGATGCAGTTCTTGTTGATCCACCACCCTTGTAGGAGATTGAAAGAGCACTACAAGGACCAGGGAGAAGAACAGCTGGAATCCACCAAAATTGCATTGCTCACAACCCTGTTATACTGATTCTTGCTTTCAACACGATCCAATGATATGGCCAAAAGTGCAAATCCAACCCATACCCAGGCGATGCAGGTGGAATGGCGCTCGCTGGCTCAGCTGCCAAAGCGGGCGGTTCAGAAGTGGACTTGGGCCACCAGCGAGGTTGCAGTCACCTGCGACTCGACGGCACCATCCGCCGAATTGCCACAAAGGCGGTGAAGAACATCAGTTTGGGCAGTTTGACGCAAGTTTCCTTCAAAATGATCTTTGAGGGGGAACTATTGGGAACTATAGGTGTTGTTCGGCCCAATGTTTTTTAAAGGCCCAACCACAAGGGAAACAGAGGTGTTCAGGCCCCCAATTCCTTGCCAGGTGAGACATTTTACTCAGACCTGCGGTGGTGTTTTGTTTGTTTTTTTCTTGGAGGGGAGGTTGGATCTTTGGACTTTCACTCCTCAAACTGTGGATTTTCATTCACAAAAAGTGAAGAACTTGTTGCAGAGGCCTCAACAGTAACAGCAGCCAAGTCAAACAAGCACGGACTTGCCTCGATTTGAGGCAGTTTCCCTCAAAAAAAAAGACCGCCCCCTTCGTTCCCCCGCGGGTCTCAGGCCGGGGGTTGGGGAACCTCAAGTTCCAGCCCTGTTGGCTGAGGGGCCACGAAGTCTCCAGCGACCGGAGGCGCCTTCCGTCAGAAGGTTTGAGAAGCGTTCAGCTATCACTCGCCCAGCCAGGCGCACTTTACGACCCTTTTTGCTTGGTGGCAATGTCCCTTTGTTTTGGGCGGTGACCCAAAAAGTGTGCACTTCTTTTTGGGCTGGCCACTGGCCAAGTGAGATCATCCTTCACTTTGTGTAACTTGCTGAAGCCATCTCGCAACTCAGCCAGCTCTCATGTACCTGTTTCTCGGGGCTTCGCGGGGGCGGTTTTCCATGTCCAAACCGGGACACCGGTCCGCTCGTGATATCGCCTGGCCAGTTTTTTTTGGGTCCGTTTGCCCAGGCGACATCGCCTTGGCTCATTTGTTTGCCCTTTTGGCTTTTTAGTGGTTCCTTCACTTTCACGCCCAGGCTACATGTGGCAGCTGATGGTGGGCTATTCCAAGAAGTTATCGTATCAGCCTTCCGTCTCCGGCACCATCCACCAGCTTCTTCGTGTCGCCAAAGCCGGGACCCGGGACCCGTTGGCTGCGAGTTGAGTTCCTGTTCTTGCTGCCAATTGACATCGAGCCCCAAAAGCCCCCCAGGAGGTTCCATGTTAATCTGCAGGGAAGTTCTACAGAAAAACCCCTGGGTTTGGGTCCATGACGTGGCAGATTCCTGCAGGGGTTGATACCAAGGGCACAGTTTACAGTTTTTTTTTTTGGGGGGATGCCCACTTTGGTGTTACAATCGTGTTCCACCACCATTGCCTTGCCTGGGGTTGTTTCCGCTCGTTTTTTCTTTGGTCAAATCAAAGAAAAATTGCAGCCAGAGGCAAGAACACTGATGGTAGGATGCTTCTGGCATTCCTTTTCCTGTTTGGAATCATATTCTGTGTCCCTTTTAGATCTCCAGATGGATTTGGGCTCCGATCTGCCGAGAGCAGGCTGCGCGCGACCGGAAGCCCCTCATCGCCGATGCCCGGATCTCCTCCGCCCATTTGGGGAAACGCGAGCGGCTTGGCTCGCCCGGCTCGCGGATTGGCTCTCCCGCGGAGCCGAAATGGCAGACATTGGACATGGTTGGGATTCATGTCCGCCAACCTTCGAGAGATCGAGGCGGCACCTCGAGGCGAAAACGACGTTGCCATTTGATGCCCTGCGTTTTTTTGAGAGGAATCTCCTGAGGCCATCGACTGCTGCAAGTTGTAAGGAGCCTCATGTACCCGTGAGAGTGCATCCCATTATATACATACATGTGCATGCATACATGTCCGGATGTATGTATATATATATATGTATATAAATACACATATGCTCCCCCCCCCCCAACCAGGGACCTACTTTTTCCTCTCCAGTTCATGATTTGCTCATCTAGCACTGGAACCAAGGATCTCTCAACTAGGACCAGAACCAAAGATCTCTCAACTGGGACCCCACACTAGGACTAGAACCAAGGATCTCTCAACTGAGACAAAAGAGAACCCCCAATGAATCGGTAATGGTAAAGGCTGTGCTTGTTTCGAGTCAATCCATCCCGTTTAATACTCCGTCTAGAGGTCAACCACGGGGGCCAAATCCTTTAACCCCAGATAAAGGATTGCCCAAATGAAGAGCCACGTGAAAAATCAGATTGTGGGGTTGTTCCGAGCCAGGTTTCTCTTAAACCCAAGATTTCCCTGCGAATGACCGGAAGCCTTAGTCCTTGCAGTGTCAGGATTTCTCGCGCGGCGCCAAATGAATGTTAAAAAAAGAAGCAAAAGGGGCGACGGGTCACTGTTTTGAACATGTTGAACCGAACCAACGCGGATTTCACAGGGGAATCAAAACGAAACCAAGAAGCCTTTTTTGCGGGAATTGTCTGCGTTAAATGTTGCCAGACAGCCACACTGATTTCGCTTGTCTTTTTTTGACAGTTGCCAAGGCGGCAACATCTCTACCCAGCGGACCCCAGTTTCCTGCAACCACCCCATAGATGTCCGTTTCATCAGTTGGTTTGGTGAGAAATTCTGCTGGGTTCCAGTGGTTTAGATTGGTTTTATAAACCATTACCAGGAAAACCCATCTATGTGTCCAGGTCACCTATGGTAACCTCCCTTTCCTTTGGTGTTTGAGGTGGTTCCCTGTACAGGTACATCACCAACCTTCCCCAGAATTAGCTCCCCTTATTGATCTTCTTCTTTTTTGGGGTCCCCTTTGTTTTCCACCAACCGGGCAAAAAAATAAAGGTATTTTTTTGCTGGGGTCCGAATTCCAGGCAAGCAACAACCCCCAGCCACCCCCCAGGTACATCCTGGAGCAGTGGCCCGTTGGCCGCGCCCGCGCCGGTTCCTCGGACGCTCTGCGCCGCCTCTGCGCGAAGCACCGAGCCGAGATGCCGCCCTGAAGCGCCGGGGCGACCCTGGAATCAAGGTCGCAGATCCTCTCTAAAATGGGACACCAATCAACCAGGGCAGGGGGATATTCCTGGGTTGCCATGACGCAAGCCAGGGGAACTGGTGGTTTTCACTCAGCGAAGCGACCAGAAGTGACCAGTGAAAAGTCCATGTCAGTCGTGCATTCGCCTACCGGCCGAAAAGTCACGAGCGGAGCTGCTGCAAGTTTTACATGTGCTTCACATCACCTCCCTAGTCCCTCCTTGTTTTGAATACTTCCCCTTGAATTTTGCCCTTTAAGCCCACCCTAAACCCTAAATCCTGAACCCTAAACCCCTCCTCTTCTCGTTGTGCCCAAACAAGACCTGAGCTCTTGTTGCCCCTTCCGCTCCTTGTGCCCCTTGTCTTGATTTGAGAGAAGCCACGAGCTGTCCGGATTAAACTCCTGTGGTTCTAGATTCCAACTCGCAACCATTTGTTCAACGAAGCACTCGCTCATAGGAACTTGAGAGCCTGGCTGGCAGTTTTTACGGAGAAAGGGTGCAAGCTGTGTCACAATCAATAGACGACCCTTGGCGTAAGGACATGTCCCACAGACGTGTTGTCCATGGCGCAGATCCAAAGGCCTTGGACTTGTCCGGATGTTTCATTCCGAGAATTTGCCCAAAACGAATCATCGACCGGATCTGACCTTTTGGTTTTTCATTTGTGGTCCATGTTTGGTCATGGCCGCAAAAGGCTCGTCTTTATTCATATCCTCAATGTTGCTCAAGTTTGGGATGGTTGGCCATGTTCAAGGGGCAAAAAACAAAGATGGTATTTGCCCTCCATGCTGCCACGGACACGCCCCCGGTTTATAAAAGCTCATAAAGGCTCATAATGACCATCTGTCATTGTGTGTGTTTTTGTTTTTTGTTTTCTTCTCTTTTTTACCTGCTCACATTTGTTTATACCCTGATCATTGTATTTGTTTAAGCCATTGTATGTTTTGTCATTGTATTTTGTTTGTCGACCATTGGCATTGAGGCCTTTCATCATGGGACCCTGTTGAACACATCGGAGCACCCCTGGCCCTCAGGTCACAGAAGGAGTTGGCGCTCGACGCACAGGCGGAGATACGCTCGTAGTCCGTCTTCCTCTTTCCAGACCGAGATCTGCAACCTAGATCCCGTTTTACTTGGGGTTGCCCCAAACCCGACATCTCTTGAGACGGACCTCTGTCTTCATTTTTGTCTATCCGTTTATCTTTCTACTTACCCGTCTACCTTGTATCTTACTGTCTTTCGATATAGTCATCTTGCTGCACATCTATATGTCCACTTGTCTGGCTTTGTGTTTATCTATCAAGGTATCCATGTATCTCTACCTATATCTATTGGTTTGTCTTTCATTCTATCTTTCGATGTGTCTATCAATGTATATTTGTGTTTATCCATCTATCTGCTAATTTGTCAGTTTTGCTTTCTACCTGTCTATCTTTCTTCTATCTATCTTTCTATGTGTCTTCTTTTTGTTTCAATCGAGCTTTCTAAAAATCGGCCCATTTTTGTTTCTATCTGCGGGGCGGCCTTTTGGCTGACATCTTGGTTGAGAATGGAGTTGAAGCCTTTTCACCGTGTAGGAACCCTCTTGCAGACTCGCCCTTGTTTCGTCTCGGGGCAACAGTCAAAAGGCAAATCCATCAGTACCCACCAACCCAAGCCTAATACTTGGCCACCCCTAAACCCAGCCCAACCAACCTGAAGCCACCCTCGACCACCTCTGAATCAACTATTCGCCCCGCAGGAAGTTCTGCGGAAACCCTTCTACGCGGAAAGAAAGGTGGGCCTCCTTATGAGAGACCCTACAGCTTTCCCAAAGAATCCCACAGGTCAGTGGTAGGCAAGCCCTATTGAGGCCAAATGGGGGCCGTGCTAAATTGCAAGCAGGATGTAAATGGTGATCCTGAAGGGTCTACCGCCAACGGAAAACCGAGCATAGCGAAAGGCCAGTGAAAGGACCGCGAAAGGAGTGCGAGGAGAACGAGTATGGACAACGAACACGTGACAGGTTCTTGGTTTGCTTGATGTTGGTGACAAGCTTTATGCTATATATATATATATACTCAGTTGCCCAAAGCCGACCTTTTGACCTTTTAGTTTCTCCTTTTTGGTCTAGTTTTAGTCATGACCCGAAAAGGTGAGCCTTCTATTTCTGGGTCCTTTGGGCAAGTGAGTATATACTATCTAGAAATATATATATATATACATATACATGTATTTGCAAATGTTATATTATATTGTAGATATAGATATATACATATATATATATATATGCGTGGAGTGGCTCCGACGAAATCCGAGCTTCACTGACAAAATCCGCAAAAGGAACGCAAAGGGCGAGCTCGTGGTGCTGGAAGCGCAGTTCACCATCAAGTGGCTCAACTGCTTCTCAAGATGCGGAGTGGAAAGCAATTGCTTGAGAACGAGCGTTCCAGACTACTTTGGCGCTGTGAAAGGAAAACCGAGAGCGGCAAAATAAAGGCGAAAGAGAAGTTTCGAGTTTCCAAGCACCCAGTTTTGTGAGCCACCCACAAATAAGGCCAGCAGAATCCCTAAGTGTGCGTGTGGTCTTCTGGGCTGCGGCCCTTCCTGAGAGAAGGTTTCGACGCTTCGAAAGAGAGGGCCTGGTAACTACTCTCCCCTTCCAGTACTTGACCAGGGAATCCGTCGGAATCCGGCCGAACTCTGGTTGTCCACGGGTCATGTTACATGAAACTAGGCAAAACATGGCCATCTCCAACTCAAACAGAAAGCACAAATCCAAATGCTTCTTTTTTTTCGGAAGTAGTCCTAAAACAAACAAAGTGAGGGCACTTGTCCAAAGCGATAAAAAGCGAACAATCCCGGCATCCTTTTCTGAAAACAATCGACCGTACGAAGCAAACAACCAAAACGAGCTCGCACACGCACCATCCCAAATTAAAAGCCGCCAACACTCACCTTCAAAAAAGAAACAAGCAAACAAAATCGCGCGACACTTTTTCCGCCATGGGCCCCAAACCCCTCCCCCCCCCCCGGCCCCCCTCGCGGGGAGGCGGTGACGGGCGCGCTGGGCGCCTGCGGCCGGGCACGGAAGTGGCGACAAGCGCTGCAGCTGCTGGCAGAAGCGGAGGCCACAGGCGAGGCTTCGCTTCCGGGGAGCGGCGGTGGGGGGGTGGGGGGAGGTGGGCAGCCAGGTCCCCCAGCTAGGACCCTTTCCGGGGTGTTTGGGTTCCCCTAAAATAGACTACGGACAATAGGGTCTCTACTGGAGGACCTAGGCAGGGTGTGGTGGTGAGGTGGAAGCATCAATTTGGGTCCACTTCCATTTACTGAAATGAAGAGGTTGGTCGAATTGTCCCTTGTTGGTTGTAAAGGGAAATCGATTTCACTACTGGACATATTTTCATTTTTTTTGCCAGGGGCAAGGCAAATGGAGGTCCGTGGTTTGTACTTGGGGCATTGTAAGTCAGGCAAGTGGGTAATAACCCATGGTGAGATAACCCACAAAAGCCATGGTTGGTCTCCGTTCAGTAGGAAAGAAACAGGATTGCTAATTGCTAACCACTTACGTGCAATGCCACTTGAAATATCTTCAATCGAAAATCAATCAAAACCATTCAAAACTCCATCCAAAGCCAATTCTTCAAAACTCTCGCATCCAGAACCAAGTTGGAAAAAAAAGAAGCAAATGACTAAAAGTTGGCGTTGTTCAATAAAAAAGAAAAAAGAACTGACCCCCTGGAGGCCTGGCAGACCTGGGCTGCCGCAACACCTGCCTCAGCGCCTTGGCCCGCGCGGGGCTCTGGCGCTTCGCCTTGCACCTGCGCCTCGACGGCGCTCGGCGCTTTCCGTCCGGATGCCGGCCCAGGGATCGCCCAAAAACAAACGGTGGAACACTCTGGACTTGAGGCCTTTCTTGAAAAGTCACGGTTTTGTGTTTTTGGGTGAAGAAGAGGTTTGGACTTGTTTCTGTATACCTTGTTGGAAAGTCCCGTTTTGTTTTGTGTGGTGAAGAAAAAGTTTGGACTTGTTTCTGTATACCTTGTTGGAAAGTCCCATTTTTGTTTGTGGTGAAGAAGAAGTTCGGACTTGTTTCTGTATACCTTGTTGGAAAGTCCCATGTTTTTTGTGGTGAAGAAGAAGTTTGGACTTTTTGCTTTATACCTTGTTGGAAAGTCCCATTTGTTAGTGGTGAAGCGAAAGGTTTGGACATTTTTCTTTATACCTTGTTGGAAAGTCCCATGTTTTGTGTGGTGAAGAAGAAGTTTGGACTTTTTTCTTTATACCTTGTTGGCAAGTCCCATTTGTTAGTGGTGAAGCGAAAGGTTTGGACTTTCTTCTGTGTACCTTCTTGGAAAGTCTCATGTTTAGTGGCAAAGAAAAGGTGCGGGCTTTTTTTGGGCCGTCCACTCGAGAAGTGAGACCCAGACCGTCGATATGGGTTTGTCGTTTGTTTTTTTTTTTTTTTTCCGGGTACCCCTTTTTGGCGCTTATTGAAAGAAGCCAACCTTGGGGGGGGGGGGGGGGGGGTCCCCTAAAAAAAGACACCCATATGTGATTTGTCCACATGTTTGTTTGAGGCGGGTTAGTGGAGGAATGCGACTCTCGGGGAGGTTACTCACCAAGCCCCTTGCAACTGGCGACAAATGAATATTGACTACAGCTCATACGAGCAACTGACAACAGTATTGATAGTGGATTCTTCGGTGGGGGAGGACGAGGACTAGGGGGCAACTTTTGTAATTTTGTACGGAGCTCGTATGCTTCCAATTTGGGATTCGGGAGAGTAACCGCCTGTTCTGACCGATGAAGATATGTTTCGGGGTTGTGAGTTCCATTTGGGTGTGTTCTTTTGTTTAGGGGGCCCACAAAATTCATAGCTGTCCTTTTGGCTTCAACCGCTTCAGGGAGAAAAAAAAAGAAGAGAGTCCCAGGGTCTGAAGGGAACCGCTGAATCATGGGAAAGTTGCTTTGGGAGTCCCATGTTCTGTCTTTCGCCTGGAGACTACGCTGTTTCCGGTAATGGGTTTTAAGAGGGCCCACTCATGGCCGCTCGACGCATGGTTAGCCCATAGGGCTGACAAATGTCACTCTTCAAGAAGGTGTGTGCTTTGGTTGTTCGATCCTTTCGGCTTTGCCACCATCTTTTCTGCGAATTGACTTGGAAAGAAGGGTAAAAAGGTTAAGAAAAAAAGAAGAAGAGAAAAAACAACAACAACAACAACAACAACAACAACAACAACAACAACAACAACAACAACAACAACAACAACAACAACAACAACAACAACAACAACAACAACAACAACAACAACAACAACAACAACAACAACAACAACAACAACAACAACAACAACAACAACAACAACAACAACAACAACAACAACAACAACAAACAACAACAACAACAACAACAACAACAACAACAACAACAACAACAACAACAACAACAACAACAAACAACAACAACAACAACAACAACAACAACAACAACAACAACAACAACAACAACAACAACAACAACAACAACAACAACAACAACAACAACAACAACAACAACAACAACAACAACAACAACAACAACAACAACAACAACAACAACAACAACAACAACAACAACAACAACAACAACAACAACAACAACAACAACAACAACAACAAAACACGGGTCCTTTTTTGGGTCAACCCCATCCAGACATTAGGGGCCTTTGGGCCTTAAAGGTGGCGGTGGCTTCAGGTGGCGTTTTGATTTGTGGCTGGGGATAGTCAAAGTCAGACAGGGTTTGACGAAACCCCTCTGATGGGGCTGACTTTGATAAAGCGGCCGCGAGCAAATCCCTTTGGACAGGCCCACGTAGGGGTTTGGTTTAGGCTGTGTTGCATATTTGGTGCTGTCTCAAGTCGCTTGGTTTTTCCTGCTCAGAAGGTCACATGGGTAGCCCAACAACAGGTATCGCATCTTACCATTTCAAAGATGCCATCTGAAGGCAAATAGTGCCTAGTAGCTGAGAAGGTCCAATAGAGCCTGTGCTGCAGCAGGCGTTTGGACATAGTTGGGCCATTGGTGTACCTGTTGACCTAAGAGTATGTCAGCCCGCGAGGTTGCTGCATCATCATTCACCCAGTTCTATGTTTGCTTGTTTACTGTATGAAGTAAGCCAAAGCAAACGTGGGATATACATATATATATATATATATACATATATATATATGTCAACCAGCACCAGTTTGTTCCAGGAGTTAATGTTGCCATTTGAAAGCTTCATGCGGCGATTTGGCGGGGAAAGGTTCACGATTATCCACCGCAGCTCTGGAAGCACGTTACTGTCTCTCTAGACAAGAAAAACATGAAATATTCTATTGAGCAATAAAGGGAATTGAAATGATTGAAATGTTAAGAATCTATGAGAGCTAATTCTTCGTAGGTGGGGCACGGCTTTCCTCAACTTGTCACATCTCTCCGCCTTTTTCCTGCTGGTGAAGACTCGTCACAAAGAGAGGAAAGTCCTGGGAAGAGGAATACAATGGACATGTTCATGGCTTTCCAAGAGTTACGTTATCGCCTGGCAACACTCACATGAACTTCTAAACAGGAAAGAGAAAAACAAAAGTAGAATATCAAAAGTACCTAGTTAAAACAATCGAGAAACTTAACATATGTACAAGATACAGATATCAACATCGCACAATGACATGGTGACATGACAAATGCAATCTTGCTTGCTATAACTTCAAGACCCACCAACAAAACTGGAGAATCCAACAACAAGTCTTCCAAGTAACACCGATTCGGCCCATCCGGCAGGTTGGCGTCTCTCAATTCAGAGGCCAGCGCTGTATCCTGGAACGCCTCCATCACGGCTTGTGCCGTCGGCTGAAAGGGGTGGGTTAGGTTGGAATCGGCCTATGGGTATTGGTCCAGGGGTTGATCAAGAATCCCATTTCGTGGTGAAACAGTGAAACCCATTAGAAAACCGGCCATTTAGAGGACCCCTATTTGGAGAAACACCCAGATGGGGGTTGATCGATAATCCCTTCGGCCAGGGCAACTTTTCCCATGTGGTGAAACCCATCCTTTTTGGTTTGCGTTTCTCAAAATAGGGGTCCCTAAAATGGCCGGTTTTCTTTTTGGTCTCCTTTTGAATATCAACCAAAGGGGGCCCGCCGTGTTGAGAAACACCCATTTGGGGGTTGATCAAAAGGTTCTTTTACATTGGCAGATGGGTGTTTCTCAAAGCGGAAGGCCCCCTTTGGTTGATGTTCAAAAGGAGGCCAAAAGAAAGCCGGACATTTTAGGGGACCCCTATTTGGAGAAACACCCAGATTGGGGTTGATCGACAATCCCTTCTGCCAGGGCAACTTTTCCACTGGTGATTCTCCCATCTTTTTTGGTTTCCCTCACATGCATGGTGTTTTGCGTTGTCCAACCATGTAACTTCCATCACTTCCAACCGTGTTCGTCCCATGCACAGCTTTTGATCAACCCTCGCGTTCCAGGTCCCCCAGGTCCCCCCCCCCCCAATGGTCATTGTACTTCCTGTGGAGTGGTTGTGGGTGTTAGTGAAGGGTTGGTTAAGGGTTGTTCATATTCGATGAATTCTTCCCATCTTACAGTGACATTCTTGCTCGGTCTGGCGGGTGGCCGGGGGGGGGGGGTTCCGAGGGAAGTGGGGGGGGGGGGGGGTACGAGGGAAGTGGGGGGGGGGGTACGAGGGAACTTTACGTGTGATTTGATTGGCCGGGCCATTCGTCTTTTGACACACCAAGTCTTAATGAGACTTGTCCGACTTTGAAGAGTCCAGCCATGTGGCTTTGAATTCCCAGCCGAGAAGGTCCTCGGCTATAACCCTTATTTTTAAGATGTTTATGACGAAATTTCAGGGGTCTGACTGATAGACTGTTTAGAATGTTTAGAACTGAATTCCAAAAAAACAGTAACTAAATTAAAGGGATCAAATGTTTAGATGGTTTGGAAAGTTTGGACGTTTTGGAATTCAATTCTAAAAAGTCAACCCCTGCAATTTAGATGTTTTAGAAATCAATTCTAAAAAATTAACAATTCCAAAAATCAAGGGACCTGCCCTTTTTGGGGGGGCAGGGACTATCTCGAAGTCCAAAAAATGGGACCCCTGAAATTTGGAGTTTTATAATTTTGGATGTTTTAGAAATGCATTCTAGAGATTCTATATTTCAGGGGTCGAAGTGGCTGACCCCTCTTTGAGCTGGGACCATCTAGAATTCTTGCATTTCTAAAAGTTCTAAAACTCCGACCCCCGCAGTTTAGAAGAATTTTTAGATTTCAAATCTCAAAAGTCTAAAAGAATCTACAAAGTCTGAGAAATGGTTTAAACAAGTGAAGGGTCCTGGATGCCCGCCCGGTTGGGACCATCGACAATTCTAAAAATGAAATTCTAGCCTCCTGAACCTACTGCCCGCAGTGGCTCATAGTCGCTAGTGGTTACCTTGTTGGTGCTTGAACTCTTCAAAAACTCGACCATTTTCTATACAAGATAATACATATATATATATATAGAGAGAGAGAGAGATAGATAGATTCTACCGGGTATGCTCCTCAAGTTGAACATGTTGACACACGCTTCCCAGGATTTCGGGAACATCAGAACCTTCGCCTGCGAGACGTATCCCCCAGCAACATGCACCCTCAGATTGAAACGACCTGAATTGGCATGCGCTGGAGATGCACAGTACATGACTGTGTGTTGTGTGGTTTGTGGCGTGCTATTAGCTAGGTCCCCCAGTAGTGCCCTGTCACCCTTTTTTGGAGGAGGGTTCCCCCACTAAAATAGAGTACAGAAAAAAGGGTACCCTTATTCTAACCTCTCCACTGGAGGACCTAGTCAGTGTCGCGCGGTGTAGTATTGGTTGATAGTTATAGTTGTGTGTAGCATGTGGATGAGGGCGGCGCCTGCCACAAAATCCGGATCTTAGGTTTCGAAAGTAGTGCGCCTGCCGCGAAACTTGCATCTCGTGTGAAAATCATGCGCCTGCCGGAATCGGCACGCAGCAGTTTGCGCGTCTCCGATGTGATTTGCAAGCCACCCGACTCAGCTTCCCAAAGTGCTGCGCCTGTCACGAGTTCTGGAACAAAATGCTGCGCCTGCCACGAAATCTACACCTCAGGTGGCCAAAGTGCTGCGCCTGCCACGCGATTTGCAGGTCCAATCCATATGCAGAGGCCGCGGCCCGTGCGCTGAACAGAGGTAGCCAGCCTGCAATGTGAGGTGCCTGCCATACAGCTCCTTCCTTCTGGTCTCCTTCTTTGTATTCTGGCTTACTGCCGCACTTTCTTTGCGCGACTCTTTTGCTTCAACTTTTCGCAATACACTGAAAAGAACGCTTCTACACGTTGCCCACAAGAGGGATCCCACGGACTTGCACCAGGACCTCTGCTCTGTGTTCCCAAGTCAAAGCACGATAGACGGGGGTTTGCACATTACATAGAAGTGATGTGGCTGTGGGACAAGAATATGTACCCAAACTGGATCCCTGGCAAATGGAACCCAGGACTTTAACCTGGGGTCCCCTGGTTTAATTTTGACCCACATATGCATCATAGAGGTTAGATGAGCATGATGAAGATAAGCATGACAAGCATGACAAGATTTTGCACACATAGAAGTGATGTGAACTAAGACCAGGACGATTTCACCGGGCTTCCATATAGTGTCATTTTGAGCCACATGTAGTGGTTCTACTCCAGCGCCTCTTGGCCCGTGGTCGCCAGGTGCGGAGGCGGCTGAGTGGCTCCGAGCCTTGCAGCTGCTGGAGTTGATGAGAGACGCCGACACCGCGCCGTAGTCTGGCCGAAAAAGAAGGGAAGCCACAAGTGGAGTAAGCCATCCATTCGTTTCATTCCATTTTGAGTTTGGATTCCATATGTAGAAAATAGATTCTATTAGTTTCATTCCAGCTGATTCCATTGGGTTCAATCCTTTTGAGCTTGGACGTCTTTTGGGAAAAGTCATGGAACCGAAAGAGAGATCATCCCGATTGTTGATTTCTTTGTTGGCACGAGATCATCTTGATTGATGTCTGTTCGGCACGGCTGAACTAAATACTAAGCCTTTCGAAAATTGGTTGCTTACTTTGTCTTGCTGGCAAAAGTGAACACTATGTATGCAGCTCACTTGGATGGACCTTAAGCCCAGGTGATCCCTGTCCCTCTCCACATGCAGTGAAACGAGTTTATGCGCGGGGCAGGCCCTGACTCACCTGGCCATGAATTTTAATAGGGAACCACCTCAAAAGTGACTGGTGGACACACAATACTGAGCCCGCGCTTGGTATGTTGAGAGATCCTTGGACGTACTTTGGAGGACGTACTTTGGAGGTTGATTCAACTGAGCTTTTGACGAGTTTTCTACACCTCACTTCTATGGCGTCGGTTGGGAAGAAGCCAAGGTGATGAGTGTTCTTTGATCTTGTTTACAAAGCCAAGGGGTCCAACACGGGTTCATGTTGGGAGCAGTTGCCTGGCTGGTTGACCAGGTTGATGGAACCTACCGAAAGGGGAAGAGGGCGCCACTCAACTGGGTCGCACACTTTCACGTTTCTTGGGGGGTACGTTCCCCATTTAAAGGCATGGTGACTAAAAAGGGGATGGATAAGGTGTTGTTGAGATGCATAGAGTTGTGAATGTTCGAGATATGCCTTAAAAGTTGGTCCTTGAATTATTCCCGCGAAAAAACACAAGTTGCCCAGATCCGTTGTGCTTCTTTTTAACAACAAACTTGCACTTGGCTATGCAAATGAGCCGAATCAAAGCCTGGGTAAGTAAAGATTAGTGAGGATAAGCCCACCTGTTTGATTCTGTACATGATTGTGGGTCGTTCCATATGATTCCATTAGTTTGATTTCGGCTAAGATATATGGGGATCCATCACTTTGGAAGGGAACACCTTCTAAATAAACAGTGGTTTATGCTTCCGGGGTCAAGACAAGCTTGATTCCACAAAGTGTGATTCAATACAGTCCCTGTTTTTTTTTTGTATAGACAACATACCATATGCCTATTATAAAGTTTACAGCTTTGGTGCATTTTGCTTGGATGTTAGGACTTTAACTTTTGCCAACTCATCGGCTTTCCGTATTAACCCACCAAGAGTTAGTCACTTTTAGCAGGGGAGCAGAAAGCAACCGACAAAAAAGGCAAACCCTAGGCCCCTTGAGACCCAGCGTTGGGGGGGGTGTTTGAGGCGGGGGGCTTCCTTTACGAAATGACTTCCTTGGTAGTTGAAAGTCTCAAGGGACCACCCCAGAAACAACCTGCGTGTCGCCCCGTTTGAGTCGACCGCAAGGCAGGCGGACGCGGTCTCCTTCAACGCGGCGCTGGCGGCCTGCCGCAATGGCTCCCGCTGGGCGGAGGCGATTCGGACTCCAAATTTCGCACACTGGGCGTTTTCAGCGAAGAGACAGATGCAGGGTTCCACTTTTTGGCTACCCCAAGATAGACTTAAACCCAGGGGGTTCTCCTTTTGGGGGGAATGAACCACCCCTGGGTTCAAGTCTACCCTGGGGTAGTCAAAAAGCAGAACTATGGACAGGTGTTGGCGCAAGAAGAAGACTGAGTCAAACAAAAGACTGAGCTGAGCCAAACCGTCTTTTGTAACTCTGTCTTTTGAGGGTATCTTTTGTTTGGTACCCGTTACACAGAGTTGCCACCCTCAAACTACTCACAGGTGAAATTGCGAGCAGGATTATGGGGGTTGCTTTTCCCAGTGCTTCCAGGCAAAAACAACACGGAGAAACACCTAAAGAAGGCCAACCGCAGAAAACCCCACCTGCGAGGTAGGTTTCTGTTTGTTTGAGGGTACTTTTGGGTTGTTTCCACATTGCACAAAGCCGGATTGAAGTTGCTTGCTGTGTTTCTTCGATCGTTCTTTGCTTCTGTTTGTTTGGTGGTTGCTTTGCTTGCTTGTGTTTTTGTTGATTGGTGTGTTTCTTTGTTTCTTTGGTTTGTTTTTCTGTTGATTGGTTTTTGTTTGTTGATGGTTCGTTTATTTGATTGTTTGTTTATTTCTTTGATTATTTGGTTTGTTTTTTCTGTAGTTTTTTCCTTTCTTTCTCTCCTTCGCTTCTTTTGGTTCCTTCTTCATTTCTTCCCCTGGCATCTCCAGGCCTTGGATCTGCTGGCGGCCATGCCCGGCGCACAGCTGCGCCCGGAGCGAGATCGGGCGGTCGGCGGCGCTCGGTGAAATCGGGCGATGGGTTTCGGTACTTCAGGTCAGTGGTTTGTTGTTGTTGGGAAGCATTTGGCAGTGGGTCAAAAATTGGTACCCAAAATGGAACCCTGATAAATGGAAACATGGACTAAAGCCTGCGGTCCCCTGGTGGTTTAATTTTGACCCATTATTGTGGTTTAGTGGTTGAAATCCAACCACTTAACTGCTAGAATTTAAACCAATGGGTTAATATCACCACCTAGGTCCCCCAGCTAGGTGCCCTTTCTCACCAACTTTGTTGGTGTTTTTGGGTTCCCCTGCTAAAATAGAAAACCAGAAAACAGTTGGCACCCTTATTCTAACCTCTCTACTGGAGGACCTAGTCAGTGGTTGATAAGCCTTCCTTCTTTCTAGAAAACCTCCCCGGGAAACCAAACTCGGGCTTTTAAAAAGAAGTATGGTTGCAAAGAATGGAAAAGGAATCAACTCCTAGAACTTTTAGACCAACACACCTACTTCAATGGTTGGCTAGGTCCCCCAGTAGTGCCCTTTCTAACCCTTCTTGGGGGTTTTGGGTTCCCCTAAAATAGACTACCGGAAAAAGTTGGTAGCCTTATTCTAACCCACTCTGGAGGACCTAGTCAGTGGGTAAGCCTGGTGAGATGACACCACTAAAGGGAGACTTGTAACCATGCTTGATACCCACCTCAGTACGATGCCCCTTTACTTTGGCACATTGGGAGTTGGGCGCTGTACCTCGCTCGTTGTGTTTTTTTTTGTTCCGGCGGGTGTCCGTCGCAGCACCTGAGACTTCTCAACTATGGGGTCAATCGCCAATGGGGTTGGGGGCCCGGGCCCTGGCTTTGGCAGTTGGGTTCTGGGGCCGGCGCCGCCCCGGTTTCGCCGGGGGGGGGGGGCATTGCAATTAATTTCTTGTCATTGTGTTAGGAACCTGGTCTTGAAGTGAGCAGTCTGGAACATCCTTTTCCTTCCTCCCCCCCCCACAACAGACCTCTTCGACTTGTGCAGAGAGTGGGCGACCCGAAGATAATTAAAAAGATAGGCTGCTAAAAAAAAAAGGAGGAAATTATTCCTAGTCTTGGGCCAAATTGGGCGTTGAGAGCGATGCAAGGATCTTGTGAATGGACCCCAGTCTAGGGAGATGTTGTCAACTTTGACCATCATAACATGAATTGTCCCTAGGAACCTGTTCAGCGTAGTGCCCGGTGCTAAAGCCCAGCACAAGCGCCACCTTGTGGTCGGTCCACGTTCGGTTTCCACAGGATCAAAGCCCCATTCCCAATCTCCCCTGGTTGCCTATGGCCTCAACACCAGAAGTTAGGGTCTTCTTTTGGCCACAGAGGGGCCAAATTAGGGGAAGTGGGGGGCTTTGGCACCTCCGAGAAAAAGGCCCAACACGACAATTTGTGGAAATATGGGGGTGAAAGATATGGGCTTAAGATTTAACAGATTGTACATGTCTTTTTTTTGAGAAAGACAACTTGTCTGAACCTTCCCATCTCTCAACCTCGTAGGACGCCAGCAGCCTCTCCACCGCGCTGAGCGCGCTGCAGCGCGCTGGCAAGCCGCAGCTGGGGCTTCTGCTGCCCCGGGAGGGCAAGGCGGCAGCTTGGAGCTGCGAAAGGCTTGCCCTTCAGACTTCTCCTTTGTAGCTTACCTCTTAAAAACACAACTTTTCAACTTTTTGGGGGTAACATGGGCTATATGTCTGTAAAAGATTAACTTCCCCAGGGCTTGGAGTTTTAAGGGGTAAGGTAGCTCTTTGTTTGGGATCTCGTTTGCATTTTCACACCACAAGCCGGAAGCTCCCGAACGGACCCCGAAATGGAAGACTTGGTGACCCATCGGGATCAGGGGGAGCTCGGCCAGTCTGAGAGCGTACTCTGTGCATTTTCCCAAGGGATGTTTGGACTCTACCTTTTTGCCAACTACTGGGTTTTCCGTATTAAACCACTAAAAGTTAAACTTTTAGCAGGGGAGCCGAAAGCAACCGAGCCTCCTAGCAGCCGTGCCAGGCTTTGCTGGCGCAAATGACTCGCTGGTTGACGATGTATTGATATTTGCACACAGACATCTCTTGTTGGCTCCCAGCCATCCCCTTAGCTTTTTAGCTTTTTAGAGTGTAGTCGGGTGTTTCCATGTAGCCCACTAAAAGTTAAACTTTTAGCGGGGGATCTGAGGACAGCTCAGATCTATATTTACTTATTTATTTTTTCAATCATAATCTTGCTCACACGCGTACACATATACGTATTGAAGCACACAAACATAAACACATGAATAAACAATTATTTAGTTGGTTGTTTGCGTACGTATTTGTTCATGTATGTGTTGTTGTTGCTTAGTCAATGAACTAACTAGTTAATAGTCCAATGAATTAACTATTATCTTTTAGTTTCGTTTATCCATTCTTTGTTTGTTGCTGGCGCCGAGTTCGCCACTAAATGGCTCGCCCTCTTCCTTCCTTTTGACCGGCCCTGTTCGGGTTCGAGCGACCGCGCCGGACCGCGGCCGAGGCATACAACGCGGCGCTGCGCTCGGCGGCGGACGCAGGGCTCTGGGCTGAAGCGGTGCAGCTCTTGGAGGAGATGCAGCAAAGAGGCTTCTTGATCGCCAGAGGAATCTTCCTTTTTCTTTGCTTTTTGCTTTTGTTGATTTGATGTTTGGTTCCCCTTCTTGATTTTTGATTGATCTTGGTTCCCCTCTGGTTGTTGTTGGGAAACATTTTAGATTTTGCTTATTGTGGTTTAGTGGTTGAAATCCAACCACTTAACTGCTAGAATTTAAAAATTGTTGCTCCCCTTCCAACGTCAACCAAGTTGATTGCCCTTGAATCTTCCCCAGAATTGGATTGGTTTTACAGACCAATACCAGGAAAGCCCATCTATTTGTCAAGGTCACCTATGGTAACCTCCCTTTCCCTTGGTGTTTGACGTGGTTCCCTGTATACAGGTAAATCACCAACCTTCCCCAGAATTAGTTCCCCTTTTTTATGTTTTGCTTTTTTATTTGCTGGGTCCCAGTTCCAGCCAAGTAATCAGGCTCCTGAAAACAAGGCCTTAGCAAGCCCGTAACTTAGGGTTCCAGTTTTGGGAAACAATTGGGGGGGTTGTTTACGGAGGCGGGTTGGAATCCTATGAAAGCACTCCCTCGCAAACCCAAAAAGGGCCAGTTTCGTTGTTGCTCTTAGGAACCACCTTTTGGGTTCCACGAAAAAACCTGCAGCCCCAAGCAATGCGCTTTATTTCTTTGTTTCCCACGCGAGTCGCGTTCGGGGAGAGCGGTCAGGGTGAGGTTCTACGCGCCTGCAGACGACCCGGACAGGCTTGCTGTTGTTCATACTGTGGATGGTTGCGAAATCCATTCGCACCACTTTGACACCAAAGGAAACCATTGTTGTTGGTATTTGCAGGCCAATCATCATTTGAGGGTTTCTTGGGTGGTGCAGGATTTTGTCCAGCCACAGTACCACTCTCCAAAAAGCGGTGTATACCCATCGCCATTGTAAAGCTGGCAACAGGGGTATTGACCAGGGCTACCCACTGCTACCAGGTTTTACTTCCTGGTTTGTTTGGGAACCGGAAGCACTTCATTCAGAATTCGGGTCCCCATGCATGTTTTCGTTTTGGTTTTCCTTTCCCACCGGCCCAATCAAATGCATTGGGTCTTCGTAAACACCGCATGGGGTGGTTTTGTGTTTTGTTGTTTTATAAAAACTGGGTTGCAACGGGCTCTTTTATATATATATATATGTATATACATATAATAGCGCCTTGGGTGGGCAAAGAAAGCAAAACTTGGCTGCATTGGGTTTGTTTGTTTTACAAAAGAACCAATGAGCTCCGCCCCTTTGGCGCGCAAATTGAGGCGTTCCGTTCACCCGCCTCGCCTGCAAAGCCGCCCTCCGCGCCTGCGCCGCGGCGCCCCACGCCGCAGCCGGCGCAGCGGCCGCGGCGACGCTGCGGATGTTCCGAGCCTGGCTGCCGGAGGCGGCCAGGGGCTGCTGGGGGTCTTCCGGCAAAAGGAATCCTTGGTGCATTTTGCCAAGGGATGTTACGACTGAATAACTTTTCGCAAACGAATTGGTTTTCCGTATTAAACCACAACAAGTTAGACTACGTCGGGTATGTCGGGTCAGTGGTTGCTCCCCCAGCTAGGTGCCCTTTCTCACCCCTGGTTTGGTTGGGAGGGTTCCCCTACTAAAATAGACTACAGCAAAAAGATGGTACCCTTATTCTAACCTCTCTGCTGGAGGACCTAGAGAATGTGTGGAAGATGTGGCTCTGTTGTTTTCATGGGCAACCCCCCGAAAAATGATTGTCAGCAAGGTTATTCCAACAATGTGTTCATTTCGGCAGGTTCGCAGAAAACCTAGTTATGGTAGGTATAAGGTTGTACCATAAATACCGACCATGTGGGGAACAGCCGACAAGAACCTCAGTTCGGTGTTTGAGTTTGGCCTTTTTTTTGCTGGTTGCCTGAGGGTTTTTCCTACTCTCTTTCCCATTAGGTACATTCTGGGTAGATCATTCAGGGGGAGAGCCACAAGCCTTGTGTGTGTGAGTGTGTGTTTGGCAAGCCGCTCAGGAACTGGGGGTGCAAAGGAGCTTGATAAGGAAGTTTATAAGGAGCTTCATAAGCTCGTAGGGGTGCTTATAGGGAAGCTCATAAGGAGGCTCATAAGGAGACACGTTTGCTACACGTCGTACGTAGGCAGCGCATGTTGTCAGCATGACGTGCAGGAGTTTGTTTATCGATGATGTACCAGAAGATCAGATTGGAAGTGGCAACATGCAGGGAGGGACATTGGGGACCCGCGCACCCCCTTCCAGGAACCGTTCTAAGAAGCTTCTCAGAGCCTTTGGGGCCGGCCCTTGCTTTCCTCTCTACGCTCGTGTGTGTGTTCAAGGTCCAGGTGGCTGTTGTCACTTTCCCTGGAAGACCTGGCCCAAACGCGGGGACATGGTTTGAAACGATGCTTGCGTTTTTCTAAAGCCATGGCGTTCCCAAGAAAGGCGGCTGTAATGTACCATGTGGTGAATGTGGTGCTTCATGCCTTTCCTCAGAAAGGGGCTGTTTCCGATTGTCTCAGCCAGCATTTCTGGTTTCAGGCAAGTTCCGATTCAAGACAACCAAGAAGAGGGTACCCTCCTGGGAGGGGTTTGGAAGACGACTTTGCTTTCGGGGAGTTGTTGCAAGAGAGGGTAAGTAATTTTCTTGGTGGCTCCTAGCCATCCCTTCTCGGTTTTCAGGCTATGAGTCAGTTCAGCGGAAATTGTCATGTTGGAAAGAGGGTACACACTCACGACAAGTCAGGAGGAGTTGTCCCAGCTCGCCGCCGGACTCGAGCATCAGCTACTAGGCAAGGGATCAACAGACACACGCCCGAGTTCCTGCACTTGAGTCACTGTTTGGGTCTGGACCATTTTAGTGGCATATAAAAGAAATTCGTTTGGGGGCTTCTTGTGGCCAATCCCACAAAGTAAGACTAGGGGTGAACCGTTTTTAGAAGCATGAAATCGGGACCTGTTCATTTGTGGCCTCCCGTCACCCGTCTCCAACTTGCGGCCTTGTTTCCGGTTTTGGCGGAAACCAGAGGAGGGGGCTTAGAGGAGGCTTAGGGGTGGTATCCATACTTGGGCTCCCCGCTCTGGGGCTTCCACGCGGGAACCAAGACCATGACTCTTGGCGCCGTACGTATCTAAGAAAACCAGCGGAAATGTGCAGGAAGCATTAGCACGTCCTTCACCTGAAGCAGAGCCTTTTTGTTGGTGTGCTTGAGGCGTGGGCCAGCCATGGCAGACCCTTGGGTGAGTGCTGCAGGTTGGTGAAAAGCTTTCCGACCAGCTTCAAGAAGGGGTCCTCGGTCCTGCTTAAGGGGAAGTGGTCAAAGCAAAAAGCCCGCTTGAGTTTCCGAGTCCACCGCTATTTCGTGAGTCACACGGGGGGCTCAAAGGACCTGAAGCTTGGGGGTTATGGCTCAAAACCGTTTTGGGATCCCATTTTGGGATAATTCCACCACCCATTTTAGAACCTATTTCAGTGGGGATTGGTGGGGATTTTGGTTGGTAGGGGAATTCACCACCCATTTTAGGCTTCCTATTTTTGTGGTTGGATTGAATCGGATGTTCACTGGGAGTAGGATTTGGGTTTTGACCCATGGCCAAATCACGAGCACTGTTTGGGTTTGCGGCCCATGATGAGTTGGTTTCCTTGTATGCCCCCCACAATGGTCGATTGGGGAGGTGGAAGACAAGTTCTGGGCTTTCGTGGCTGAGGGCGAGCGCCGCATGTTCGCAGACAAACTAAAAGCCATTTCGATGCACAGCCCTCTGTTCGTTAGTTTCTCAAGATGCGACCTTGAATGATTAGGTAACCGTTCCACCAAGGGCTCTTCCCGGGGTTCAGCACTGCAGCCTCCCCCTCGGGCCCCCCACCTTGCGCGGCACAGGCGCCCGGCGCTTCCCGGAGTCGGCGGCTCACGCGGGGCCACATCCACAGCACTTGCCACGGCTGCCGCTGCCGGCAGAAGAGGCCAGGCCTTCGTTGGGTCGAGTTCCCTTCCAGCTGGGTTTCGCCTAATGACGCAACCCGCAAACGGCGCTGGCGGGAAACTGAAGGGATCTCCCTTCGGCTCATTCGCTCCTTCAATGAAACATGCAGCGGGGTAGAATAATAGGTATCTTGAGCCTCTTGAGGTTTTCCGTTTGGGTTTTTTCTCTTTTCGTTAATAACTCCCAACAAATCGGACCCACGGCCGCAGCCCCGCCCCCTCCCCTCCGCACCTCGCCAGGTGGACCTGGCGCCTCTCCGCGCCGCGGCGCTCGGCGCCGCGGCTTCGGGCGGCGCTTTGCGGCTCTTGGGGTCCCGAGCCGAAGGCCTTGCCACCCAGGACCCACCGAAATCCGAAATCCGCAATCCGCATGCGAAACGCCTTTGTTTCTTTTTGTTTGGATGCTGACCCCAGATGAACCAAGCCCTGTTTGTGGTTTTCGGCCCGAAGAGTGATATAAATCCCCCACTAACACCAGGGACACCCCCCTTATGAATAAACAGGGGTTGATCCATATGTATGGGTCAGCAATGGGACACCAAGACGAAATCCACCAGTCTTAGGAAGTCCTCCTTGTTTGTCTATCCCGCATTGCCACATGGAACCGGAAGTGGAAGAGGAATCAGCGGGTGGCCATGGCGCTTGCGTTTGGGGGTCGACCCTGGTTGTGCATTCGTTCTGGTGATTTCTATGCACCAACTCTTTTGCCACGCCCTAAAAGGGGGACATCCTAGACTTGGAGCATTCAAATGACCCATTTCCGGGGTGTCCCTTAAGAGGTTTGGGTGTATAGAAGTTCCTTTGGAGTGTTGTTTCCCACTTCTCTCAGATTCTGTTTTGTTCCTGTTTGGGACCTTAATATGGGTGCAACAACAAGCACAGCATCTTGGAACTTGTTTCGCCACGCATTTCCCATGATGAAATTTGGTTGATGGTTAAATCCATTTCCCCGTTCACATTCTGTTTTGGAACCATGACCGGCAGCGCCCCATGTGGCGTTTAAGACCCGCTAGGACCGCGTAAGCGGGCATGGTCCTCCAATGGCTCCTCGCAGCGCAAAGTCAGTATGTCATATGACATTTGTTTGGGATGTGCAAAGAATGTCCGACTTGGGTATGGGTCAAAAAATCGCCACCAGCATATAAACCGGAGGTTTCAGTCCTTTCCATTTGCCGCCCATTTTGGGGTTACCAACATGTTTTTTGACCCACCCACACCACTTGGCTCCCGTTGCTTGCCCCTCCGGACACCTTGCCAGCCAAACGCGCCGAAAAAAGAAAGTCGCAGGACAGCGACGTGGATGCGACCCTCATTTTGCCAGAGGAGCTGAGGGGTTCCTTTGAGGAGCAAAGAGAGCCTCGCCTGAAAATTGGCGAGGGCACCACCTGCATGAATTTGATGGACATGAATGCCCGAATTGTTGAGGTCCATAGAAATGTGTCTAGGTAAAAATAAATGCCCCGAAAGAGTGGCATCGCTTGCAAGGCGTGGTTTTCCGTTTGCACGGAAAGAAATTCCTGCGCACCTTGTATGACCATTGAAAGGGTGTCCTGGTTCCAAGTTCCTGTGCCGAGGATCTTCAAAGGCAAGTGCTCCGGAAGGTGCGTAACTTGGTGCAGGCGGGCCGAGTCGGCCTGTTCGGAGGTCGCTCGGCATGAAGCTTCCTTCCTTGAGCCCATCAGGTTTCAACAAAAAGGCGTCGGAGCGGCCTTAGATTTGACCTGAAAAAAACAACTCACATGTTGTATCCTGAGGTGACGTCAATCTGGGTAACGTGCGAATGTATGTCCTTGGAATGCCTCTTAGGTGCCAGACTTAGCTCACCAGTTTGTCCTTTTGGTTTTGCCATTGTTTGCTTATCTTGCTTCGCAGAATAGTTACCTTGTTGCGGTCAGCTCATTTGGCCCAGAGCTATGTCGATTCAAGACTCCGGGTTGCCCGGGAACTGAACGAGAGGCTTGCAAATTGTGAAGATCTCACATTGTGATACAGGTCACTTGCCTTATTCAAGTTTGTGAGTCATAGTGTTTTGCCCGAGGCTCGCAAAAAAGACGTCCCAGCTAAGGACCTAGCTAGGATATGGCTGTGGGTCAAAAAGATGGTACCAAAACGGCACCTTAAATGAAACCAAAGACTAAAACCTGCGTAATAGCTCTTTCATTTTGAACCACACCCATTCATGGCAATCTAAGGTTCGACTTTGGTATGTTCGGTCATCCGGCAAGCTTGAACCTTTAAGCCTTCAGCAACCATACTTTTCCCAGCTGAACCAAAACTTTGGGACCCAACTCATGCATGTGTATATGTCCAGCCAAAAGTTGGGAGCCAACCGTTTGCCCCAGAAACCCCGCCGAAATCGGCGTGGGACCAACCCGGGCGGAAGCTGAGCTGCCCGAGTCCTTCGGTCGCAGGGATTGGATGGCTGGGAGGTGCAGGAGCTGGTGTTGGAGGCAAAGAGGCGTGGCTGTCGACCGGAGGGGGGGGGTGGGGAACTGGGAACGGGTGGTTGGTGCTAGCTGGCTGCTGAAAGAATCCTGACCCAGTTGATGTCTCAATGCCTGGTTGATTGCCAGGGTGGCACTAGATTTTAGAGGAAATCTGCACTTTCGGAATCAAAACACCCCTTATTCATCCGCCAGGTGAATTAATCCGCAGTCGACATCATCATTGGGCTCCCTTTTCATTGGGGCGGCTCTCTTCCGGGGTGTGTTTCCGAATGTTGACGTTCAAAGGTGCGACGAACTCATGTTAAAACAGGATGTTGATCAACACCTGGCTGATCCGTGTGGCGCAACTTCCCCAAATTGCTGGGTCAACTTTGGCCCCTCGCCAGGGGCCAACCAGCTACATGCTCTTCCCTCGAAGGCTGTTCGCGCACCATCCATACATGTTCCTTTGGAATGGGGGAATGTCAACCTACACACGGAGTAGAAAAGGGGGCTATAAGGAATACGTGTGGGCACGCAACCTACAAGGTAGGTATTTCCTTTGGGCAAAGAAAGCCAACATATTGTATTGATGTTGTTTACCAAAAGCTTCCTTAAATCCTTCGGGCAATGAACAGTTTAGTTCGATCGTGTCGCACAAGGCGTCGTGGTGGTTGTTTAGACACCAGGATTTCGCAAGTGCACAAGCTCTTGACACCTGGTGCAGCTTTGTCGCAGTCGAGCCGGCTTACGCAAGCGTTGTTCGCCACGACCAGCTCTTGAGTGACACGTCTGCGCTCCACCTGTTGCTTTCTGGGGTAAGCAAAGCTTTTGGCTGCAGCCGAGCTTCTTGATTGCGTTTTTTCAGGGTCCGAACCTTTAAAGATGATCAAAGCACAAGGGCGGAAAGTTGGGCGAGCTGGATCAGAATTAGATAGGAATGGCCAGCTTCACCAGCCGCAACGCTAATGATGCCGCCTAGTTTCACATGAAGTACTCATGGGTGGCTTCATTGGGTTTTCCCCATTTGGCGTCCACGTCCGCGGACCCATCCCAATCAGCACTTTGAGCAGCGGTGGTGGAATTTGGTTCCTGATCTCAGGCTGTTGACCTCGTTTTCTACTTGCGAGCCAGGGCCATCCCCGAAAGGGGGCTGTGAAGCGAACGTGTGCCCCCCCCCCCTTGCGGGTGGTTCTAAAAGAGCCAAGGTCGAACACCCCGGCTTGGAATTGGGGAAGGCTACGCAAGGAACGTAACGTTGACGAAGGAGTGAAACAGATTATAGTCTCTGCACATTATAGACAGGTTTGCCCAAGAAACACACCGTGAGGGGCCTTTTTGGGCGGGCCGCTTTTGGAGTTATTTTTCAACGTCGGCAGGAAAGGGGACTAAGCTTTAGTCTGGGCCATGTCATGCGGGTTTGTCGCATGGGGGCACCTCCCAGAAGAGGTGCTTCGGCTTTCCTCTCAAAGTCAACCAGCCAACAAGGACCGCCCTTTTTCCAATGGAAAAGTTGGTTGAGGCCGTGGTTGGGTTTTGGTGGACTTGGGGTGGTTTGGGGTAGGCTTAGGGTAGACTTAGGGGGTTAGGGCGGTTCCCCGTTTCAGGGAAGCAACACGAGATCTCGCAGCGGCACGCAGGCCTATCCTGCGACTAATTTTGCCATGCGGTGCCCTGGCAGAAAAAAAAGGGGGCGCAGGCTTGGGTTCCACCAGAAAAAAAAGGGGGCGCAGGCTTGGGTTCCACCGGTTGCCTTTTTTCTTGGCTGCACGTTGGCTAGATCTGTTGATACTTTGGTTGGAAAGGTGCAAGTTGCGTTACGGTGAACTTTTGTGCGGTGCACCCAGCGGCGCAACATAATATTGATGATTTGTTGTGCACCAGGGGTCCATCCTTGCCTAGGGTTCGACCGCGGTGTTTGGTCTGTTTCAAGATACAAAAGTCTAACGCATGGGAAGCCGGAAGCCATTGAGGAGACTGCGATCCTGCCGGTCCTGCTGGCCCGTGCAAGACCTTGTTGTTTTTCCTCAACATCGGTATCGGGAGAAGGTAGGGTTGTCCATTTCTCAAGTCTAGTTTGTTTGGTTCTGCGGTAGCAGTTGCATAGAAGCACGACAAAGCGAGATGCGATGCCACTACTCATGCCGACTTGAGCAGAAATCCCAGCTGCACACCAGTTGTTTGCGCAAACATTCTTGCTGGAGAAGATGCTCTTTCAGTCGCAAACTTGAAGCAGCTGCAGTGCTTGAAAAATCCGGTTGCGATTGACCACTACCACTACTGCCACCACGACTACTACCACTACCACTATTTCCACTGCTGCTACTACTACTAGCACCACCACTGCCACTTCCACGAATACCAATGCCGCCACTGCCATTGTCGGTCCATCCCTCCGACTGGCTGTCCGAACGGAGGCGCCCGCTGCGACGTCTCAGTCGAGCACCGCCTTGGCTGCAGGCCGGCTGGACGGGGGCGTGCCGCGCGTCCGAACGGGAGCGTGTCCGCATATGTTGTTGGAGAATGCGCAATGGTCAAAAGGCCAGTTCCTTTACTTGGGGTTAGCAGAGATGGTCATCCACCTGGTACTAAGGATGCAACCATTCTATTGCTTCCTGTTGAGGGGGTCCTGACCATAGGCCATTTACGGAGTTTTGTCCATTTGACCCAAATTCTAGGAAAACGTTTGGTGTTGGAGGTGTCCCTTTATTGGGTCTCTGAGCCCCTCTCCATAGATGCGCATGCTATTTGCTAGAGGAATGCTTGCTGGACGGGGGTAGCCACAAGGCCCAAACCCAAAACGTGGCCACAGGCAAAGTGCATTGTGTGGGAAGTGATCTTTCCTGGAATGTCCATCTCCGGGACTATTTTATCACATTGAAAAGGATTTCCCTGGCATCACAGACAAGTAAGTAGATCTTCAAGAACCATGATCTCAACGGTTGCCTCGATGCATTTTTGATCCATGTTTTGCTAGGGTCCTACCATCTCATTCAACAGGTACCGTCAAAAGACGCCCCGATGGGCTGATTTTCTGCAAGCAAGCAGCACGTGAATCGTGAACACTTTAATGGTTTCTAAAGGCAATTCACGACGAACTCAAATTCAATTGAGAAGGGCTGGAACCACATCGAACGGAAAGAGGTGAGATTTATACACTTCAGGACTGTCCATGGAGTATTAAAATCTCAGCGTGAATACGGGGAGCCATCCCTAGCCCAGCGCTGGATAAACGAGATAAACCCTCAAATCCTTGAACAGACTCGTATCCCCTCTCCTCGCCCAAGTCGGGTTCCATCGTGGAACGAAACAAGAACTGAATTATACGCAAATACATCTTGATGCGTTCCAATTTGAGATTTTGACGAGATTATGCTTCTCAAACGCCTGGATCAAACTTGCGGATTTCCACCCACAAATCAAGAGATCAAGGTCGATCCGCGTACACTAGAGAAACCAACCCATTTGTTGGCCTTCCTCATTTTGAGACATCAATTTGCAAACTCCAGCTCCTACGAGCACCGTTGTTCGTTGCCAGCACCAAACCCTGTACAAAAATATACAAGGTGGATGCAAATATACCGTGCAGCATACAAATCCACCCCGATGAGCAAAAAGCCCTTCAAGAATGTATGCCATGTTATTTCCAGGGAAGCACCAAATGGGAACTCAACAACAATACAATCTCAGACTGCCAGGAATCGGAACTTCCCAGTTTATCACGAGCTCTGCGGTTCCTGCTTGTGGCAAAGCCCGTGTTCCGCCTTCTGACAAGATAGAAGTTGTCCATTTGCGACAGTCATTCATTTGGGTGTGGGGGGGGAGCATGTGCAGGTGGATACAACTCCCATTTTGCTGAACTGAATCCTTGTCATTTTCCCCTTTGGGTTTAAAAAAAAGGAATCGCTTTCACCCTCGGCCATTTTTTCTGCTCATGTTGTTTTTCCCCCCCCCCAAAAAAGGCGTCTTTCGCAAAGGGATGGGATATCTCCGACCCCCGGCGCCCGACTTCTTTGAGGAAGAGCGCCTGGATCCAGCAGCTGCGTCTGCAGCATCCGGGCCTCGGGGCCGCGCTGGTGCTGCTCAAGACATGGGCACAGAGGCGGGGAGAGGCGAGAGGCAAGAGGCAGCTGAGCGTGTGCTTCCAGTTGCTTCTCGAAGGAACCAGGTATGACAACTCGGTTTTTCAGGATGGTTTTTTGCCTTACTCGAGTGGCTTGCCTTAGAAGCGCTGGGTTCACCTTTGAGCTCTTTGCCTGCAGAACTTTCGAGGTCGGGTCGCCGGGCAACAGGCTGTGGCGGAATCCGTTCGCACCACTTTGAAACCATTGAAACCACTGTGGTTGGTGGTATTTGAACGGGAATCGAATCTTTCCAGGGTTTCTTGGAAGGTGCAAAATGTGGTCCTTCCACGGGCTTGAGGATGGCCCTTCAGTTCCAAGCAACCCAAACCGAGTAAGCCTCGGCTGCGGTGTTTTCATGAGCTGTGTAGCTCGTAAGCTCAATTCCCCATGGCGAATGGACCTTAAGAGATCTCTCGCTTTCCAGTTTTGACCCGTTTGCGCGGGTCCCACAACACAGGGAGCAGACTCCGAGCTGTTCCTGAAAGCCGGAAACCCGCCAGGAGGTTCGTTTTCGCGGTGTCCCTTCAAACTCCCAGGTTGATTTAGCGGGAGCAACCCTGAAAAAGTTGCTGGTGAGATTTACCTTGTGCAAGCTATAGTTGAGGGCACTGGCGGGTACCCTCTCGACAAATACCCCCCCCACTAAAGCCATGTAAGGGTCTCGTAGGCAGAGGGTACCCATGCGCGGGGGGGGGGGTCTGAGAGTTCTCTTGATAGCAAAGAGTCTGCCCCACTTGTGTTTGGGCTTTCCTTTCTTGCTGGTTCGTTGCGAATGAGGCCATGACCCCTACCAGCCCTTGTGGTTTTCTTCTAGGAGATCTGATCCCAAATCTCATTCCCAGAAAGCTGTTTTCTTTTTGCCAGTATGTTTCTCGGACTCGCAGGCTTGGCTCTTCTCCCAGGAGCAACCCAAACAACACGACGGTCTCTGCCCCGCTTTTGTTCCACCTTGTTTCCCCCCTTTTTGCCAGGGGCATGTGGGTTTCCGTTTGGCTTCGCTCACAATCCAAGGCGTCTCGCCCGTTCCCATTTTGCCCATTCTCTTTTTATCCTCGCGGCTTTCAATAGGGAATTCGGTGGTGATCATCAACTTTTGTTTAAAATAAAAAGTCCAATTGTTCCTGTGGTGGAGAAGATTGGACACATGGAATTGGAGACCCCGCACAAACACCGTTTTACCCTTTTTCAACGGCAGCCTGGCAGGTGTTGCGGTTCATAGGGTTCTCCCCTGCCTTTTAGCTGCTCCGCCTCTCTCTGCCGGCCCAAGCGAAGCCCAAATCCCAAGCGAACACCGATGTGTTGCTTCACACAAACAAACGGGTTTGCAAAACAGAGCAAGCTGTTTTGACAGGGGACCTGATCATTTCAAAACTTCCTACAGGCATAACTATCAGGGTTTGCCCTGTCTTCAAGATCTGGCGGAAACATCTAAACATCCCCACTTCCACACAAACCTCTAAAAGTTCATCAAACCAACGCGTAGAAGCCCAGACTGGCTTTATGTTGTTTTTCTTCGGGAGCAACCTTCTGTGCCGAACTGGTTCTTCGGAGGACCCTTTTTTTCCAGAAGCTCCCTCCCTCTCAGAACACATTTCCCACACAGACACTCTGCAAACTTCCATATTCCACGTGTTTTTGTTCCGCATTTGTTCCTCAAACCTTGGGATGTCTAAACCGCCAAAAGCTGCTGCCGCTTCCGGCCGTGAGGCGTCAAGTCTACGGTCAGTCTGTGGGCTTCCCCTCGGGCCTCGGCTTTAACTGCCTCGGCCTCTTCGCTGTGCAGCAAAGCCTGCCGCAGGACGGGAAACCGATTTGGTGCAAGGGGGCACTTGAGCCACTTCCTGAAAACGCGGGTAAGAGGGCAGTAAGGGATTCCCCTGCCAGAAATGGGTAACATCCGCCTTAGTTCTCGAAGCATGGTTCTGGGTAGGCCATTTCAGCACCGATCGGTTTTGATTGTGACTCACTTAGTTCCCGTTCAGCCAGTAACCTCACTTGGACCCATTGGTGAGTTTTCTGGGGCGAAGGGGCAAATATGGGGAGCCCGGTGAACGAGCAAGCCAAAAAGATTGAGAAAGGGAGAGACAACGGACATGTGGAGACTTGAGATTTCACCAGGATCAAGGGAGTTTGGAGCCCTTTGATTGATTGGGTTGCCAGCCCCCTTTTGGTCAGAAAATCCAACCCCGAGCTCCGGACTTGGGGTTTGCCTTTTACTCTACAGCCATTGCCGTTTCAAGCTAGGGGGGAAGACTCGGTTGGAAATCTGTTGCCTTGAAAACCACCGGATGTTTAGTTTGGGACAACTTCAAAGGCTAAGGTGAATGAAGTCGTGGCTAAGGGGTTTGGACTTGTTTGACCGGCCAAGCTGCTCCGACTCCCAGGTCCGATCCCATGAGACCGTTGAAATTGGGAATGGCTCCCGCGGCGGTTTATTTTGTGATCACGTGCTACCTTGGGTCAGATGAGAAAAAATGGCTGCTCCCCTGGCCGAATCGAATTCTTGTTTGGGACGGTTGGTTGATTTGGGTGCTTTCGCCATGACATTTTTTCGATACAGTAGTCTTAAAAGGGCACCCTGCTCTACAAGCGGCAAGTTATTATGCTATTCTCAAAACATTGGATTGTGGGGGCTGGATGTCATTGCCAGTTGCAGGGTAGCGGTCGCTGAATGGACTCAGTGATTTGTGCGGTTTATCCATCAACATGAACCGACCCTCCTTTTTTGTGGGGAGAGGGGGCCTGAAAAACCTAGGCCACTCGTAATTTTTGGTAGCTACCCATAAAAGTTGCCTCTTTGGAAGGATCAACCATTGCGTGGCGGCGAATCTAAGACTCTTCCCAAAAAAAGAGCAATGTTCGGGTGGGACCTTGAGTGACACTTGATTGGCGGTTCTCCTTTCAAAAGTATGTTCTTGGACCATATTGTTTTTATACGTCCTCCATCGAAGGGTTGGTGACATGTCCTGGAGTTTCTTTTTGAATGGATCCGGCTGCTGTCCACTGTGAAACCCAAAGGACACCAGCCAGAGGACCCACTTCCCGAGTCGCTCGGCCGGCAGGTCGGGCTTGTGGAGGTCCCCGACTTTGCTCCCGAGGCGAAGGCCGGGGGGGCACACCAACCCAAAAAAAGAGCACGGCACCGTCCCTTTCGGGACGAAAACACGTCCCAAAGGTGGGCAAACGGAGTAAAGTAGGCAAATGGCTTGAAACAAATTAAAATGATGTATTCAAAAATGCAACGGAAGAAACCACTTAACCAGGCAATCAAATTTGATCGCCTCTAGGGTTTGCATGGCAAAAGGGATGCCTGTTGTTTGTCAAAGACCTATGTGGATTTGAGACTCATATGGTATGGTTGGATTGATCAGTATTTTGTATGCTCAACTCAACCCACCCTTTGACTCTCCGTGACCATTTCCTTCCAACTTCTTGGAGGAACCCTTCCGTGGTAAATCCTGGTACTTGATTGGTACTTCATTGGTACTTCATTGGTACTTCATTGGTACTTGATTTGCTTTGTACTTTCGTTTCTGCAAAGTCCAACAGCAAAAGGGGCACCCATGTTCTTGCGTCTCCCCCCGAAGATGTCGCGAACGTCTCGATTCAGGCGTGGCACCAAGAGGATCTCAGCGCCGTACCCTCGTTGGTGACCCGCATCTTCCGCTTCTATGCGGCGCCTTGGCGTCAACTGCAAGAGTGGAGAAGTAGCGGCCACACCTTCTTGTTAATTGCGAAGGCAAAAAGGTGTGTGCGTGTGTGTTTTTAAGACAACTTCTTCAGCCCCCAATGAGACGGATGTTTGGTTTGAGAGTCTTTTGGAGGTCATGGGCTTGAACCGGATCTGGGTAGGTGGGGTTTACCACCCTTAACCACCAAACCACCAGGCTCCAAACCACCCTTTTCTAGGGGGAAGCTGAAATGGTTCCTTTGCATTTTGAACAAAGGATGGTTGCAAATTAGACAACCCACCTACTTTGATGGTTGGAATCCACCCCCAACCAAGTTTTTCATGATGGTTTTGCCTTACTAGAGTGTGCCTGGAGGACCTAGTTGGAATCCACCACCCCTACCCTCGACCAAACCTTAACCGATTGAAAAGAAGGAGGGTTGCAAAGAATGGAAAAGCAATCCACCCCTACAACTTTTAGACAACCCCCTTTGCTCAGGAAGACTTCGACTGGCACAGCGAGCTCGTGTCCATCCGCCTGGCCCGCCGCAGCGCCAAAGCCGCGCGGGGGGACGTCCGGGTGCTGGCGATCGAGGACCCGGCGCCTTGGAGCGCTGACCATGCGAGTCCTTAGATCTTTAGGCTTTGGATGGTTCAGTGGTACGTTTTTGTTGGTGTTTTTAGGGTTTGGTTGGTTTTGTGGTATGTATTTTCGGTTTTTCTTCAGGTCTTGGCTGGTTTAGTAGTATGTTTTTGTGTTTGTTTGTTTGTTTGTGTTTTTTTTTTTGGGGGGGGGGGGGTTCAGGCTTGTTGGTGTTTTTTTTTAGCCCACGGCCTCTTTGGTGCCCTCCTTCGGTGAAATGGTCAGGTAGCCTCTCAACATGGAAGTGTACCATCCCCTCTCCAAAAGGAGAGTAGCTAGGTCTTCTTTTACGGCCCTTTGACCAACTTTTTCCAGGGGAGGGTTCCCCTACTAACATAGACAAAACCGAAAAAGAGTTGGTACCAACTTATTCTAAATTCTCTACTGGAGGACCATCCGCAAAAACTGGGCGGCCTCCGAAAAACGCTTCGATCTTCGATCTTCGATCCGGAGCTGTATCCCTTAGGTAGAGACATACTTGGACCTGGCGAGGCCCTACATGAACCAGGCGGGGACGAGGGCAAAGCAAAAGTTTAACATGCAAACGGGTCTATGTTTTTTTTTTGGGGGGGGGATATGGTGGCCAAGCAAGGTCCATTTTGCAAAAGTTTATCCTTATCCTCCGTTTGGGAAGGATCAACGATAGTAGTTCAATGTTTCCATTTTGGTGACCGGTGCAATGTTTTGGGCTGAGATAGAATGACCCCTGAAGAATCATGGAGGCCTACCCATGTTGATGTCTAATGCGAATGGACTGGAGGTTTGGCAATCAACTCACAGTACTAACTTACACAGACAGACAGGCAGACAGGCATACATGCATGCATATATATATATATATATATACATATATATGTATATATATATATATATATATGTACATACATACATTACATACGTACATACATTACATTACATTACATTACATTAAGTTACATTACATTACATACATACATACATATACATATACATATACGTATACGTATACGTATACGTATACATATACAGTACATATACATATACATACATATATATGCATATGCATACACATGCACATACACATACACATACACACACACATACACATACATACATACATACACACACATACATACATAAACACATACATACATTCATTTATACATACATACATACCATACATACCATACATACCATACATACCATACATACCATACATACCATACATACCATACATACCATACATACCATACATACCATGCATACCATACATACCATACATACCATACAAACCATGCATACCATACATACCATGCATACCATACATACTACACATACATCACATACATAGCATACATCACATACGCTACATTCATTACGCACATTCCATACATGCCATACATACATAACATACATCACATACGGTACATTCATTACACACATTACATACATTGCATACATTGCATTACATTAAACTGCATTCCATGGCATTCCATTGCATACATGCATACATACATACATACCTTTGGATTACAAGTAAACCGTTGCATGTCGCACTGCAATGTTTCAGGGCTTTTCCCTAATCTGGTAAGATCCCAGTTGCTCATACTGGTGGATCGGCCATCGACTCGGAACCGAGGCCAGGTCTGAGCTCCTGCGGCGGGAGATGTGCGCGGCAGCCGCCAGCTTGGGCTCCGGGAGTTGGGAAGGCTTCCAGTGACCGATTTCCGATGCCCGGCGCGGCCGGGCACCGGCGCAGTGGCTCACTGGGTGCGGCGGTTTTCAAAGCAAATGGACCCAAGAAGAAACGGCGCGGCGGTGTTCCTTTGGGCTTCCCTGTACAAAATAGGACCGGAAAGGGAGAAACAAACCCATTTGCCCTTTTCAGTGGGTTTTAGATCAATCTCAAAAAGTTCCCTTGTCGGGTCAAGTGGCAACTGTGCTTGTGCTAAAATCCAGCGACCCATGGGCAATATGTGCTACAAATAGCCACTAGCACCCCTAAAGGGGAACCTGCCAGTGGAGGTGGAGTTTGTTGTTGTCTTTTTCTCGCATGTGGTCTGATCCACCGCGGAAGTTGATCTCCGTAGACTCTCCTCGTTTTTCAAGTTGGTCTATGGCGAACCCCAGCGTTGCGGGATTTAAGAGCGTGTGGCTGCTCGTTGGTACGACCAAACAAGCCGTTCATCCATTTGAAACATGATTAAATATTCCTGAATTTGCAAGAGTCAGCAGAAATCCATATATATATATAATCTGCTGGAAGGATCTTTGCAGTTTCATGCTGCCATGTACGTGGTTGCCCCAAATTTGGGGGGAATTATCATGAGCCCTCCAATAGTGCCAACCACTCACCGAAACCTTTGTCTCAGATGTAAAGCGAGGGATTGTGGGAGTGAGGGTCTTTCGAGAGCATCCCAATTCAAATGAGAGACAATAGCGCCCCGACCCGTCGGAAAGGTTTCCCGAACCTTTGGTGGAGTCCTTGGCGTCGAGAGCCGGCTTGCCGCTGGAAGGCTCACCGGGCTGTGGGAATGATTTGTCAACCACTCTGACACTTCCGAACCCTTCTGCAGAGCTAGCCCTTGGAACGGCCGCTCGTTTCCCAGTGGAATAGAAGTCATATCCCACAGCCTTTCGGATAGACGAGCGAGCCTTCATAGAAATTGGCTTCGTCCGTTGAGCTGTGACAGGACCAGGTCATGATCGAATTCTGTTCAGCGGGAAAGACGTCTTTGATCCTTTGCTCTTCGGAACTCGATCTGGGGGGGTTGTCAACTTGGAGCGTTGAACCTGCCAAATGGTAGTGGTCTTCCGCGGTATCCCACTACGACTAGGGATTGGGGTGTTTTATTACGGATCAGGGATTGCACCATGTTGAACAATCACAAGAAACAGCGGTGAAAGCGGCCCCTTCGGCAACATTCTGAAAGTGTTCCCTTGCGGTCCACATGCGACTTATGTCGTTCGCAGGTGTTTGATGCTAGGCCAGAAGAATAAAGCACCGAAGCGATGCCGAGTGGCACGAATCCATAAGCCTCTCCCCAGCAATGTACCTAGCAAGAACCTCAAACGAAACACTGTCGCTCGCATGTCCTGATTCAATCAGGTGGTTGCTCTTTGCATCCAAACCACATTCCTTTTGGAAGAAGTGTTTCCAGGCCTCTGGAAGCTGGTTAACTCGTTGCAGGTTGTTTGGGATTGATCCTCACGGCTCTTTTGAGGCTTCTTGTTCTGTTCGGTTGATCGAACTTTGGCTTCGGTTGCGACGTGTCGGTTGGGAAGTTGCACGGATTTCTCACAGCTCAGAGACGTCGCCCGGCCGGGCCCCAGAAAAAAAGAGAAAAGTGCAACTTGAGGCTTGCCTGGCCTTGGAGAACCCAAAAGTGTTGCTCATGTTGACAAAAACAAGTTCACCGGTTGGTTTGCTTTGACCTAGTCTCAGTTTGACCCTGCATTTGTTGAGTTGTTCGGGGTGCCAAACTGAGGAGCCATTCGTCTTGCAGGCACTTCGGACGCTAGAAACGGTGGGGCAGTGAATAGAGCACTGTCTTCAGAATAAGTCGATTAGTTGAAAGTTGGAGGATATCTTCTCATGGCTTCAACCCACTAGTTTGATTCCGCGACCTTGAAAGGGGGCGTTTTTGTCTGACCTCGAGGCCCATGATCTGGTTCAGAAGTGGATCACTTGGAATGTATTACAGTGTCTGGTTTCGCTTCCCAATTCTACACATCACCAAAGGTGGCCCTCTGCTGGCTACTTGCGTTAGCCAGGCTACTTGACTCGCGCCGCGTTTCAGTTTGAGGCTTTCGTGAGCGATTTTGGTGGTTGGATGCATCTCCCCTCTAGTTTGCTTCACTTTCAAAATCTGAGAAATTGCATTTGTCGCTGTGTTGTTTTTGCAGGTCCCCCAGTAGTGCCCTTTTGCCCACTTTTTGGGGGGGAGGGTTCCCCTACAAAAATAGACTGCAGAAGAAGAAAAAGTTGGTACCCTTATTCTAACCTCTTTACTGGAGGACCTAGGTTGGATGCCCCTTGACATGTTCAAGCTTCACCCCCAAACCTAAATGAGGCCTCAAATGCTTTACTCCCTCATAAGCTTCAATTCCACGTCTAGCTGTCACACTTCCTACCAACATGTTGGCTCGATACAAAGTGGAACACTCGCGAAATTTGTCGTTGTGGGTTTGGCGACATATGTTTGGTGGTTTCCAGACTCTCACGAGGATGCATCTGCCCTCCAAACTGCTTGACTGTCCAAAGATGAAAGTTTGCATATGTTGCTGTTGACATGTTCAAGTTTCATCTCCAGCCTGGACCGCGCTGCTCCATTGTACTTCCATTTGCTTCAGATATTTTAAGTTGTTCTTATTTTCCCCTGTTGGTTGTACAGGGAATCTATCACTACGTGAAATATTTTCCAGGGTCTTAACCAAATGGAAGTGTATGATTAAAGTCCATTTGTACCTTGAATACTTTCTACCAACAGGGGGACACTCGCTATTGTTGTACGTTTGGCTTTCGTGCCACATTTCAGCTTTGGGCTTCGTGAGCGATTTCTTACTGGCTTCCAAATTCTCGAGATCGCAGATCTTCCCTCTAAATGTCATGACTTTCAAATTCGCAAATGTACATAGTTTACCTTGTGCTCAATGGATGAACCTTGACATCTTCAAGTTTCCTTCCTGCCCAATCTCACCTAATTTCAAGTCCATTTGCAACTTTCATACTTGTGCTGCAAAAAAAGCTTGCCGCATTTGAGCCTATGGGCTCCTTTATGGAGCTCTTTGCTTTGCACTCAAAACAGCCCATGATTAGCTACTGCCCTACCTATCGTGTCTCCTTCTCAAGTTTGGGCCATGGTGCGTTGCAAATAATGTTGCACAATCATACCACAGACCTTGTTTTGCCGGCCCTAAATGAGGAGGTGTGTGTGTGTGTGTGGTCTTTGTTTATCGAGCAACGATTCAAGAGGATGCTCAGATATTCAGATAGTATGGGCTCTGGAGGTAGGTAGTATTTACCCTTACGGGATTCCCACTAAATAGTCTCGCAG
>CAUJNA010003408.1:322174-353454 GCA_963377175.1 Effrenium voratum
CAGTTTTTGTTCCCCCTACTTGTCACGGAAGTTGCATGTTACTATGGTGCTTCTTCATCTGGGGCTTGATGATTTTATGCATTATGTGTGGTTGAACAACACTAAGCAATTCGACACTTAAAAAGGTGCACCTGTTCTAGTATATTAGACGCGGAGCTTCTGCATCCTGGTCAGATGCCATCAACACATTATAATGAAGAAGCATATCATTGTGCAAATACTTGGCTACAACTTGAGATTCTTGAGAATAAGAATGTCTACAAAAGTCGTTTTGCTGGAATCATAGTTGCTCTTGGTTGCGTGGTGGCTGGTTATCCAAAAATGACGTTTCCATTCAACTGTGGATGCTGTGGGGGGAAGGACGCCTTTTTGGGGTTCCTTCTCTCAATTTGCCAAGAAATAGCTCTTGTCAAAAGCTGGTTTACGGTCTCGTATACCCACCCATGGCCATGTGGGACCCCATTGGCGGCTGGTTAGATGCTTAGATGATTAGAGCGACTCAGATAACAATGTCAGCGAATGCATTTGCTGGCGGGCTGTGAAACAAATATTGAGGTGCATTGACCATTCCGAGAACAAGCATGCAACATTGGCCGTTGACTTCAACCTCAACGATGGTAGCATCAAGGACCGACTGAGGAACTCTTGTCAAAAGCCTGCATCTACCTTCGTCTTCGAGGTGGAAAGACGTCAATCAAAAAGCCACGTCAAGCTGAGTGGCCCTTAGGAACGCGATTCACAACCTGGCCCCAGGCTCCCCCCTCCCCGCCAAGCCCCCAAGAAATTGATTGATGGCCCAGCCAAATCCGGCTGAGGTTGAAGGTGAACATTTGGCCCGTGAAACGTGTGTGGGTCGACAGAATCAAAAAGAGGGGTCCCCCAAAGTGTTCTCGATTGTGACTTCTTTCTGTATGAATTGGCCTCCTCAACATGGATGGCGACGTTTGACTCCTTTGGACACAAACCAAGGGGGTCCTTGTTCAATTTCAGTCATTCAAGGAAGGCCCTTTCAGATTTAATGTGAGCATTTGGAATGGGGTTGCTGCTGCTGAACAAGGCTGCTCACAAGCCTCTCCAGTGAGGTCCCTTCACGGCTTCTGGCACCTTACATACAAGCCTGTTGAAGGATGTTCTTGGAGGCTCTCATTTGGGTTCCCCAGGCGGGTGCTTCCAAAACTGAAAGACCCCTTGGCGACCCGACTCAACGTGGAACCACCCTGGGGCAAAAGGAGTCCGTGCTCAATTTGCTGCGGGGCAACCAAATAACGAGCGTCCTGTTCTCCTCGGGGATTCGCCTTTCGAAATCCGCTGCTTTGTTCAAGGCTTCTGCCCATGCTGAACTTCGTCGCCTCCTCCATTTGGAAGCTCAGCTGCAAGTCGCAAGCGGCAAGCGCCCGCGTTTTGCCCAACGCCCCTTTGCCAGACGTGTGGTTTCCATTTGAAGCAACCAGATATCTTTTGGCAGGGGGCCCAAGTCCGGCCACATCTTGTCTGGCAATGTTTTCTACCGTGCAAGCACCCTGGTTTGCACGTCGCTTAAACCGGTTCCAGCCAAACCCAGAAAAAGACAAGCTCCCCCTGCGTTTTTTTCAAAAGCCGCAAAAAAATCACCTTGAGTTGTCCACAAAATCAAATGCCAGGCCAGACCCATGGCTCCAGTGAGCTGTGCTTGTGTTTTGAAAGCTCAAGGTGTGGTTTGAATGTTCAAGGGGAAAGTGTAAAAACCTCGAGTGGTCAAAACAGCTCCAAAAATCAGGACATTGGGCAATTGGGATGTCTACCTTGACTCCGAATTTGACCATGAGCATCTGTCCAAATCCGATGCTTACTATCTGAATTTGTGTTTAATTGTACTTAAGTAAGGAAACAATTGTGTTAGCTTGTTTATCCTAAATGAATAGAACTGAAGCAAGCTGCATGCTCCTTGAATTTCTGATAGTCTTTCATGATGTTTAAGAGGCAGGCCAATGGCCGCTTAGAAGAACCAACTTCATTTACTTTCCTTATTGAACTCCATTTTAAATATCTTGTCAAAGTTCATTTAAAATCATATTTGGCAAGAAACTCCTATTTGAACCTTTAGCTTAAGATAAGCAGTAGACTTGAGTTGTGTAATTTTAAACATGTGGTGATTCTGATCAATTGTTCGAACTCCTTTGGAAAGGAATGTCTATTCAAGTTCCAATTAAAGATGGGAAATCTTATTGAATATGTATCTTCTTTATGGAGTTCCATTTCAATTCTAATTGGATCTCAATTGAGCACGTATTTGAAAGGAGCCCCATTCAAACTCTAAAGTAAAACAAAGCACAGATATGTCATGGGCCTTCGCATCCCTTTTCCCCAGCTCCGCAGGTTTGGTTTCAGTGCCTTAAGGAACAGGGGTCCCGATATTTCCCTTGGGGTGGTTTCAGACATCACCTTCTTCTTCGCATCCCTTCCCCCCTCCCGCTTCTTGGTCCATGGTTCGGTGAGTCTCCCTGGAGAAACTCGGGGCGCCCCGAGGAAGGCGCTCTTCGGCCACTCAGCAGAGCTGCTGAAAGGCCTCGACGGCCCGCGGCGATGACGCGTGGATCGGGGGTGGTGTTTTGCTCGGTCCCCCGGCAATTGGTGCCCGACCTCTCACCCGTTTCTTTTTTGGTTGGGAGGGTTCCCCCACTAAAATAGACCACAGAAAAGAAAATGGGTACCCTTATTCTGACCTCTCTAAAGGACTCAGTTAAGATATCCGAAGGCCAACCACGAAGCAAACCAATCCAAGGCAGCAAATAGTAGGAAGCTGAAGGTTAGGGGTGTTGACAGACCCCAGCTTGCGACTACGTGTTCAGAGCAACCACTTTGGGGGGGTCGGTCCCTTTTGAGACAAACCCGTGCAACCACTTGGGGCTTTGAGAAGCCATGGGATTTGAGGAGTAACGCTGCTCCGTTGCTCAATGAACTCACATCAAAGGACAAGGCGATTGCTCGTCCGCTAGTTCTTTAACAATATGGCATTATAGGCCTTGTCCGAACGACAGGAATGGCGGCTCCAAAGCGGCTTTAAAGTTTTCGAGAGGTCACTGGTCCAGCGATCAGCTTCTTGCATTTGCCAGGGTTGTCCTTTTGAGGCTTTCTCATTGCAAAGACAACTCCTTTCCCCCACGCGAAAAAATTGGGGTTCACTTTGGATTCTAAGCTTGTCCCTCGGGAAGACCAGGGAAGAGGCGGCTTTTCTTTTAAAGAGAACCTTGCAACAAATCAGTGTGTTGTTTCCTGTGTCGACCGAATCTGAGGGTTGGGTTGCAGGAGAATCCCTAGGTCTTGGTCCAGGGACCTATGGACAGTATCACTTGGAGATTCAGTTACCGTCGAAACAAAGATTTGGACAATGACAGTGATCTAACGCGTTTCATCTGCCACAAACCTGGTTCCTTGAGAGCATACGTGTTTTTTTGCCTTGCTGAGTTTTATGCGGCTTTGCGCTGAGCTTCCGTTAAGTTCAACTGCTCTTGGAGGTTGAAGGACCCATGTGGTACAGAGCCCCTTCGGCAAAAAGCAAAGCGCTCTGCTTAGAGCAATGGTAGCCCTTCCAACGCTGGAGCCTTCTCTTCAATATGTTTCTTGTGGCTGTTCAGGCGAATGTCCAACAAAATTGCTGAGTTCGCGGACCTTCGAACTTTCAGGGTAACTCTAAGCTACCAACCGTAAACAGTTTCCTTTGACTTTACTCTGCCATTTTGTTGCGTGGAAGCCACGAAACACACCCGTTAAATCGGAATCTCCTCTTGGGGGACCGGGCTGGGCCAATGTCCAGGCCAAGACCACGAGAACGAGTGCGCTTGCGCATCCTCGGGTTGGTTAGGGCACTGGGAGGCTGCCCTGTTTCGTCCGGTCACGAAAGAGAGGATAAGTTTTGTTGATCGCAAATGGGAGCCAGCGCTGCCGTTTGGCTCCCGTGTGGTGGACAAATGTTGCGTGCTACTTTCCTGTGCTATCACGGCAGATTTTGTGACCCACAACTCGGCTCGAATTCTTGAGCGGCCCTGATAGCATGGGCCTCTAATCAGGTCTCCCTGGAACCGAGAGCGCCCGGAGTCTTTCCGGAATTCGCGGAATTGGTCACGTCCTATCACCCTGGCCGAAAAAAACAAGGAAAAGAAAACAACAACAACCCGCTGCGCGCCAAACCGCTCGGAACCGCGGAACCGCGGAGCCGCAAAATCGCGTGGGCCGCGAGGTACATGCTCAACGACAAGGCCTTGCTGGTGAACCGCTTCATCTCCGTGCCCAAGGACCTGGGGGATGTGAACTGCGGCGCGCCCGGGGCCTCGGACACCTCGGAAACCTCCGGGGCCTCGGGCAGGGCCTGGCCGTCGAAGGGCCCAGGCAAAGGTTTTGTGTATATGGGAGTCGTTCTAAAGGTCCTTGTAAGGAGTTTAGTATTCGGTGACCATCGGTGTTGGTTGAGGTAGCTCCGCGAAAGATTCGCGATGGAGTTGCGAAAGTAACTTTTTTTCTCGCGCAAGTTTTGCGTAACTGTATCTGGTAAATCCATGATATGTGGAACCGTTCATCTTTTCTGCTGAGCCTTCCTTCTATTCTGATTAAAGCACTTTGTTGATGTTGCGCTGATAAAGCCTGGTGAGGCTGCAGTTTGATACCCTGCTTGGCTGGTTAGTGCTCCAAGCCTGTGTATGTGTGTCTGTGGGTGTTAGTCGGTGGCTTTCCGCTCTGAAACGTGGGTGATTTTTCGCGAAAGTTCCGCGAAAGATCCGCGAAAGCCCGCGCGAAAGCGCAGGCTTCGATTGCAAGGGGAGGTATAGTCTGAGCGCCGACCTAGTCAGTATACTAGCTTGGTACTGGAAAGCTGCGACTTCAAGCTGGAGCTGCACGGCGGACGAAAAGCTGCGACTTTCCAGCCGGCGCATGTCATGTACTACCCCTGTGATGAAAAGTTGCGACTTTACAGCTGGAGTTGGGAAATCGTCATTTCGCTCACAACGCTGGCACTTAAAAGCTGCGATTCTCTGACTCGAGAAATGAAAAGAGCACGGCGATGAATCCGCGAAAGATTCGCGAAAGTAACTTTTTTATTCGCGAAGAATGGCCGTTTCGAGACAAAGGAATTTAGATCAACCACCATATATATATATATATAACGTATGTATGTGTATGTTAGTCTTTCTTTTCTTGGGGGGGGCCGGTGATTCGTATGTTTACGTGTTGGTGTTGGTGTTTTTTTTTTAAATTGGGTGTGTACATGTTTGCGTTATTGGCATGGGTTTGTTGGTGTGGGGGTGATGGTTTGCCCCAAGCCTCAGCGCGATCTAGGCCGTAGGGGATCTCCTGCTTTGTGTGGTATGTGCTCGAGGTGTGATCGCCAAGGCACATGATCTTATTTTGGGGAAAACACAAAACACACTTGTTCCCCAAAGAGGACATGGGAACACTGGGTTGTCCTCTTGTTTCTCTGTGGGACATTTGGCTTGTCCCCACATGTCCTCCCAAATCGATGGTCGGTTGCACATATGAGACGTCCAGGGTTCCCTGAATCTGCGGCTTCCAAGCAGGCGTTTTTTTCTTGACCCCATCAATGAAATTAATTATAAATGGAGTGTTCTTGCGGCAGGAGAGACATTCGATCCCCTCACAGGTTCTCAGAACCCTTGTGAGCAAGTTCGATTGCAATCGTAAATGTAAGGGGTTTTACTAAGGGAACTGTGACCATGACTGATGGGTTGTGACATCATTTGTTGTCGGGGAACTGTCTTCTTGAGCTTGCTCAGAAGCATTCACGTGTTTGCCCTGGCATGTCACTCGGCCAGTAGCGGCACGCTCTGTGGGGGTAGCTGCCTGTCTTTCACCTTGCTGCTGGCGTGCTGCTTGGTATGGGCGCAGGCGTGCTTGTTAAAGCTTGCTCAGAAGTGCAACTTCCAAGCATTTACTGGGCCTCACCGGCCTTTACCATCCCTATTTTGTGTTGCACCTTCCATGGTCGGTGGTCCTCTGCGAGAACATGTATTTTCCCAGTTGCAAAAAGTGATTTCGGGAGCCCATCAGACCGTGGTTCCTTTTGCCTTTTTCTGCTGGGAGGGCAGGCAGGGCTGTTTGCAGCTCCAACCTCGCTGAGGTTCGTGGCTGGCATGGTTGAAGGCCGGGAAAGGGATGTCAGTCCTGGGTTCCCTGGGCTGGTTTCGATTCGGCTCCCACATATGCCAGCGCCTTCTATGTTTAGCAGGACACCTAAAGGTCCCCCATGCTTGCGTGGTTTGCGGCTCCTGCCACGTTCAAACAAAAAGGTGCCAAAGGCTCCCCTTAGCTCCAAAATGACGACTGGATGCGGTAAATGTGGGGATCACTGGATTTCGCAGCACATCAACCAATTGGTTTCACTGGATTTTCAATTTAGTGCTGCCAGAAGTTGATCAGTGCCTTCGGCAGAGGGAACTCCCCAGACTTTGGAAGACTCAGTCAGGGGCCTTGGAGTTTGCAGGGAATCGCCTGCAAAAGTTGTTTGATTCCAGGCCTTGCAGAGATACTATTGTCCAATGTCCCGTGCTTTACCCAGACCTATCGAACACATTGCCCAAACTCGAAGGGTACCAAGTTGGTATTGGGTCATAGGGAAGCCAGGATGTGCGGTTCTGCCCCGATCGGGCCAATTTGGAAAACACCTCCATCACCCGGCTCCCTGCTTGTTCGGAGGATTCCCACAACTGGGTCAACTGCAGGGACATGGGTCTGTCCTTTGAGGGTACCTGATGTTTTTCATGATTTTAAAGGGACACCAGAAGGAAAACCACTCGTTTTTCGGGCCTAAAAGACACACCCCGAATTCCCATTCTCATCTCCCAAGCCGCTGGTCGAAACCCAAAACCCGGCTCGCCACCGGCCGCACGGCTGAGAGCCGTCGGCGCGGCGAGGCATGCTCCGCAGCGCCGAGTTCCCGGGCAGTGCCACGGCACACACCGTGGAGGAGCCCAGCGGCCCCTCGACAGCCAGTGGGGCCAGTGGAGCTGGCCGCTTGGGCCGGTTGGGCGCGGGAAGAGGCTGGGGTTGGGTTCGGAAAAGGGCCAAGTGAATGTCCTCTCTTTGGAATCTCTTGGAAACTTGGAGCTGTTGACAAAGAGATCTGGTTGGGTGCCAGGTTTTCCTACATGTTTGCTTTGTGGCAGGGTGGAGATGTGTTGTCACCCGGTGGAAGGCATGTTTTACGCCTTCCCGCTGTGAATTCACAGAATGAACAGCTCAACTGCACAAAGCCGACCTTAGAACCTTTTGGATTTCCTTTGTCCATCTTTAGTCATGGGTCCAACAGGCTACCCTGTTCTTCTCAGGTCCGAGCGTGTTGCAAGGATCATCAAGGCTCCTTTCTTCGTGGTGGGTTCCCCTGCAAGACATGGCAACTCGTTTTGGGGTATATCGTGCTAGCTGTGCATTTCACTATCCGCAAAGCAAGCCCACTTTGGCTCACCCCGCGCAACAGTCAACAATCAAAACACCTAGGGCCGGTTATGGGACCCTACCATGGCGCATATGTGTCACCTCTTGAGGCTCGGAACCCTTGGCAAGCCACTTTGAGGCTTCTCTCGTCTTAGACTTGTATGTCGGTGTTTCCACAAAAGAGAGAGGCCCTAACACAACTTGGTGCGTTTCCCCATCAAGCGCCTCTCGGAATTGGAATAAGAGATTCTGCCTGCCTGTTTCGGGTTCACAGCATTGTGGACTTCCAATCCACTCAAGTGTTTCCCTGCGTTCATCCCAGGCACCAGCACCACAATCCTCATCCGGTTCGAAGAGAGTGCCGCGAGCCCGGTCATTTGAAGCAGGGCTGTGCAAACTGCGAACATAGGACGCCTTTCTGTGCCTAAGCTAAGTGGAGAGTTCCCTTTTTAGTTTCAACTACGAAGTCGAAAGATAGACCATGATAGACCCTACTAGTAGAGAATACATAGCATTGCGTTTCCAGAAAAAAAAATGGGGACCTCTTGTGTCAATTTCACCATTTGGTTTCAACCACCTTTGGTGTGGCCATTTGGCAACTTTACTTCTATGACACAAGGGAATCGTTCTAGAATGATTCATGAAAGGCAGCATGTCGGCCTTAGAGCCTGCTGAATTTGAAACATCTGGGGAATGAGGGATGTTTGCCAATCAAGCGTTCTAGCCCTCCATTAGAAGGAGGGTAATTATTCGGGCGAGGGGAAGTGTAGCATGACCTCTCATGGGAACGGGGTGCAGGTGGATTCCAAGTTTTCAGGACAGGAGCGACTGTGACAGGCCAAGGAAGGATTTAATTCCATCCGTATTTATTAGTTCTTTCCCAACACGAAAACGAACGAAGCCGGGTCATCGTTTGACTTTTCCAGATCCCCAGGCCTTTGTTTTGCCGGGAGAGTCGCACCCGCCCCTAGGTCATGGCGCGCGAGCGTCGCGCCGCATGAGAGTCGACCCGACGATTCGGTCGAACGCAAAAAGGAGAACGGTTTGTCGCGTGGGCAGCAGACAAAATCCAAGTCACCCCTGTAGGTGCTTCATCCGAATATAGCGTTTCGTCTGCAGCTGTTTGTGCACACTCCGGAAACAGGGATGGAGGAAAATTGCATGTTATGTTCAAGCGAAATGTCCCGCAGTTTATCGTCGATTTGTGTTCGGACATGGGGCACCAAGAAGAGCAGGGGGAAGTCTAAAAGCGTCCAAAGGGCAGCAGCACATATTTTGTGCCCATGGTTTCTGTATTGAAATCTCCCTCAAACGAAGCCATAATGACACGGGCATGTCATGTTGTTGTTTCAACGTGGTTTCGTTTTGTTTAAACTCAGAAAATTAGAATATGATTTACTTTCATCTGTTGTTGTTTTCATCAAACGCCTTTTTGCTTGGGGATTCACAAAGTCCAGATGGCAGGTTGAAAATCCGACTCGCCAAGCTTAAATGCCATGAATGTAGATGTGTTTCTGTGTTTAGGGGAACCTGTGCTGTTCTGAAATTAGTGTTCTAGAATTCTCGAAAGCAACTGTGCACCAAGCTAAGTTTGTTGGTGGGACGGTAGCTAACCCCTGGAAACATAAAGGAAGCCCCTAAAAGCGCAGAACACCCTGTGTAAAGGGTCCCGTTGCTTCCCAACATCGGTCAAAGGGGAACCCTGACTCTGTCAAAAATGGCTCTTTGGGTTGTGTGGTGTGCCCAAGTGAAGTAATTAGTTGCCGCAACACGACGTGCAAGAAGCGAGTGGCTTCTTCTGGACACTTCGCGAGAGGCTCAAAGGTCTGAATGTTGGCGCCTCAAAGAACGCATTGCAATGCAAAAAGTAGCGGCAAAAAAGCCGGGAAATCAGCCGCAACCCAGGGATATTCCCTCGAAATAGCTCGATTGCTCCTTGACTGACCCAGCCCTCTATTTTAAGCTGTTAGCTTGTGATATGTTTGTCTTTAAGCCTGAATTCGCCTGGGCAACAACACTTGATACTTGGAAAACAACAATACTATATCCAGCAAAAGTGGATCTTTGGACAGTCGATCAGTTTGACCAACCCAAATAAGTCATAGTCAATCGCTCCGCCACTGACAGAGGTGTCTTCGGATTGAGTCGTAGGTGACAGTGCAGATAGGGGGGAGCGATTCCCAAAACAGGTCAGCGGCAACGCGAAGGTGAACTTCAGATGTATCCGGATGATGCTTAGAGAGATCAACCCACAAGCCAACCCAGGTGGCAAAACGGAAAAACCCAGCGCCACAATTCCACAGCTCCTCGTCCAGCCATGGGGCCTGTCCGGCATGTTCGGCCCGCGTGCTTTTAGCTGCTGAAGTCTTCTGGTCCTGGGGGTTGGCATTTGTTCCTTACACAACCCGTCGGCCAAGCCATACTGATGGACACCACCTAAGAAACCCTCGAATGATTGGCCTGTAAATACTAACAATGGTTTGTACCAACAAACAATGGTTCCCTTGGTTTGAAAGTGGTGCAGGATTTCGGCCATCTAAATGTGTAAACCTGTGGTTGGGTGGGTTGGCCCGTGCCTTGCTCCAGATACGCATGGACCTTGCCACATTCGAAAGATCAACCAGGACCCCCGGTCTTAGCAGCCGCCTAGGGTGTCCCTTAGCCTTAAACTCGTTTTCAACTTGCACATCAAGTCATTCCCCCCCAGAGGTGCGCACAGTCCATCCAAAGATCGGCTATGTCGGAGGCCAGTCAGCTATTCAGACCTCATCTTCTGTGAGCCGAAGCTATGCACCCCTCTTCTCTCATGGCCAAGGGCGCATCTTGTTGAGACCATTGCTGTCCTTTTGATTGCTTTTGGTTTGGTTAGAAATAGATGGGTTGCACTGGTATACACTTGGTTTCTAAGCAAATTTACCAGGGCCATCATTTGTTTTGCCACCTCTTGTTTGGACAAAGGGAACAAATTTCGTGCCACTTTGACAGGATCTGCCCTTTGACAGCGTTGAGAAATATACATATATATATATATATATATACATATGTATGGACTTGGCATTGAAAAGCTAAACGTTTCCTTTGAATTGTGGTTTTGTGGCACCCGGTATGTAGATACCGCGGATGAGAAAATTGCCTTCCCCCACTGGACCAAATCAAGCCTGTTCCTGGATGGCATAAGCAGGAAACCCATCAGCCTTGACCTCCCAGTCTCAGGGATTCTTTCCCGCGAATCAAAACCCGAACCAATTCGGCGGTTGTGAACCCCAATAGACCAGGGGCGAGATTTGCCTCTTTGACTTGCAGTTTGATAAGTTTGGTGAACTAGGTTCCCCTTTGAGGGAGCAAGATGGCAAACCAAGAGGCAGCCGACCGTTTTTGGGGGTTGCGTTTCAGGATACACATGCCGTACTGAGCACGGGCTCCCATTCGCCACAGGCCTCATGTTTTGCACTTCACGTCCAACTTCGGGATGCCACATATGAGTAGCAGATAATTTTCCACCATCATGAAGGTTATTCACAAAATCGTCTACGGTACATTACACGCACTAGATTGTTACAAGGAAGTGAAGGTTATAGATTGGTACAAGGAAGTGAAAGTTATTAACAACATCGTCTGCCATACGCTACACTGTTACACGCACTAGACTGTTACAAGGAAGTGATGGTGATTCACAACATCGTCTACCGTACATTACACGCACCCCCCCCTCCCGTTGTCCATTTGTGTGTGTGTGTTCCCAAGTTTTAGATCAACCTGACACCCAGTCGGTTCTTTTGTGTTGGGTGTTTTCTCTTAATCCACCTTGCTCCCCTTTTTGCCTGGCAGGTCTTTCCTACGCAAACCGCAGGGCGTGCCCCTCCCCTCCGTTTTTTGTTGCGTTTCCCGCTGGCGAGGCCACAAAAGTTTGGCAACCATTTTGCTGTGGGCCAAGGGAGGCGACGACCTTTGAAGTGGTGCAAAGTCAAGGAGATGGATTCGAATCATCCCAAAATGACCAGGTCCCCCAGCTAGGTGCCCTTCTTACCAACTTTTTGGATTTTGGGTTCCCCTACTAAAAATAGACTACAGAAAAAGTTGGTACCCTTATTCTAGCCTCTCTGAAAAACCTAGATGCAGTGAGTTTCAAGGGTCGAAGGGTTTGTCTTCAAAAGCTCGGGCATTGGAGGGAACTTACACGTGCCAGGCTGGTGGGAGGCTATTCCTCGGAGGCCTGCGAGGGAGGCGTTTCCTGGCCAAGCTCCATGAAAGACACCAGAGGTGTCCCTTTGATCGGTTAGTCTTGTTTGAAATAGATTCATGGGTGCCATTGGCTAAGATTGGGTTTCTAAAGCATGTACCATCTGTTTGGCCAATAGGTCACCTATGTTTAGGACGGGTTTGGTGATCAATGATTTCAGTCGGCTTAGAAGGGGAGCGCTTAGACTTCACGCCAAAGGCAAATGGAAGGAACAGAAGTCCGTTTTGCGTCACCTCCGCTCCGGCACGTTCAGGAGGAGGAGGCTGCAGGCGGGCATCGTGGCATCGGGGCAGACGCCAGGAGTCAGAAGACAGCGCACTGGTTCAAACCGACCGGATCTGAGCTCGTTTCCCCATGTTGGTCCATTAGTCAGCGCAAAAGCTTAGCCTTTGACTTTCAGGTCCTTCAGACAAGTCAGACAAATATATTTGATCATTGCCAATGACTGTGTCCTGCATGCCTTGTTTCGTACACAGTCTTCATCTCACATATCTATGCCCTGAGTCCAAGCTAGCCCGACCCGGTTCCTTCTTCAGCTGAGTCAGCCGTGCGCGTTTGCGCCAGTGAGCTTCAAGCTTCTTGAGCCTGGTGAGTTCAGTGGGATGTGTGCAAGCCAGAATATCAAGCAAGGAATTGCTCAGGGAACCGCCCCATGGTAAACAAGCATTTTCGGACTGGACAAACATGGATGGGCCCGTACAACTCGCTTACCCAGCTTTTGGACTTCATGTTTGTTTGGCAGGATCATGTTTTTTGTCAACAACAAGTCTGGACGAAAAATCCACTCAGAAAGTGAGACACTTGGGCTTGGAGTCACGCCGCTCTTCTCCCAATTTGGCCCAGTCCATGTCCATCATGGCCCGACGTGTCCAAAGTCTGTCCCGTTTGCGAATGCAAGCCAAGGGCACTTGTGACTACTCTCGACACTCATGGTACAAGACAAGAACGCCGGGAACCAAGGTATGACCCGAACAGGAAGGAGCCTTAAGATTTCCGGGCACCATGGCCGCGATCTTAAGCCTCCTTCCTTTTCGGGTCTTACCTTGGTTCCTCGCGTTCTTGTCTTGTACCATGATTGTCAACAGCGTAGTCACAAGAGTATTCTAGGGGCTGATTCCCCCATTCTTTCCAGCCAAAAACCAGCCACTTCCCCAGGGTTTTTGGTGGTGTTCTGGAAAGATTCGGATCCCTGGAAAGAATGGAAATGGAAGTTACCCCTAGAAGCATCAGCCGTTCTGACCCCTGATAAGCGAGCCTTTCCTGCACGCCGGAAAGGCTCGAAAGCCTCGAAAGCCTCTGCCAAGCCGGCGGCAGACGAGGCGCATGGGCGCACCTGGGGAACCCTCCAGGGGGTTTCCTTTTGGTCCAGAAAGGCATCCCCTTTGAGAAACCCCCTGAGAAAGCTTGGGGAACCGTTTCTCTAAACTTTAGAGCCGGCTCAGTCTGCCAACATGCGGTTTCCTTTGCATGCGGGCGCAAAGAGTACTTTCCAAGCTGACGTTTGGAGGGATTGCCCTGCTTTGCGTGACGCAGCCTAGAATCCGAAAAGCAATCCACTTAGGTTTGCCAGTGGCCGGAGGCTGCTCACGGTGCAAGCAAAACCCAGATAGATCCGCACAAAGCAGCGTTTCAAGTCAAGGTGTAAGAACTCGCCGTGTAGGGGGACTCGAGCCTGCGACCCGTTTTTGTCCACACCGGCTCCCCGAAGCCTGCTTTTAGCGGAACGTCATCAGATTACCGCAGGTGAACCTCTATCCTCTAGGTGTCCGACACGCCGAACAATGTCGGCAGACATGTCAAGGAACCCCCGAAGCAGTTTTTAAACTTACCCTAGGCCGGGAACATGGGCCTAGGGTTTTTGACATCGACAAACCCGGAGATGGGCCGTGGCTACCCCACCCATAGGGACGAAAAACAACTAAAGCGGCGCTCATTGACTTTTTGAGGCCTAGAAATCCCCCAACAGATGCGGGGATGATCCCACACGAAGCCTCATGCGGGTTGCTGTTTATTGTGTTTTTGTTGGGTGTTTGCCCTGTGTTTCGATTTTTTGTGTGCTATGGTGTTTGATTCATCGGATGTGGAGACGAACCCATGGAAATCCGACCTTTCTCCGACGCAGGCATCGGAGAGTAGCGAAGAGGAGGCGAGGTGCTGTGGGCACATAGGTGTGGTTGTTTTTTCTGGGTACTTTTTTTAGGTTGGTTGAAAGGGAGACCAAACGGAATGCCTTGTCTTTGCAAGTCCTCCTATTTTGACAGACACACGTCCGGGAGGAATCGCGAAGTGGTTTGTGGGGGGGGGGGTGCACCTGACACATCAGGTTTTGCTTGAAGGGAGGCGGGCGCCTCAAGCAGGTCAGCCCAAAAGGGAAAACAAGAAGAAAGCAACCGTTTTTTCGGGTCGACCATTTGCAGAGGCCCAATTTGGATGTTTGTTGTTTGGGCCTTTTAGTTTGCCATCGAGAAGAGTTTGCCCTGTTGACGTAGCCCGGAAACAGAGATTCTTTGGGCGCTGTAGTTCGCACAGTTGCCTAAAGCTCGCATATTTGTCGGAAGTAACTTTTTGATCCATATTGTTGGGTCCCAAAAGGTTGACAATTTCCAGGTTCGTTGGCGAGCGAGCTACTAAATTACTGGTGGGATTGTGGCAGCGACAAGGGTTGGTAGAGCTTTATTTCTTCTTACCTCTGAGGCTACCCTCCGCAAGGGTTGGGGTGGGACAACTGGGTACCTGGAGGTGCACCCCTTTTGGGAAGGCAAGTTTTGAGGTCTCAAGGCAGGTGGAACTGAAGGGTGCATTCTGGGGATAACACCGGCCCAGCCCTGAGGTCCACACCCCGATTCCTCCCTGTGATATTTAAATGGGGTTGTCTCTTTTTGAGGGACCCCCCCAAAAGAAAAAGTTGTTTTCCTTTGGCTTCCCTTGAAAAAGACAACCCCCAATCCGGTACCCTCAAAAAAAGACCGGCCCAAAAAATTAGGCAGGGGTCTCTTCGGTCGCCTTCATTGCAAGACGCTGCAAAACATCCCAAATAAATCGGGTCTCGCGCCAGGAGGGGCCAGAAGCCAAGTGCCGCTGAGCCGTTGTCCTCTTGAGACCGAAGACTGGCATCCATGACTAGGTCCCCCCACCCTTTGACCAACTTTTTGGGGGAGGGTTCCCCTACTAAAATAGACTACAGAATAAAGGGTACCCTTATTCTAACCTCTCTACTGGAGGACCGACATGAAATTTAATAGGGAACCACCTCGAAAGTTGGTGGACATGTCACATGAACCCCACAGATGTTTGATGTCCACCAAAGGGTCCCTTATTAAGATTCATGCCCATATGTGGTAATCCTAGTTTCCGGGATTCGGATATGCTTAAGCTCCAAGGGATCACGGTGGGGTCCAATGAACGTTTATGGGTAAGCCTGCTTCTCCATGTGAGGAACATAAGATTGATCTTCAATTCAAAGGGTGTCCATTGGAACAATGGCGAGAGTTTTCAGCTATGGGCACGCACTGGCCAACGAAGACCAAGCCGAGGCTTGCCTCCTCCCCCCCCCTTCCCCCCGTGTTTGTCAGTAGCCGGACCCCCCAAAAGCGTAGCAACTCTCCTTTTGAGGGGAGCAAACTTGACACACGCACACGCACGACTTGCTCCTTCTCATTTCCATGGTTCACCTTGCCCTGCCCGTTTGGTGCTCATCATTCCTTTGTGTCAATCTTTGCTATTACCCAAAACGTTGACTTGTTACAGGGGTCCAATGCTGGCCAAGGTCTTACTCAGATGGTTCGGGAGGAATCGCTAAGGCGTTTGCTTTGCCCCCAGTTTGGACCCCAGTCAACGGCCCTGTGTACCCTTGTAAACAGAGTCACCCAACATTCAGTCAACCCCCAAACAAACCTTGGTGGCTCCCAGCCATCCGGTTCCTTAGCTTTTACCTTTTTAGGGTTTAGTGGGGGTTTCCATTTGAACTTTTAGCAGGGGAGCTGCGGACAGCCTCTAAACTAGGCAGTCATATGGGAATGACCAGGCTCGCCACTCCATGCAGGAAAGCAACAGCGGCGGCCACAGGGTCGTTCCTTTTCTCTCAACTAAGAACAAGCACGGCGAACAGAATGCTTTTGAATAGCTTGGCATGCTTGGGCGTTCTTGCGTGCACAGTTTGCGTGTAAGTTACATTAAAGTTCCGCGTGTGGCTGACAGGCAGCGGCTCGCCGAAGCTTGGCTTAGCTTTTTTTGCTTTTCAGCTCATTGGCGTTCTGCCTCAAAGCTTGACAGACAACGGCCGCAGCTTCTCACCTGCCTGAGGCCAGAAGCAAAGCGCGCGCGCACTGGGCCCAGGGCCCAAGGATGTCCCCTGTCACGTATCGAAGGACGCGCATGTTGTGACAACATGGCGCAAAACGCACCAGGTGAATTCAGTTGCCATGGAGTATGGCCACGTTTACAGCTTTGTGTTCTATCCGAGCATCCAAAGAACTGGCTGCAGTGGTCAACACATTGGCTTCCAAAAATGCAGGCCCTGGAAACATCAAGCGTAAGTCAAGCGTTTTGTTTACTCATAGCTTCGATCAGTAACTTCGAAGCAGGTTAAATGTATCTTACCTTTGTTTACGGTCGTTTGCTCCAAGCTCTGGTGTGTTTATGAGTGTGTGTGTGTGTCTGCGTGCTTATTTGCCCTCATGCGACCACGCGAGGGTATCCGAGAGCCACCAATCGTGTGAGCGATTCGTTGTTGTTCCAGAGGCGCAAGCCTCCAAAAGCGCCGGCGAAGTGAATGTCCTGTCTGAAATCAGAGCTGATGACGAAAATTGTATCGGTCGAGTAGGCTTGCCAATGTTTTTTTGTTTGTTTGGTATAAGTGCAGGCACCTGGATATAGCATGATGCTTCATGTACATGTGTTTGTTGCATGGCTGTGTTCCACTACGTTCCACTGGCAGATGTTTGAGCAAGCCAAACCCTGCGGAAGCGGCCGGAAGCTCCCAATCGCCGTGTTTCAGCTTACCTCCGAAGTGCTCCTACAGGTTCTCAAGACTTCCGGACATTTCCCTCACCATTTGGCCTTAAGGAAGTCTCGTCAAGAATGCTCCAACCTAGGCTTGGGCTTTGGGCTTGGCTTCTTGGATGCCAAGCTCCAAGAGTGCCACGCAAAACCTGCGAGGCCCAATCCCTTGGGCCTTTTGCCGCCCAAGTTCTCGTTGAAGCCGGAAGATCCAGGCGGGTGTGGCGGCCCGCTTTTGGGAGGGTGCATAGGGAAACCAGACGGAAATCACCCATTTGGGAGTTCGCCTAATTTGACACAAACCCGAATGAATGACAATCTGAAGACTGTGTTGAACGCTCGAAGCGAAGGCAACCTGAACGTTGCCTCTTTGGAAAGATCACCTGGGCATGTTTGAGCAAGCTGACACATGTTGAGCCTCCCTTTTTCTGGCGGCTTGCGCCGCCGAGGTAGACTTTCTCGTAGCAGCGAAGCACGCATTTTGAGGTGCCATGAGTCTATGCTCAGGTGCCCTCCCAAGAGGGTCTTCACTGAATTGTAGCTTTCTTGGGCCGGGCGGTTCCAATGAATCCGCCCCTTTTGGAAGTCATCCAAAGGGCAACTGGGGAAGAATGAGGCAAAGAAGCAAGACGTTCAAGTTTGGACGAGCAAGTTTGCTCCAGTTTCTTTGAATAACCCCAACTCGGAGGTCTTGGAAGGTCTCACCATACTTTGAGTTTCCCTTCAAAGTCGATCAATTGTTTTTTTCTTCAACAAGACAAACTCCCGAATATGTTGTTTAAATTCAATATTGCGTAGATATATGTATATATATATATATACGTATATGCATCCCTCGTTTGGAAGGATCAAGCATTGCAATTTCATGTTGCCAGTTCGAAGGGTGTCCTTCAAATTGTCAATTTGCTGTTTGGGTGGTTCTCTTACAGCCGGAACTGTGTCCCTCGGAAACCACAAGGCGACCAATACGTTTCGCAACCTCTCCATAGTTTTTGTTGGCACCCCCAACGAAGATGTGAACCACAGATGCATTGCAGCTGCATGTTCTTTGCCAGGGTCTTTGTGGATCAACCAGGTGAGCGGCCAAAGTATGATAGCTTCATATCCCAGGACCCCTGGTCCTTGACTCGGGCATTGAGAAAGTCGCTTTCAATCCCAATGCCATGGAGATGAAACTGAATCCGTTAAACGCAGCGCCGTTCTCGCAGTCAAGAAGAAAGCCGCTGCCGTTGTGGCGTTCGTGCCGCCTCAGGTGGGGGCTGTCAAGGTGATGGCAATGACAACTTGTCCGGTTTTTAACCTGTTAGCGTCCACACGGGGTACCCTCAAAAGAAGGGCTTTCGGTTCCCTTGGTTCACCCATGTATCATTACACTAGACTTGCTTTCCATGTCAACTTCGGGTTGAACATCCCTTTGGTTTGGGTTGGCAAGCCCCTTTAAATGAAGTCACCAATGTTACTGTTTACTCCTGATCCCATTGTGGATCATGCTAGGATGAAAAAAGCCTACGCAGAGGCTAGTGCTCATGTATTACTCGATCGACCTCACAAAGAGTTTTGCTTCGCGACCCAGTTTCTGGACCAATCATGAAGATTCCTTTCGACTGTTGAACCCTGATTTTGGATTGAAGGTTTCTTGTTCATCCAGGATATACGCGATCCCGAGAAACAACCAGACAGCACATACCCTAATTGCGGGCCTCTCAGTTGCTTGCACTCCAAGCTTGGTCACGCTGCGCCTATTGGTTGAGAAGGCTAGCTGATTGTTACTCAGAATGCCAAGGGGGAGTTCCTGCTGTTCGCCCAAAAGAATGGCAAGGGGATGCCAACCAACGTGGTAGAATCGACAGAATCCTGATTTGATGCCAGTCCGACCTGACCAGCCGCATGTTCGCATGCGAGGAAAACAGCCCCAGCATGGTGTCCCACTTTGTGGGGAAGAAATGGGCGCTGACGGGCGCCGACAAAGCACTCCACCAAAGGAGCAGGCACCTGATTGATCTCGGATACCTATTCAGAGGTGCACGTTGCTTGGTGCCAACAACTAAAGGGTTTTCCATTAAACCACCAAAAGTTAAACACTTTTTTGCAGGGGAGCAGAAAGCAACCGAGTATTCAAAGATGTCGTTTCTGACTCAGGGACGCCAAACGGAGAACACAACAACCCCCCGGCCAGGTGCGGAAGAAGGGCCGCGTGGTGAGCGCCGTAACGGACAACATCAGCCCAAGCGCTCAGAGGAAGGCTTTTGTTGAGACCAGCCTCCGGTGAAACGCTGGGTTGGGGCAATGGTTTGCTTAAACTTGAGTTTGGTCCCCTTTATAGAAAGGAGTCCAAAGCAAAAGGAGATTGTTTCAGCAATTGTTGCGGCATATGGTTTGTGGGAATTGTCTGTGAGTGGCACTGGAATCCCCTAGAGGCAAGTAGTCATGCGGATGGCGCACTCTGACATCGTAGAAAAGTTGTTATCCACAATCATGGGGGAAAGCAAAAGCCTTCGTTAAGAAACAAACGGTTGATTCCCCAGATGGTTGGTGATGGAAGGATACCTGCAAAGAATTGGGACACTAGACGATTTTCACACCGGGGACTTGAAAAGTAAACGATGAATGTCATCTTTGGTTGCTTGTGCTGTGCGTGGGAATGTCCTATCCATTTACGTTCTAGATTCCCCAGCTTCAACTGACAGGTTAATTCCCTTCCCATCTAACAGGGAGTCTGAGGAAACGTCCAAGAAGGGAGTTGCCCTTCGTAGACGAGCCTGTTGTCAGCTTCCATCTCAAAAACGGAATTCCTTATATTTCTCAATGCAGTAAGTCTCCTTTGGTTGTATGTGATCTTCTCTGGATTGAAATGTAGGGAACCCCGTCTTACTTGTGAGGGTAGTGTGTTTGCTAATGTGACGAGTTCACGGCGCACCAATGCCTTGCGTTTGTTTGCGGGACCGACAAACAAGCAGCACAGGCCTGACGTCAGTCCAAAGCGGCCGTTGCAGTTTTTGCAATATGTTGACTGTCCTAGGCCATGTTGAGAAGGTCATGCAAAGACAAATACTCAGATCAAGCTCTTTTTTTTCAAGCACCCGTTCTCGGTTGGTCGCGAGGGTACCCTTTCAACCATGGCCCAAGAATGAAGACGTGACCATGAGTACAGGGCGCCCTTTGCAAAGGGCCTCTGATATGGCCATAGGTCATAACCTATGGCTCCATTTTGGGGCGGATGAGCACCCATGTACCACCTATTTTGATGTTCACCAGGGGTACCATTGGTTTTGACCCACAGCCATATGTGTCATCAACCATTCAGGTTGCTCCTTAAAAAACTGGGCCGTGTGGGTCTTGTTTTTACAGGACCCTGCCGACTGCCAACTGAGGCGATCGCTCCTTCGCAAAGAACTGAAAGGCCGAGTCGGGTGTCCGCTGGCATCGATGGCACTGTAGGGGGTCATGTCCCTATGGCTGGAAAAGCATCATCGTTTGAGGAACGGCCTCTTTGGGTGTGTCTTTTTTTCGAGGATAGCCCTTTTTTGTGGTGTTCGGGAAACCAAAAGGAAGACCATTTTTTGGGGGGTCCCCTAAGAAAAGACACATGTACTTGGTGAGACTTCGTTTGGTGATGTTGAAGAGGGAATGTACGGAGCACTGAAAGGAGAGGGCCGGCATGGTGTGGAAAACAGAGCCAGGCCCCGTTCGAGCGTTCAAAACGTTGATCTTCTATTTTGTGGGCATGATGTTTCATGGACGCTTTGGTGGACATCATTAACTGGGGAGTCATGTCCAACCAGGTTGGAGGATGTTCAGATCCATGGCCTTGTTTTGCGGTTAGATTTAGAACCGCGGCAGTTGATGGAAACACGAGAGGCTCGTGCAGTGAGAGCCATCTTGGTCTAAGGCACAAGTATGACCAACCCAGCTGGCCGACCTGTTGACCTGTGGATTTCCAGTTCTGGATTACGTTTTGTTGTTTTCTTGAGGCTGCCTGGTGGTTTGTGAGCAATGGGCAGCCAAAGGGACACCACCTGTTTTGGGGGTGTCCACTTCCACTTGTTTGAAGGACAATGTTCAAAGATGACATTTGCGTGTTCCATTTGCAGAGTACTCTTAGCCATGGCCCCAACGAGTCAACCTTTGTTTTTCAGGTGAGGAACGGCTTTTTGCTCGGAGGTGCCTTATTGAAGCTGGGGGAATTCTTCGGATTGGGGCAGCATTCATTGTGAAAGGAAGCAGATAGTACTGAACCTCTGAATCAGAATTCGGCTTTCTGGTGCTGGAGCCCGGAAGAGTTGGGGTCACCACACCCTTGGAATTTGAACAGCCACAACAATGAAGAAGGGTGGCCAAGGAAATCCGATTCTGGAAACTGGGGAATGGCCAAGATCCATGTTGCATGTTTGATTTGACTCGGTCTGACTACTTTGAGTCAACCTGCCAAAGGCCAAAGTACTCTGTGTTTTTGGGGGAACCGGAGTTGTTGGTGTTTGACATCACATTAGCTATGTAATTTTGGGATTTCCTCAGTTTTGGACTTGCGCTGGAGGAAGCCTCGTTTCCGGCAGGCGTGAATCCCCCGCAAAAAAGAAAAAAGAAGAAGAAAACTGGGGGAGATGAAGTCAACAGATGAGAATTCAAAAATGACCCGAGCCGACTCATGCTGAACACCATTGAAATCCGGCCTTGGGAGATTGCTCAGTAGACATCCTCTTCCCATATGCAGCAATGCTCCTGCGTGAGATGTTGGCCACTCTCTGTGAGTGGGAGAATCCCCTAAGTGAGAAATACAGTATGCGCGGTGTGAGAATCGACCACTCGGCAAGGGGCCGTCCACCGTTCCCCTCTCCTTTTGGGTTTACCGATCGACCGACCCGCCAGGTCAGAGAGGTCGAAAAATGATCCGCGTGCCGCTGTTTGGACTGGGGGTATATTTGCGGGCAACAGGGCGTCGTCATATTCCCTGGGCGGTTTTACGAACCAAACCTCGTGGAAAGGTCTTAAGGCTGGGTCAATCTTGCGTCTCCTGGGAGGGAGTCCCAGCAACTGGACCACACGGAGGAAACCAAGGATTCTTCTTGCAGCTTTTAGATGGTTCCCTTTTCTACCCGTGGTGGTGACGAAGAGAAGCACTGGGCTTTCTAGTCCAGTTTTGTCGAAGCCCCCGAAAAGCGTCGGTTAGTTAATCAATCCCAAAGTGAGCGCGTGCTTTTGTTGTGTTTGTTGCTTCGGATCCTGGATGCAGGCGCTTGTGTAGTTCCCTGTTTTCGGACTTGTTCAAATGCTTCAAAGATTTGAACATGTATTCAGCGGTGGCTGGAACCAAACAATGTGCTCACGACTTTTTGCTTTTGAACCGGTTGACGGCGAAGTCATTAAGCCGCAGCCGCGTGCGCTCGCAGTTGTCTTCTTGGGAGATACTAAGAAGAGAAAGTCTGAACTCGTGTAGGGCTTTGTTTTAAGACACAGCTGGTTTGCAGAAGTGGTCATATGGCTGTGGGTCCAAAAATATGTACCCAAAATGGAATCCTAGTAAATGGAAACGTGGACCAAAACCTGCGGTCCCCTGGTGGTTTAAATTGACCCATACCCATATATCACCCATGCAAAGATGGTGTCTGGCAAGGGTCCCATAAAAAGACAGTCATAAGTTGTTTGTCGATGTGACCTTTGACCCACTTCAGGTGATTGGGCAAGTCAAATTTTACAGACCCACATGACGATCTTGCACCGTAATGAATGTCTCCAGCATACAAACCCTCCTTCAAAATTGGCATTGAGTCCCACAGGAAGGGGGGGGAGTGCCCCAAGAAGGGCCAAGCTGTTTAAAAGACACGTATGTCTCCGAATCACTCCAAAGGAAAGCGAGAAAGTCTAGATCTTCAGCGACTTCTTCCAGTTTCTGAATGAGTTCAAAAGGCAACGCGAAAAAGCAGCCCCTCTAACAATGGGGCCCCATTTTGGGAAGTGGCTTGGTATGAGGAGCATCTTTCAATTCAGCGGTTGACGATCCGGCCTTCCTTTCAAGAATCATTTCAGGCAATTGCGCGCCCATTTGTAATGCTGGTTTCCTAGCCCTGACAAGTCTGGTCCTCATTTTGGGTTTCTCCGAAGTTGGCATTCTGGACGGGCAAACAGGCACCATGACCACTTTGCTTTGGTGTGTTGCCCTGCCCGTGCATGGCTTCCGCTGGCCATTTTCATAGCTCAACCTGGGCATATAACAAGACTACCTGGAGGAAACAAGCTTACCCATGATGAACACTCTAATAAATGCAACCACATGCTGGGACATCCAGAAAAAGGAACCCAGAAATGGGAATGTATGTCCTTTTGCAGATGGCACCCACGAATGATCTTGCCACTGAAACCAACGTTGCACTTTGTTTTAAGCCTGACCCTGCCCACCCTCGCTTGGTACGGCGTTGTATTTGGGGTTGATCAAATTATGTGTTCTCATTCTGAACAGGCGCTTCCCTGATTCGGGTTGGTGAACTCGTGGTTTTATCAACCAGGGGTTCAAATATGGTTTGCTGCATTCAGCTGGTGACTGAGACCTTAGTTAGGTGGCTTTCCCCCAAACAAGGGGACCCCCCAGAGAAAAAAAACAAAAAAGTGTTGGTTTTCCTATTGGTGTCCTTTTCTTTTCCTTTTCCTACAAAAATCGGACCCCCACCCTCAAAGAAAAAGAAGCAAAACGCAATGAGCAAAAAATTGAAGGCCTCGGTTTTCCTTTTGGCGAAACCAAACGAAACCGACCGATCGACACCCTCTTCGACTGGCCGGGCGCTGCATCCCCGGGCGCGCGCTCCCCGCCCGAGCTCCGCCATGGAGGATCTGGATCCAGGCCTCGTGGGCTACTCGGTGCCATGGCGCGAGCAGTGCGTCTCAAGGGATCTTTGGGGGGTCCTTCTGGAGAGACACTGCGTTGTTGTTTTTTGTTTTTTATTTTTATCCTTTTTGTTTTCTATTTGGAGTTGTAATATATATATATATATTCATTTGTTTATTTGGTTCATGTGGTGTCCTCCTGTTGATTGCTCACGGGAGCCAAAGATGATGGCCACGGCAGCATCTTTGCCGTGATCAGTTCGAGATGGGTGTCCTTTCCTTCCATCGACTGAAAATGAATATGCGTTATTTTCCGCTGTCGGTTTTGAAGGGAGTCTATCACTATTGAACATAGTTGCTCATTTTTGTCCAGGGGGCTTAAGCAAATGGAGGTTTCCGCATTTTTCCGTTAGCCACTTCAAGGGGAAGCAAACGCACCTGTTCTATGAGGGTTGCTACTGCTACTTACGTCAACCAAAAGGTGCAGATTTGGCCTCGTTTCCCTTTGAAGTCAATGTTCTACCCTGCCACCGCCGTTGGAGCAACGGGGAACGTTGTTGGGGCACCCTCCAGAATGCTTGATTCCAGTGGAATCAAATCATCACGTTCCATGACTGAGCCGAACCATTTCCTGTTGGTCATTCAAAGAGGTGGTTCGGTTCCATGGTTTCGTTGGGATTGTAGTAAAGGCCTTTGTCCAAAGACTTCTGACATGTTATGACCATTGGATTCTGAACCAAAAGTTTGCTAAGTTTGGGCGCTGTGTGCGCGGACCACCCCTTGAGCTGAGGTGGGCAAGGTTGTTCCTCAACCTGGAAATTAGGCAAGAGAACCATGCCATGGTCAAACGCCACAAGGAACCTCAAAGAACCAACATGACCCACAGGAGCTTTCACTACACAGCTGAGCAAGGAATTGATGACCACACGATTGAACACGATTTGGCGACACGGGAGTGACCCCAAGTTTCCCTAGTTCCACACAAACACCGGGGCCACCACTTCAAGCCTCAGGAGGGCAGTCAAGTGTCAGGGACCATTCTTTGTACAAGCACAGCTGCGGCAAAGCGCAGCTGAGGGGTCAAGACAAGGTGTGTGAGCAAGCTACAGAATGCAGAGACTGCGGTGTTGCCAAGAACGGTCAGAAGAGCCATCCGGCAGGGGGTCCCAAAATATTCACCTCTAAACAATCACATTGGACCATCTTCAAGTGGTGTGTGGAGAAAGGGGCGGAAAGGACCATCACCTCTGGTGTCCCAACGCGACTTGGCTTGGCGCGCGCTCCTAGCACAGGGGGCTCAGCCTGAGGACAGTGGGTCGGACTTCCACGACCTGCCAGAGCCGGAGCTGCCAAAGGCCGCCGAAGGGAAGTTCCCGGGTTGCCAAGCCGGAAAGCGGAGAATGTTTTTTTTGTTGCCGTTGCAAAAAGCTCCCGGGTTTTTCGGTGGTTCCCGTTTTTTTTTTTTTTTTTTTTGTTTTTTTTTTTTCTTTTTTCGGAGGATCGTATCAAACGTGGGGGCCATCTCATGATTTCCAGTTAGGATAACTCGGGCAAGCGACAGAGTCAACTGCAGGATCCCCAGGTTCCCTTAGGCTACCAGAAATAACATGTGCCAAAGGCGATACTGGCGATATCCACAGCTGCAAACCATACGGAAAGCAAACGGTGGCAGGAAAATGAATTGGCATGACTATAGGCCCAAGTGAGGTCAAACCCAAAGGCACAATGCGAAAGTCCAATCCTTGAAATAGTGTGGGGGATATGCCAAAAGCCAAAGACCGACCTTCTCGGGCGCCAAGTTATTTTGTTTGCTGGTTTTTGACCAGACGTTCCTATTCCCCCTCGCAATGGAACCTGAAGGAAAGCTTTTTGGTAGCCGCCTGACCAATTAGTGGGCTCCATAGGAAGCGACCGTTCCTCGGAAACAACACGCCGTGGGGGATGGGTCCCATGGTAGCACTTCTCCAGTGAGGTTTTGCATGGGTTTGTCTCAGGGAGAACCTTTGATTTCCCAACCCCAAAGTAGACCCTTCCTTTCAGGAACTTTGAGGAAACCGCCTTTGCCAAGCCTGAGTGCCACTACCCATGCTCAACTTCTGTGGACGGCGGTTTCCTCAACAGCCCGAGTGGGCAGTGGCTCAGCATCCCCAGGGCTTGACCAAACCGCTGGCTTCGAGCCAGGGCATCCGCAAGACCCGGCTCGCGGCGGCAGAGCAGCCAGGCGCAAGCGTTTGATCTGGAAATTTCCAGTTGTTCAGTGGCATCATCTAAATTCTTTCTGGTAGCTCCCCAATCGTTGTGAAATCTGGGTTGCCTTCTTCAACCATCACGAGGCAATTGGGAATTAAAGGGGCCCTGCATTGGTGTTGAAGCTCGGTTTCGAGCATACACATGAAACCCCATGTGGGTATGGGTCAAAATTAAGCCACGAGGGGACCGCAGATTTTAGTCCATGGTTCCACTTACCCGGGTTCCTTTTTGGGTACCTATTTTTACGTGTCAAGGCTGTACACAGACCCCGGGTTGTGGAAGCAAGGGGGTGGCTCCGGCCTCGTTCTCTTCACAAACTCCCTGCCTTCCCCCTGGAGAGGAATCCAGACGAAAGGGCCTCGCTGAATAGCACCGGGTTTGTGAGTCAGGGATCAAGATTTCTGCCCAAGGTCTTCTGCCAGTTTTTGCAGGGAGGGTCCGATCAGTTTTGGGTTTCCCAAAGCATCCTTGGAGATGTCCCGAATGGTGCACATGAGCCCTCGGAGTATTGTAGCTTGCCACAAGCTTGATCTCACTCCATCAAATTCTACAGAGCTCACCGGACAAGGGAGAAACATGAGCAATTTCAGGCCCCAAAAGTAGCAAGGTCAAAATTAAGTGCTGAAACAAATGTTGATTCGGCGAAAAGGACGGGCTTCGACCTAGCATGAAGAAGGTCCAGGAAGGTCCCTTCGCAAAGTTGTTGTTTGCCTCGTAGTTGGGTGGGTGGGTCGATGCTGTGCTTGTGGGGGTTTATAGATGCACTGAAATGAATTCGTTGTACACATCAGCCCTTCAATTCAGCATCCGGATTCATGAATCCTCACAGTGGGTACTCACGAGAAGCGGCACAAAAGTTGTTTGGCAATTTGAGTAGGTGGTTCTACAACTGATTTTACTGAGATGATAGAAACTCTTTGTAAGTCCTTTCCATACCTTCATAGTCACGCAAGAAGAACCAAAAGCCAACAGGTTTTGGGCGTTGCTCACGCGTCCTGTTGCAGAGCCGTGGAGAAATCCGCGTTTCGACTCAGGCACGCTAAAGCGCCCAGTGGATGGCGACACGGTAGTCCTGCGGTGCAGGCGCCGCACAGTTGACGCGACCAAAAATTTGGAGGGGCGACTTTGTTGACGAGAAAAGAGTTTAACTTTTTGCCAACTAATGGGTTTTCCGTATTAAACCACTGAAAGTTAATTAAACTTTTAGCAGGGGAGCAGAAAGCAACTGAGAAAGGGAAGCCACCAAGAAATGTTTTGACCCGGGACCAAGCCGCCCAGCGCCAGGCCCTGCCCGCAGTCACTTCAGCATTTGGAGGAAGAAGGCGGGGAACGGCGCTCTGCACAAATGGCTGTGGGTCAACAATAGGCACCCATTTTGGGAACCCTGACAAATGGAACCAAGGACTAAAACCTGCGGTCCCCTGGTGGTTTCATTTTGACCCATACCCAAATCAAGATGCCAATGACTCTAAAGTTGCGAGTGCTTGGTGGACAAGCGGTACGTCCCGGATGAAAAATGATGAGCTTGCATTTGTGCTTTGGGGAGTAAGCAGCGAAGCACCAAAAACCTGGTTGAGGTTCATGTAGGCCTCACTCTCATAGAAACCGGCGCCACACATCGTTTCAGATTTCAAGCAATAGCGATCAGCCTTATCAAGCCCATGTTTCTGATCCCAAGCCCCACTTGTATCTTCCCCGAGTTTGATTGCATCGAACAACTGGAGTCACGGCTTGTCTAAAAGTTAGCACGGACCCTCCAAATGCTCGTGGATTTCCTTTCAGGGCGAGAGGGAGGGACGGGCTCTCAACTCTCCATTGAACGAATGGTGTGTTTTTTCTGTATATTGCCATATCCGCAGAGATCCTCCAGCCCACGAACAGCAAATGCGACTCTGCCATGCCATTCTCAAGTTTGCCCAAAGCCAATCGACCTTTTTGTTCATCCCACACACTTCCAAATAGCTTTTTGTAAATCACAGGCAGTTGGCAAGAACATGGGGAATGCAGAAGTCGCCCACTGCCATGGACAAGGCAAACAGGGGTCGCTTTGCAGCCCTTGTTCCAAGTATTTCATGGAAAAGTTTGTTTCATGAATAGCTTGCTTTGGCCAAGCGTCTTGTTTCAGTAGATCTGATTATTATCAAAGACAGTCGGGCGGATTTTCGGAGTATTGGCAGTATGGGTGTTCATGGTCCCACATCGGTTCCTTATGGCAATATGTTTAGATACCCTTTTTGGGCTGCGCACAAAGGGAGGTCAAGGGAAACCAAAGCCGGTTTGCGGGGGTTCCTTCATTTGAGCGGCTAACAAAAATGTGCCAGAGGTTGGTTGGGCATGGGGGGGGGGGGGGCAAAAGGGGTCGCACTCCATGTTCCCATGTGGCTGTGGGTCAAAACCAATGCTACCATTTTCGGGTAGGTGCACCACCCATTTTAGTCTTTTTCAGTGGAGATTGGGATTGGGTTTTGACCCATAGCCATATGATTGGGCCCCAAGCAGGTTTGACGCTTTGGGTCGGTCAAAATACGGGGCTTTTGACCCATGGCCATGTTTGGGGCATCTGCGCAGGCCTTCTGCGTCTGGACCTCTCGCCGAGCGCGAGCGGCCTGGCGGCGGCGGCCAAGACGCTGCGCCTGGGGGAGGTGGCACGCTTCCACTTCCAGGAGTCGGGGGGGGAGGGGGGGAGGGGGTAGACACTGACTTTGGTGCATCTTGCCAAGGGATGTTAGGACTTTAACTTGTTGCCAACTAAACCACTAAAAGTCAGCCACATTTAGGGGAGTAGAAAGCAACCGAGCTTAGGAGCCATCGTTTGTCGAGCAAGGGTGGGGAGTGGTGCGGCGTCAACTAGGGTTTGTGGTGGTAAATTGGGTGTTTCCGTGGCTGCTTTCAGGGAGGGTTCCGCAGGGTTCTCGGGGTTCGGGGCTGGGCATATCAGCCGGACTTGTTCATTTTCTTTTTGGGGAGGGGGGATCAACACCCTGGTTTTGGGGATCAACACCCTGGTTTTGCTGTTGGCTCCTTCTGTGTGTCCAAATTGGGGAACTGTTCACTTGTTCGTGTTCCCAAGAGGTGCCCTATTGACACAAATCCAAGGGCGGCAGACGTGGACACGTAATTCTCTCCTTGCGCAGGGGAGGGAGGTTTGTGGTGGAAGAATAATATTTGATTCTAATCAGGGGCGATTGAAAATCATGTTAAATTGTATGGCGAACATACTAGGATTGGGTTGAAAAGCACAGCTACAGACGCGGGTTCCCGGGTTGTGGAAGATTCTTGGTGTTTGGTCGCCACGTTCTACAGATGGCCATGGCACTCCCTTCTAAACTGCTATTCAGCAGACGGCAGACGGGGAATCGTGAGGTTCAACTGAGGGTGTGTCCGCTGGTCATCACTTCCCAGGACCCCACAAGACCAAGCTCGTATTAGCTATCTCTCCTAGGGGCCTCGGATTTTTGTTCCATCTCCCATCCGCATACAGTGCAAAGAGCTGAAGCCATTCCGGGGGCTCCTTTTGGTTTCCCTTGAAATCCCAAAGAGGGTTCCCCCGAACAGACCGACCCATCGGCTCTTTTTTTTGGCTCGAACCTTGCGGACTTCCCTGGCCGGGTGGAAACACCAGGACTCAAAACCAGTAGACCCGTGCCGTGTCGGAGGATGTGAAGTTTCGGAAAACTGAAAGCTCCGGGCTGCAAAGCCCTTGACACATTGGTTCGCATTGAAATATCCAGCTTTCTGATTGGCTTCACCATGGGAAAGCAAACTGAATGGCATTGCTCGTTTGAGACCTTCAAGGCAGTTCCAACTTGTATTGACACAGTCCAATGTCTCGTTTATAGGCTTGCTCGGAGTTCCACACCCACTTGGTCCGTTTCGCTTCGAGCTGCCGTGATTTGGATTCCTTAGCCCTGGCTTTGGACATGTCTTTTGACATCAGCCCACCTGTAGGAACTTCCAAAGGCGTGGAAAACCATCGGAGAGTCACATAGGCAGGTTTGTGAAGTGTTTGGGAGCGGTGTCTGGGCTGGGTCCCCGAGTAAAGTCAACATCGAAAAACGGCTTACCCTTTGAGGTTTGTTTGAAAAACAACCAGTTGCAACCGCTCTCACCAACCCGATTCACTCGCTCACATGCTACCCTCAACATGCACCTGAAAAGGTGTTCAAGGAGATTCCTCCAAACATGAGCTGTGGGTCAATAGATGCCCAAAAATGGCTTGCCCCGGCACACGACTGAACCCTGCAGTCCCTTGGGTTAATTTTGACCCATACCCAGGTGTTCTCGGTTTCAGGCCTGCTTTTCTTCGGAATGTTGGACGTTAAGCATATGATTTGCACCCCTTGCCACGAGTTCCCTGCAAGCCATCCAGCCCCAGGAGACCCGTGAGGTGACCGAGGTAACTCTGGTCGACTGGATCGTTCGACGGGATCTCTTCGAGGATGGCTCCGCCATCAAGAGCCTCTCGGCCGTGGTGACAAGAGCCTTTTACTCTTGGTGGCTCCCAGCCATCCGGTTCCTTAGCTTTTTAGCTTTTAGTGTTTAGTGGTAGTTTCCATTTAACCCACTAAAAGTTGAGCAAGCAGGGATGATCCCCAGTACCTGCATAAGGACTTTCGACTCTTTAGACACCCGTTGTAAGGGTTCCTGTTATGGAAACCATGACCATTGGCACGCATCGAGAGTTTTGCCATATCACATGTGTGTGTGTGTGTGTAGGTGTTTGTGTGGTTGTGTGGTTGTGTGGTTGTGTGGTTGTGTGGTTGTGTGGTTGTGTGGTTGTGTGGTTGTGTGGTTGTGTGGTTGTGTGGTTGTGTGGTTGTGTGGTTGTGTGGTTGTGTGGTTGTGTGGTTGTGTGGTTGTGTGGTTGTGTGGTTGTGTGGTTGTGTGGTTGTGTGGTTGTGTGGTTGTGTGGTTGTGTGGTTGTGTGGTTGTGTGGTTGTGTGGTTGTGTGGTTGTGTGGTTGTGTGGTTGTGTGGTTGTGTGGTGTGTGGTGTGGTTGTGTGGTTGTGTGGTTGTGTGGTTGTGTGGTTGTGTGGTTGTGTGGTTGTGTGGTTGTGTGGTTGTGTGGTTGTGTGGTTGTGTGGGTGTGGTTGTGTGGTTGTGTGGTTGTGTGGTTGTGTGGTTGTGTGGTTGTGTGGTTGTGTGGTTGTGTGGTTGTGTGGTTGTGTGGTTGTGTGGTTGTGTGGTTGTGTGGTTGTGTGGTTGTGTGGTTGTGTGGTTGTGTGGTTGTGTGGTTGTGTGGTTGTGTGGTTGTGTGGTTGTGTGGTTGTGTGGTTGTGTGCTTGTGTGCTTGTGTGCTTGTGTGCTTGTGTGCTTGTGTGCTTGTGTGCTTGTGTGTTTGTGTGTTTGTGTGTTTGTGTGTTTGTGTGTTTGTGTGTTTGTGTGCTTGTGTGCTTGTGTGTTTGTGTGTTTGTGTGTGCTGTGTGTTTGTGAGTTTGTGTGTGTGTGTTTGTGTGTTTGCGTGTTTGTGTGTTTTTGTGTTTGCGTGTTTGTGTGTTTGTGTGTTTGTGTGTTTGTGTGTTTGTGTGTTTGTGTGTTTGTGTGTGTTTGTGTG
>CAUJNA010003408.1:353554-401054 GCA_963377175.1 Effrenium voratum
TTTTGTGTGTTTTTGTGTGTTTTTGTGTGTTTTTTGTGTGTTTTTGTGTGTTTTTGTGTGTTTTTGTGTGTTTTTGTGTGTTTTTGTGTGTTTTTGTGTGTGTTTGTGTGTTTGTGTGTTTGTGTGTTTGTGTGTTTGTGTGTTTGTGTGTTTGTGTGTTTGTGTGTTTGTGTGTTTGTGTGTGTGTGTGTTTGTGTGTGTGTGCGGCTGTTTTTGTGCGCGTGTTTGTGTGGATGTGTTTTTGTATGTTTGTTTGTTGGTTGGGTTGGGTTGGGTTGGGTTGGGATGGGTTGGGTTGGGTTGGGTTGGTTGGTTGGTTGGTTGCTGGTTCGTTTTGTTGCTTGTTTGTTTGTTTGTTTGTTTGTTTGTTTGTTTGTTTGTTTGTCTGCGTGTTTGTGAGTTTGTTGGTTTGTTGGTTTGTTGGTTTGTGTGTGTGTGTCTTTAATTGTTTGTTTGCTTGTTTGCTTGTTTGTTTTTTGTGTATGTGTGTGTTTTGGTGTCTCTGTGTCTCTGTGTCAGGGTGTTTGGGTGGGTGAGTGTCCGTTTGTTTGCCGGTCTGTTTGTCTGTGTGGTTGGGACGTGGTCGTGCTCAGCCGCTTCTTGCTGGCAAGTTGCGCCCTTGCTTGCGGTCGACACCAGGGCCCTGATGCAAGGATAGCTAGTTGAAACATGGCTGTGGGTCAAAACCAATGGGATCCCATTTTGGGGTAGGTGAATTCACCACCCATTTTAGAACCTATTTTAGTGGAGATTGGGATGTTCACTGGGGGTATGATTTGGGTTTTGACCCATGGCCACATTGACTTCCCCATTCTGCATTTCTGAGTGGTATTCCTTTCCATGACGGATAAGCAAACCTCACTTGAGGCTTCCACAACAAATATTCCAGCGGTGCATTTTCTTTCTTTCGAGCGCTCTCGATTGAGACTTCCCACAATTCGAGAACTATCGCACAAAAAGGCAGCTTGCCTTGGTTGTGTTCACCTGGATTCACTATGAAACATATTCTGAGCATATTGTGCATGGCGCTGTGCCAAATGATATGGAATTGCTGGATAGGTTTCGGCTTTTTGGGGTAGATATGAAGGCAGAGTCCATCACAGGCAGATCCGTGGGCTTGAGGTATCCTGCGAAAGCCGGAAGACCAACGCAGGCGGCAACGCTTCACTGTTCGTGATGCGCCCATTGCTACATTACGTTCAATGTTGTTGTTTTGGTTTTTTGGTGTGTGTGTGTGTGTGTGTGATTTGTTGTTAAGGTTGTTTTATTGGATCCTTGCCAAAAAAACAAAGCTTTCCGGCACAGGGTTGGGAAGACAGCCTTGCCCAAGACATTTGTTTGGTTGGCCAATCCCTGGAACCTGAGGGTGCTTTGTCCAAATTGGGCGACCAAAAACTACATGTTCTTTTCTGAGGGGACCCCCAAAATGTTGGGTTTGCCTCTAGACCTTCCTTTAAGCCAAGCCCCAAAGGGTACCCCCGAAAAAGGACCTAAACTATAAAACAGGAAGCCCGGAAAGTTGAATTCACTAAGTTGTAGGCAGGAGTTGGGCCATGCAGGTTTGTTTGTTCTCCAAAGCAGCCCCAGTCTTTGGGCACGAAATGAGATGTGTAAGTTAGTGGTTCAAGTTGTTTTGTCCAGTTGTTTGAGCAAATTATTATTGCAAGTTACTCTGCGCAAGATCTTTGCAGAAGTGCTGCAGTAAAGAAATGTGTGCGCAGTTCTGTGAGCCAGTGTTCTGTGAAGTTGTCCTCTGCAAAAGTTGCTTGTGAAAATTCTCCGCACACTCCCCTCTGCAAGTTTATCTGAACCAGTTCTCGTGTAAGCTTCTCTGTATACATGTTCTCTGCGCAAGTTTCTACTTGTAAGTTCTTTGTGCAAGTTGTTCTGTGCAAGTTCTTTGCTCCAGAATTATATTCAGTTCGTCTCTTCAAGCTCTCTGAACAAGTGCAAGAGATTCGGCAGAAGAACCCTTCGCGATGCTCTTGGGCAAATGTCCGTCTTTTGGGTGTTGTCCAGGGCCGTTTTGGGAGACCCGCACCATTGACTTACCTGGGCTGGCAAGCTGGCGAAACATTTTGCTGTTGGGTGTCTTGAGGCTTGACGCTAGTCAAGACCCAAACAAACTCATCTCTTGCTAAATGCTTATCAACCCTGGTCACACGGATTGAACCAGGGGCTAGCTGGAGGGTTGTACTTAGCTGCCTCCCGGACCATCTGAGTGATCCTACAAGAGGCGTCGTCCAAATCACAGCTGTTGAATTGAGTATCCGGTGTTTCGTCGATGTTGTGCAAATGCACAAAACTATGGCAAACGAAAGGGGGCTCACAAAAAACGACACCATTCATCTTTGGGCCCGCATGTGTTTGGTTCACGAGGTTGGGAAACATATCTGTAGAAAGAATCGCAAGTGCCAATTAGAATGTGATAGGGACCTCCAATAGTTCATTTGAAAAGGCACTCTGATACTTTTGCTGTGGTTGGGTGGCATGATTCTCGCCTTTGAGTGGTGCCCGCATGCGTTTCTCTCCCTTTTCCGCGGCGAACGCTGTTTGGGACGTGCGCTATCATTGCGGTTCTGTGCAAATGAGGCAAGCGGACTTCGCATGGATCGGGCCGGTGCGAATATTGAGCAGCAAAGCCAGGTACCAGTCACCTGACAGCAGTCCGCACAAGCCAGCCGATTTTTCTAGTTTCAGATGGCGGTCTGAACAATACCCTGAACGATATGCATGGAAAACGCAAAAACATGGCCAGGCCAGGCCACTCTCCCCTCCGCTGCCCTCCCCTCCCCCTTCCCCTCCCCTCCCCTCCCCTCCCCTCCCTCGCTCCCTCCCTCCCCGCCTTCCTTCATTCCTTCCTTCTTCGGCTCCTTTCTTCTTTTCTTTTAGAATTAGCCTTTATTTGTAAATCGAAACAGCTGCAAGTGAGTAATTTCCACCGTGCCTCACATGATAGATGGTTAGTTCCTTTCCAGGTTTGCTTGCGTGCTGGTGCGAGCCCAAGGATGCAGAATAAGTATGGGTGCTGTGCTGTGAAGGTCTTTCACTTTCGCAAGTTGTCCGATACCAGTAGTATAGCCGGTGGGCAAAATGTTCAATAATTATATCAACTATAATCAGTTTTGTCATTATATGTTCTCGTTATCTTCCTTCTTCTTTCCGTAGCTATCTATCTAATCTGGTCTAATCTGCTCTATCTATCTGTCTTTCCATCTGCCTACCTATCGAACTAACTAGCCAGCTCCCGAAGCTACCTATCTATCTCATTATCTACCCGTCTAACTACCCATCCACTTATCCACTCTGAATCCAGTTCTCCAGCTACCTATTTATTTGCTTCTCCATCTTGAATCCGCGCATGCCCGCTCAAAAGTCCTGCCACGATATCTTGCAAGAGTGGTGCGCCTGCCACGAAATCTGTAGCTGCCACAAATCTCCTGATTTCGACCAGGCTAACTTTCGACCATCGCAACGAGCAAAAGCCCGCAAAGGGTTGCACTTTTTGGACACGTCTAATCCCCCGCCACACGCGCACGCATTCTTTTCGTGGCTGCTTGTTTATGTTTGGTCTTCTGTCAGAGAGCTAGCTTTCAAACAGTGTCCGTACCACAGAAGCTCCTTCTAAAGTTCCTTTTGATGAACCTGCTAGGTTGATTGAACCGAAGCTGTCATTTCGCCCGGCCAGTTCACTCAGGTCAGTACTCCCCGTCAAGCAAGCTTCCACCCTGAAAGGCGATCAATTCCCAGCGGCTGCTCTTAGCTTGTGGTTTGTCCCCCAAAGGAGCAGCATTTGATAGCCACAGCCAGCTGCAAAAGCCTGGGATTCAAGTCCTTGCAGAGGTAACCAACAAATGGAATATAGGATGTGTGTACGTGCGTTTCTGCTTGTGTGTAATTTAGATTCCTTCTGTTAGTTCTCCAGGAAGGAAGTCCTTCTCCCATTGAAAAGACCACAGGTTGCAAAGTACATTCCATATATGCAACCAATCAAATCCCCCTTTGTTCGTTTCTGTTGGGCCGGGTTCCCTTCAAAACTCCCACGAACCATGGCCTGAATAGGAACCCTCGTAACGGCTTTCCCAAATTCCCCACCCACTTACTTGAACCCTTGTGGCTGTATCCCCAAAGGCAAACCAATGCTTACGAGCGTGTCAAGTCACCAATCCTTTGGGGAAGTTTCGCCAGGCCCATCATCGGCCAGATCTGCCAGGTGTCCTTGTCCCTAGCGGAGGAATCTTCGACACCGTGCCGCGGATGAGACGACTTTGGGATTCGGCATGGGCTTTCCTCACGAGATTCGAGCTCACCCGGGGAGCATTCCGTGTGTATCTTGCAGGTCCCCAAATTCTTGGAACCCTACCGCGCAGGTCAATTCCCCTGAGGTTTTCTTTGGAGGAATTCGGATTTTGCCATAGTATGTTGCAGTAGCTGACACTGGCTTGCGAGAATGGGTTTGTGCCTCCCGTCAAAGTTTTGTTTGTTGACTGACCCTGGAAAGAAGATGTGAACGGATTTCAATAATTATGAGCGATGGGAAACAGTTGTGAACGATAGAGAACTGAATACAGAATATTCTATTATGAAGGAATAGTTAAAGCAAAGAAAACAATATACTCTATGGAGCGGATACCTTTTCAAGAAGCAATCTATGAGCAGGTCAAGATCGAGAAATCAGTTTTGGAGCCAAAATAAAGTTCAAGGAGCCAGCAATGATCTTTTTAAATTTCCCTTTTGCGCCAGTTCAATCATTCTATGTTGGGCCAATTGTGGGGAAGCTTCTTTTTTGGGGTGATGTGTTTCGCTTGGTATTCTTTTGGGCGACGTCTCTATTTCTGGTAGGGATGGCTCACTACTCTCTCCTGCGATTTAATACTTCTATGTCCATTTCCCTCCACTGGTGCCGCTAGATTCAAAATATGGTGTCCCTCGGGGCAGCGATTTTGCGCTAACCGAATCTAGCCACAAACCAGCCAGTACCAGCAGCAGTAGGGGACCGAAGGAAAAGCCCAAACCAAGGAGGCATCGGACAGACCAATCCAACGATGTGGGCAATCCCAAACAAGCCCAACGATTGCTTAAGCATCTAAAGCAACCACACAACCACTGCTAAACCAGCCCCAAACTTGACAGAAATCAGCTCCAAGCTCTGCCCAGACCCATCCACAGCCAACCCTTATCCCATCCAACAGCAGGCTTCCAGGAGAAAGGACTGCCCCCTTTTGGTGGATTGGTTTCAAAGGGACACCCACTGCCAAGACTGCAGTGCTATAAGTCCCTTCACCTCCTGTCTTGCGGTGGGAAATGGCTGTCTCTCAGGTGCTGGACGTGCGAGCTCCAACACGAGATCCAGGATCTGCCCTGTGAGGGCCACTGGCACCACACGGGCTGGCTGCTGGACAAGGCAACTGCGTTCTCGTTCTTCACGCGCAGCTGGCGCCAAAAGCCACGTGCAGGGCACTTGAGCCTTTTACCTCTTGGCTTGGCGTCCATTTTCAATCAAGCTTCCAGAAGGTTGCAGCAACTGTTCTGCCCACTTTGTTTGGCCAAGTATTGAGGAATGAGACGATCATGGAAGCGGGCAGGAAGCCTTTTCAAGATGATAGTCTGCCAAAACCCTTTTGGCTTTCATGATGGTTCAAAAGAGTATATTATGGGTGTTGAGTATCACTGTTTTGAAAGTCCAATTTCAAGTGAGTTGGTTGTGTTTGGTGATGCTTACAGCGGAAATTCAGGGGTGGTCATCTATGTGCTTACAAAAGCTTGTATCCCTCTAAAGGCAGACACAAGGGAAGCTGTATTTGTTGAGTTTGGCATTAAATGCCCCTTTATGTCCCTGCTTAGTTGGAAATCCGGTGGAACAACAAGCCCCATTCGCGGCATGCAGGAATCCATTTATACCTAAGAGGGGTTATTCAGAAAGATGGACTCAACAAAGGCGTGTTCCATTTGTCCGGCCTTTGAGATTTACTGCGCTCAAAGCAAATTCACAAAGAAAAACAAAGACCTTTTGGTAATTCCCAATGCTTCGTATTTAGTAATATAGAGTTCGTTGTTCTTGGCATGTCCGTCATACTTAGTGGGGGGGTGGGGGGGGGCGGTGCAACAAAGCGAGCTCTGCTGTGAACATGCCAAGAGTTTGTGAAGTAGTCATGAGCAGGAGAGTGTGGCGTTTGCGACGGGTGACAAGACAGGCGTTGCAATATGGTAGCTTGATTCTCCGTATCTATGTGCACGTATGAATTACGTTATGTCATTGTTGGACCCAATTGTAGACGTCATTTGCATGGAATCAATGTCAACCAGCTAGTTTTGAGAGCTTGCCCCTCCAGGAGGGTAGCCACATGACGTGTGCATTTGTTGTCGGAGGCGTTGTGTCAGAAAAAAAGAAAAGCGCATATGCGTTCATGTAGATGTGAATGAGCATAAGAATGCCTGCAATACAGTATTGGCATGTGCATCGACAAGCCTCTCAGAGACTGACGCAAAGCCACACGAACACAGAAACACGAACACGAACACGAACCTGAAACCGCACAAAGTCACACGAAAAATGTATTTATATAAGCGTATATATATGTATATAGAGATTCTTTGTATATTCATAGATTCAATACATCTACACGAAAAGCTAGGACAGTCTGCATGTGCTTCTGCGAGAAAGAGAAAAAAATGTTTTGCTAAAGCAAAATTACATTGCTACTTTGGCATACGCTTTCTGTGACAACAATCAAAAGTCACACACACATTTGCAAACAGCAACACTAGCCATATGCATGGGAATCCCCCTTCGATATGAAGGAAAGGGGCCAGTTTTCCACATTGTGAGGCTTACCTCAAAACAAAATTGGGAACCTCAAATAGACCCGTTTACTTTTTGCTTGGGTTACCATCCCACTGCTTCAGACAAATGGCCCCGTGAACACATTTAAAGATGCGAGGGGCCCTTTTTCAGGTGCAAGCCATGGATACTCCAAGAACAGGACGGAAGTCCCCAGGTTCATGTTGGTACCAGTGTTTCCAACCGGGGACTCGCCTGGGACGTAAGGAAATCTGAGGACGGCAATCCCTTCGCAAGGAACCCAGCGCCCTTGGACTGTGAGCGCAAGAAAAGGAACGCGCCATGGGGCGGCTTTGCTGGACCAGGAATTACCTGGATATGTCTCTTGGGGGAAACAGACTGTTTCGGGATGGGTTCATGCACCAGTACCTTAGTGCTTTCAGTTTTGGAGGAAAAGAAAATTAGCATGTTTTCTGTCTTGGCATTTGCGGCATGTTGAAGGGCCAAGAACCAGTTTGGCATGATGCCAGATGGAAGATCACAAGTCCCCAACAGCAACTGCCATGGGGTTTATTTTGGAGCAGTCCGGTGGGCTCGAGGGTTCCGGGGTGCCTGAGCGTCTCCAGCTGAATTTTGGCCAATGGGAATTCCTTCGCGAGCTTTTTTGTTTTCCTCAAACCAGGTCATGGTGGGAGAATGGTGGTTAGGGTCACTTTCGTGTGCCAACGGGATGATAAAGCAGCCATGAAAGGAAATCCCCATTCAAAGTGATGAAATCAAGATGGCCACGTTTGCCTCACGGAAAAGCTCGCTTTTTTCCGGCCACGTTTGCGTCACAAGGGTGATGTCCATCCAGGCGCTTCGCTTCCGCGCTTCGACCAACGCGCCTTGAACGTGAGGCGCTGCTGTCCATGCGCCGAGGGGAGCGCAGCTCGCTGCGCTGCTCCGCGCAGCGGCTGCGCGGCGGCGCCACAATTGAGCTGCCGAGAGGCCCAGCGAGGGAGTGGCGCGCGATTCGCGGGTGGAGTCCAGGTGGGTTGTCCAGATGATCTTTTCAGGGAACGAGGGAATCTTTGATGCCTTTTGCTTGGATGTCAGGACTTTAATGGGGTTTTCCATTGAACCACTAAAAGTTAAACTTTTGGCAGGGGAGCAGAAAGCAACTGAGGAATGAGGGAATGACAAATATGCAATCCTATGAACAATCTCCTTGAACAGTTTGCTTTAAGTGGATTTTCCTGTGGCTGGGGGGGTCCCCAAGAGATGTTTGTTCTTCAAATTTGGTCCACGTGTTGACCGATAGAATTTGAGAGGGTCTTGCTGGCGCTCAGAAAAGGAGCTGGAATGAGCCCGAAGCAAAGCATTGTAGTTTCCTTTAGGCGGATCCCAAGCATTTCATTCCACACCTGTGACATTCCTAGAGCATCAACAATGTGCCACGGTCCAAACACATGTCCTTCACATCAAGCCTGGATTTTAAGCATCCACGTTTAAGGGTGACGTGAATGCACCGAGGACTCTTGGCCGTGGGACGACCGGTGTCCCATAACCCAAAACTTGAGTTACACGTAGACGTAGGAGGTGAGTCGCTGTCCGGGAGTTCAATGGATTCTCTTCATATCCCGGACCCAACCCCGAACCGAAATCCCTGCTGAAACCTATGGAGCAGAAGAGCACCACCCAACAAAACCACCCAAAGAATCCAGCAGCGAGCCCCCAATTGTCCCTACTCTGTGTTTTGGTTTGTTTTTGTGGCGTTGCTTTGTTGAGACGTCGTAAACCCTTTCTTCCGTGTTTAGGTTAGATGTTGACCTAGCAAAGCTTCCAATGCGACCCGTTTTTTGTTCGGAGTGGCATCTTCCTAAGCCGTATTTTTCAATCCAAACGCTCTTGAACTACAAGTACAACACGGTTCGGAAAGTCTGTCTTGGCATGGGTAGTACCTAGGAAGCATTCTTAGGACCAACAACTCGATTAGATTTGCCCAAGTTTGTAAAGCGGCTGCCCAAGTTTACTGCTCAAACTTGTTGAAAACTTGTAGGTGAATTTGGGGAGGCGAGTTTTGGGTTGATGCCTTCTTGTCATTTTTTGATTTTTGTGGTTCTGTTTTTGGTATGTGTCCGGTTCGGTTTCCTTTTTCTGAAAATAAATTCCTTATCCGGAGACAGGCCAATCAAGCGTGGCATGCGTTGTCCGCACTTGGTCAAATGTAATTTGACTATTAGAAGATGCCATTCTATGGGGTGTTTCCCTTTGAGTCGTCAAAAACATGTATAAACTGCAACAATAACTCGCATCAAGCCCGGATCACTTTCCTGCCCAATGGCCATGGGACAAACCAGGGCGTGCCCCGTCAGGGGACGCGGAGCACTGGACGCTGGATTTGGAGTTGCATGACTTCATCGAAAGTGCGGACGTGTCCTTTGAGAAGGAGACGCTGCACTGGGCGGCTCGTGTTTCCCTTGTTTTGGTTTCGGGAGAGGGGGGTGTTCCTTGCATTGCTTGAAAATCACCCGAAAAGTGTACGTACCCTCAAGGACAGACCCCCCTCCGTCAGCTTGAGAAGCTGACCTGCTGATCAGCCCTGGATAGCAAAGCAAGCAATGCATCACCCCATGTCCATTTGTTGATTTGAGGAGAGCAGGTTGTTGCGATTGTTGCACTCCACTGTTTTCGCTTGGGCTTCGGAGCAGCAAAGCACGTCCAAGGCCAGGTCGAATTGTGTGATCCTATGAATTCGATGCTTCAAGGACGGCGCGGTGCTCAAGCGCTCGCTCCACTGCCGAGACGCCTGGCCTCGCTGCGCCTACGCCGGCCAGTGCAAGGTCCGCGCCACGCGCGCGGGCGAAGCCAGCGAGGCGCGGGGAGGGCCTTTGGCTATGGCCATTAGATTTCACCCAGCTTTCAAGCGCAGCACAAACACTTGGCCAGATTTTGATCCGCGACAAAGTGAACTCTTTGCCCAAGCAAAAATGAAGGAAACCCAGAAGGCCGGCAGGGCAGAAAATGCTTAAGCTTGGCCATATCGTTCACCTGAACGGCAACAAACATGTGGTGTGTTTGGGCGGCTCCGCCAAAGCGTTTGGGGAAGTCGGACTAATCTTACACCTCCTCCTTGTTTGTGACAATCTCACACCCAGTTTGGGCAATGTCGTTTGTGTTGGAATGAACGTAAAGTTCAAGTGCTATGAGAATGTATATGTACCTTCGCTCCTGGCATTTTGTTAGTGGGTGAGCATGATGAGAGGAATCCCATGTTGAGGCTCACTACTTGGTATGTTCCGCTCGTGGTTTGGTCCCAAGAGCGGGACAGAAGCTAGCGATTCCGAGGGATTGGCAAGAGCAGAAGGGCCCAGGATGTGCTATCTGCCAGCGGTTCCAAGAGATGATTCATCCACCATTTCAAGCAAAAAGGTGCGTCTTGCGCCCTGAAATCGCCCCCTTTGATGCCTTCCTGCAGATTAGCATGAAGCCCACAAAAAGGGTTCCCCAAGAGGAGATGAACCCAACAAACCATTTAGAGGAATCTTCTGGGGAGTTTCATGTGAATCGCAGAGTATTTGTTGCGCGAGGAGCGTGTATGGCACGCCTGCTGTGGTGCCGGGGAGCTGCCAGAGGCCCTGGAGGCGCTGTTTGTGCTTGTCTATGCTCTGCTTTGTGTGCATACTGTATAAGAACGTTTTTGCATGTGTTGCTGTTCTTGTGCATGCGTGATGGTGACTTTGCGCGTGTGTGCTCATGCGTGTGTGTGTGTGTGTGTGTGTGTGTGTGTGTGTGTGGGTGGATGTGTGGTGTGTTGGTGTTGTGTCGTTGTCGTCGTGGTTGTGGTTGTTGTTGCTGCTGTTGTTGTTGTTGTTGCTGCTCCTGTTGCTCCTCTTGCTCCTGTTGCTGCTGTTGCTGCTGTTGATGATGATGGTGGTGTCGTCGTCGTTGTGGTTGTTTTTGTCTTGTGTTTATGCCCTTGTTGTTCTTGTTCTTATTGTTGGTAATGTTCTTCTGGTGAGTCCTGTTATTCTTGTTATTTATGTTCTTGATGTTCTTCTTGGTATGCTTGTTATTTGTGTTATTGTTGTTCTTGTTGATATTGTTATTGTTGTCATTATTGTTCTTCTTGCTCTTCTTCTTCTTGTTGCTGGTGTTTGCGTTGTTCTTGTTATTGTTGTTTGTATTTTTTCCCGGAAGCATTGCGAAGGGTTCTTCTTCTAAAAGCGGCTGCCAACTTCACGTGCCAACTTCTCATGCCAACTTGTCGAGAGTTACTTCACCTGCCAACTTCTCACGCCAACTTGTCGAGAGTTACTTCACCTGCCAACTTCTCATGCCAACTTGTCGAGAGTTACTTCACCTGCCTACTTCTCATGTCAACTTTTTGAGAGTTACTTCACCTGCCAACTTCTCATGTCAACTTTTCGGCTGTTATCTCATTCTACTAAAAGCACAAGCTAATTTGTCGGGTGTTACTTCACTATCCTAAAAACACAAGCTAACTTTTCTGTTCTACCTTCACATCTCGACTCTTAATTCTTCTTCTTTTTATGGCGGGGGTAGGCCCGACGGGAGCTTACGAAACGCACCCCTCTGCGGAGATCGTGCGTGTCGAAGCGCTCTCGCTGTGGCGCCGTGCGAATTTGTCTTGACCTTGGCGAACCCTCTGCGGAGATCGTGCGTGTCGAAGCGCTCTCGCTGTGGCGCCGTGCGAATTTGTCTTGACCGGCGAACCCTCTGCGGAGATCGTGCGTGTCGAAGCGCTCTCGCTGTGGCGCCGTGCGAATTTGTCTTGACCTTGGCGAACCCTCTGCGGAGATCGTGCGTGTCGAAGCGCTCTCGCTGTGGCGCCGTGCGAATTTGTCTTGACCTTGGCGAACCCTCTGCGGAGATCGTGCGTGTCGAAGCGCTCTCGCTGTGGCGCCGTGCGAATTTGTCTTGACCTTGGCGAACCCTCTGCGGAGATCGTGCGTGTCGAAGCGCTCTCGCTGTGGCGCCGTGCGAATTTGTCTTGACCTTGGCGAACCCTCTGCGGAGATCGTGCGTGTCGAAGCGCTCTCGCTGTGGCGCCGTGCGAATTTGTCTTGACCTTGGCGAACCCTCTGCGGAGATCGTGCGTGTCGAAGCGCTCTCGCTGTGGCGCCGTGCGAATTTGTCTTGACCTTGGCGAACCCTCTGCGGAGATCGTGCGTGTCGAAGCGCTCTCGCTGTGGCGCCGTGCGAATTTGTCTTGACCTTGGCGAACCCTCTGCGGAGATCGTGCGTGTCGAAGCGCTCTCGCTGTGGCGCCGTGCGAATTTGTCTTGACCTTGGCGAACCCTCTGCGGAGATCCTGCGTGTCGAAGCGCTCTCGCTGTGGCGCCGTGCGAATTTGTCTTGAGCCCGATGAACCCTCTGCGGGGATCGTGCGTGTCGGATCGCTCTCGCTGTGGCGCCGTGCGCATCTGTCTTGAGCCCGATGAACCCTCTGCGGAGATCGTGCGTGTCGAAGCTGTGGCGCCGTGCGTTTTTCTTGCTCGCGAAACGGCTTTTGGAAGTTGTCTCGTGGTGTGCGCGCCTGCTTTCGCAATCCCGCGGTCCCGGGTTCGATTCCCCCCTGGTCCGCGGCAGCTCCGGCTTGAAAATCGCAGCTTTTAAGTACAAACGTAGTACGCGGAGCGTGCTCCTGCAGCTCCGGCTGGAAAATCGCAACTTTTAAGTACAGACGTAGTACGCGGAGGCTGCTGCAGCTCCGGCTGGAAAATCGCACTTTTTAAGTACAGACGTAGTACGCGGAGCGTGCTCCCGCAGCTCCGGCTGGAAAATCGCAACTTTTAGATACAAATGGCTGGAAAATCGCAACTGTAAATTGCAAATGTAGCACGCGGAGCGCCTCCGCCGCTCCAGCTTTTTGAGGGTTAATTACTTCACCTGCCAGTTTCTCATGCCGAAACTTCGAGAATTACTTCACCTGCCAGCTTCTCATGCCACCTTTTCGAGAGTTACTTCACCTGCCAACTTCTCGTGCCAACTTTTCGAGGAGTTACTTCACCTGCGAGCTTATCATGCCAACTTTTCGAGAGTTACTACACCTGCGAGCTTCTCATGCCAACTTTTCGAGAATTACTTTACCTGCCAACTTCTCATGCCAACTTTTCGAGAAATACTTTACCTGCCAACCTCTCGTGGCAACTTCACCTGCCAACTTTTCGAGAATTACTTCACCTGCCAACTTCTCATGCCAACTTTTCGAGAAATACTTTATCTGCCAACCTCTCGTGGCAACTTTTCGCAAAATTACTTCACCTGCCAGCTTCTCATGCCAACTTTTCGAGAGGTACTTCACCTGCCAACATCGCCTGCCAACTTTTCGAGAGTTACTTCGCCTGCCAACTTCTCGCGCCAACTTTTCGAGAATTACTTCGCCTGCCAACTTCTCATGCTAACTTTTCGAAAGTTACTTCACCTGCCGGCTTCTCACGCCAACTTTTCGAGAGTTACTTCACGCGCCATCTTCTCGTGCCAACTTTTCGAGAATTACTTCACCTGCCAGCTTCTCACGCCAACTTTTCGAGAGTTACTTCACCTGCCAACTTCTCATGCCAACTCTTTGAGAGTTATTTCACCTGCCAACTTCTCATGCCAACTTTTCTCTTGAGTTACTTCGCCTGCCAACTTCTCATGTCAACTTTGCGAGAATTACTTCACCCGCCAACTTTGCCAGCCAACTATTCGAGAGTTACTTAACCTGCCAGCTTCTCATGCCAACTTTTTGAGAATTGCTTCGCCTGCCAACTCCTCATGCTAACTTTGCGAGAGTTACCTCACCTGCATCAACTTGCCTCTATGCTTCCGGGCCACTCGTCGTCTAGTATTGCTGTCCTTGTTGTTCTTGTTTTTGTCGCTGGTGATATGTGTATGATTCTTGGTATTCCTTGGGTTACTGTTTTTGTTCCTGCTCTTGTTCTTGTTCCTGAGGTCATTGTTGGTGTTCTTGCTCGGTTTTGTGTTATGCTTGTTGCTGCTGGTGCTGCTGCTGCTGCTGCTGTTGTTGTTGTTGTCGTCGTTGTCCGCGCCGTCGTGTGGTAGTGTTATTTGTGGTCTTGTTTGTGATGATTGGTGGTGATGATTGGTCGTGGTCGTGGTCGTGGTCGTGGTGGTCGTGGTCGTGGTCGTGGTGGTGGTGGTGGTGGTGATGATGCGGGTGGTGCGGATTGTGCAGCTGATGCGGGTGGTGCGAGCGGTGCGAGCGGTGCGAATTGTGCAGGTGTTGCGAGCGGTGCGGGTGGTTTGGGTGGTGCGGGCGGTGGTGATTGTGTATGTGTGTGTGTGTGTGCGCTTGTGTGTGTGTGTTTCCGTGGTTGTTTCTATGTTTGCTTGTTCATTTTGTGTGTTTGTTTGTTTGTTTGTTTGTTTGTTTGTTTGTTTGTTTGCTTGCTCGTTTGTTTGGTTGGTTGGTTGGTTGGTGTGTTTGTTTGGTTGGTTGGTTGGTTGGTTGGTTGGTTGGTTGGTGGTTGTTTGTTTGCTTGCTTGCTTGCTTGCTTGCTTGTTTGTTTGTTTGTTTGTGTATGTATGTGTGTGTGTTTTTGTGTTTGTTTGTGTGTGTGCGCGTGTGTTTGTGTTTTCTTGTTAACTTGTTTATTTGTTTGTTTGTGAATTTATTTGTTTGCTTGTTTGTTTGTGTGTTTGGTTGCCTCTAGCTGTTTCTTTCTTCCTTGTCTTATTGTTTTGTTGGTTCGTTGGTGTGTGTGTGTGGGTTTGTTGATTTGGCAGTGTGTCAATTTTGGTGGTGTTTGTTTGTGCACTTTCTTGCTTGTTTATTTGCTTGTTTGGTTGGCTGGTTGGTTGGTTGTGTGTTTGTTCATCGTTGTGTTGTTGGTTTGGTTGTTTGTCTGTTTGTTTGTATGTTTGTTTGTCCCTTTGTTCCCCAAGCAGTTTACTGTGAGGGGTTCTAAATTCATTTAAAGTGACTCGCCTATTGCCATGCCATAGCCTGGATGCCTGGCACGGCTCTCTGGGTGGACGAGTTCATTTGTCTCTCTTTGTCTCCCTTCATTTGTCTCCCGTTCTCTCCCAGCCTGGATGCCTGGCACGGCTCTCTGGGTGTACGGGTTCATTTGTCTCCCTTTGTCTCCCCTCATTTGTCTCCCATTGTCTCCCAGCCTGGATGCCTGGCACGGCTCTCTGGGCGGACAGGGTCATTTGTTTCCCTTTGTCTCCCTTTATTTGTCTCTTGTTGTCTCCCAGCCTGGATGCCTGGCACGGCTCTCTGGGTGGACAGATTCATTTGTCTCCCCTTACCTCCCTTTATTTGGCCCCGGTTGGCTGCCTCTCGGGGTGGACGGGTTTATTTGCTTCCCACTGTCTCTCAGCTTGGACGGGTTCAAGATTCTCCCTTTGTCTCCTTCTTGTTGTCTCCCAGCCGAGATGCGTCACGGATTCATGCGCGGTGTGTTCCGCGGGCAGGCACGTGTGTTTGAGGCTCAGAATCGCGTGTCTGAGCGCGCGCGCGCGCGTGCGCTTGATCAAGCCACAGGCAGCATGCTTCAAGTGAATGATTGTGTCGTCTTTGTGTGTTCCAGCTGACCACATCGGCGCGTTTCAAGTGAACACGTTGGCATGCGACCGCATGAGTGTGTTCCACATGAGCACATGTTTGTGTTCCAGGTGAAGCGTGCGATTGTTCAGATAAAACACATGTGCGACCCGGTCAAAATTCTTAGTAAGGGAGCTAGAGGCCGCCGTCGCAGTCGCTTTGTACAGCTTTTCATTCATACAAAGCGGAGTCCTGCAAATACCAATAGATTGCGCGCTCCCGGAGGCGCTAGGATGGCGCTTGATTTGCGCTAGGGTCTTCGGTGATCTTGGTTTCCAAGACTTGGCGCGTGGGTTGCTGCGACGGGCTTTGTGTATTTCCCTGCAAAAGCAAATGCTTCACTGAATCGATACGAAGAGTTGCCACATTACGATAAAGGCACTTTAGAGCGTTCCATCGAGCAACAGATTGCTCGATACAAAAGACATTGTGCAGCCAAGCGAGAAAAAAGCGCAATGCGCCGGAAAGCTTTTGCTTCGATGATGCCTGTAAATGCTGGAGACGCACCCGGGACTGACAGTATTAGCAGTGGTAGTAGCAGCAGCAGCAGGCTCGCGCGCTAGCAACGTGTTGCAAAATTGCTAGATTGATCGCACACGAACACTATCTTCCTACTTGGAACACGCATATAAAACACAAGTGCAGAGCCCCATGGAATAGAGCCTCACAGCCGGCTTCGGGAACTTGATTTGCGTGCCGCACAGCGCAGAGAATGTAAACTCCATGTGAACACATTTTTGTTGTCCAGGTGAACGCATGTGTGCTGCACAATTGTCTTGCACATGTTTCTCCACATGTGCACATACGTGTGTTCCATGTGTACACATATGTGTGTTACAAGTCAGCACAGAAGTTTGTTCTGGTTAAACATGTTTGAGTGATCCAGGTCTGCACCAGTGTTGCACGTGAACACAAATGCCTGTTCCAAGTGAGCGCATGTATGGGTTCCAGGTGAACACAAATGTGTGTTGCAGGTGAACAGAAATGTGCTTTCCAGACATACACACATATGTGTTCCAGGTGTACGCATGTGTGTGTGTGTGTTCCAGGAGCACATGTTTGTTATCAGACGAACACGCGTGTGTGAGTGTGTGTGTGTGTGCGTGTTGGGTCTGCAAATATGTGTGTGTGTCTTTGCGTGTACACATATGTGTGTTCCACGTGTACACAAATGTGTGTTCACGTGTGCACACATGCGTGTTCCACGTGTACACATTTGTGTGTCCACGTGTATGTGTTCCAGGAGAACACATGTTTGGATGATCTCGTGTCTGCTCCGCATGTGTGTTCCACGTGTGCTCGTTTGTGTGTTCCACGTGTGCTCATTTGTGTGTTCACGTGTGCGCACATGTGCGTTCCAACTGGACACGTGTTTGTGATCCAGGAGAACACATGTATGTTATCAGATGAACGCGTGTGTGTGTGTGGGCCTGCTCCGCGTGCACATGTATGTGTGTTCATTTGTATGTGTGTTCCACGTGTACGCATTTGTGTGTTCACGTGTACACACATGTGTGTTCCATTGGACACATGTTTGTGTTTCAGGTGAGAACATGTTTGTTATCAGACGAACGCACGCGAGTGTGTGTTCCGGGTGCACATTAATATTTGTGTGTTCACGTGTGCACATGTGTGTGTCCCGCGTGTACACAGACGTGTGTTTACATGTACACACTTCTGTGTTTCAACTAGAGACGTGTGTTCCAGGAGAACACGTGTTGTTATCAGATGAATACTTGTGTGTGTGTCTGTGTTTCTGCGTGCGCATAAACGTGTGTGGTCACGTGTGCAGCACACATGTCTGTGTTCCCTTGTCCACATGTGTGTGTTCACGTGTGCACATGTGTGCCTCCCACGTGTACACATATATTTGTGTTCACGTGTACACACATGTGTTCTTATCAGACACGTGTATGTTTTCCAGGTGAACACATGTTTGTTTCAGATGAACACTCATGTGTGTTCCACGTGTACACATATGTGTGTTCACGTGTGCACACATGTGTTCCAATTGGACACGTGTTTGCGTGAGTGTTCACGTGTACACATCTGTGTGTTCCACGTGTACACATGTGTGTTCCACTTGGACACGTGTTTGTGTTTCAGGTGGACAGATGTGTGTTCCATGTGCACATTACTATGTGCTATTTGAACATTTTTTCATCTGACGACACATTGCTCTCCAGGTGTGCACATGTATGTGCCAAAGAAAATGCATGATTTGTTTTCGAGTCGCGCGCGTGTGTGTGCGTGTGCGCTTTAGGTGAGCATTTATGCTTGCTCACGCGTGCACATATTGTGTTCCACGCGTGCACACATGTGTGCTTTGATCGCACACGCGGTGTTTCTGGGCACATAGTTGTGTTCCAGTGGTATACATATGTGTGTCCCACATGTACACACATGTGTGCTTTAGTTGCAAGTGTTTTGTGTTCCAGGTGAACACACGTGAGTTCCACGTGTAGACACATGTGTGTCTGAATTGGACACGCGTTTCATTGTGTTCCAAGTGAACACATGTGTGTTCCACGTGAACACATTTGCGTGTCGTAGGTGAACACATATATGTGTTCCAGGTGTACACATGTGTGTGTGTGTGGTTTACAAGAAGCGCACGTTGGTTTTCCAGCTCTGCGTGTGCCGCAGGTGAATGCGTATGTGTGTGTTAACGGGTGCACATTTGCGCGTGCCGTGTGTATTGTTTCAGTCGTATACACATGTGTTGTCTGAACCCATGTGACCACGCGCTTGCGCAGCCACGCTTGCGTTCACGCGCGCTCGCTCGCCCGCTATCGCACACGCTTGCCCAACCTCGGTTCCTGCGCGGTGCTGAAGCGAGAAGCACGCCAGCAACACACGTGCAGCAACGCAACGCGTGCCGGGTGCACGACTGCATCGCTTTGATTCATCCGTGTTGAAGCGCAGAAAGCCACAAGCTGTTGGCATGTTTGTGCTTGCCCGTTAGTCCTCAACTGTTTGGGGTCTCTGCTGGTGTAGTTTGTTTGGATGTTTGCTTGTGATTGCGTGTGTGGTGCGGGTGATTTGGTGTGTGCTGCGGGTGTGTGTGTGTGTGTGATGTTTGTTTTGTGTTTTTTGGTGTTGTGTGCAGGTTTGTGTGTGTGTGTGTGGCTGCGGGTGTAGTTGTGTGTGGTTGTGTTTGTGTGCTTGTGTTTGTCTCGTGTGTGTGTGTGTGTCCTTTTGTGTGCGTTTGTTTTGTATGTATTTCTGTGTGGCTCCGTTTATTTGTTGGTCTGAGCAAGCCCCAAAAAAAACTTGGTGGGTTGCAGTGTTCCTTGGTCCACAAATGAAACCCGGCCCCGTTTGCAGGCAGCCGTTCTGCAGATGCGCGAGGGCGAACTGGCAGAGGCGTGGTTTCCCGCGAATTCTCATGGGGCGCTGAGGGCGGCCGAAGCGCTTGCATTGCATCGTCCCCGTTTTGCGGGGTTCCCTTTTCCTGCCCTTGCTCCCATCGAAGTGGGCGCATCTTGAGTGCAGAATCCCTCTTGGGGATCACAAGGCAACCCTGGCAGCATATCTCCAAAGTATTCCTTGGTTTGCGCATGTCGACATATGGCAAGTTGTGGTCTCTGTTGAATCCTAGCTGTTGACCCCTGTATCCATGGTTGCAGTTCGACGCAGGGCTCATCTGCTTTCTTGGAGCACTTCTGTTGAATCCCCGTTTTCTTTGAGTTGATCCCCTCAACTATGAAGGGCAAAGAAAATACAGTATGCCTTGCTTGATTCTCATGGGAGCTGGGATTCAACAGGGGCCAGGATATGTTCCTTAGCGCTGCTCTGGATTAAGAACCCCTGGTTGCAAACACAAGAGGTGTCCCCGGTATGGCCCACACCTTTGGCCAAGGGAATCACAGGGATGGGAATCAACGACTACGGAACATCACGGAAACTGACAGGCAGCCATTTTCCATAGCGATGACTGGTGATCCTTCACATTTGGTGGGACTCTCTTCTGAATCGAACAAGCAGAACTCTATTGGAAGACCACTTTTCATTGGAAGAGGGCCACCCCCTGCGATACCGAGGGAATCCCCTTTGAAGTGACAAAGTAGACAGGGGATTGACCACGAATGTTTTTTTGTTCCCACAACCATGTCCTGTGCACTTCCATGTTTGTTGGTGGAGGTGTAGAACAATCCACGAGGGAGCAACCAACCGGAACAGCAAGTATCGGGAGCCCTTTCAATGAAAGGCGATCAAAGGATCATTTGTGTCGACACTCGGCATTCTGTTCGGGGGCAGTTGTGAAAGGAAACCAACGTGAAAGATGTCTCAACAAGCAGACATCATGACACCAGCCATTGGTGGGATGCTCTGTTTTCAAAGAGGTGCGTGTCCGTTTCTGTGGAGCCATCGGAGAAACCTACCATGGGCGGAGAAAATGGATTTCTTGCGCAACAGGGCGTGTCCTATTGGTTGTGGGCATCCTTCACCCGGAGACACACGCACACATACCTACTTAACCAGGTTTTCATAAAATCCGGGGTCAACATTGTGTCAAAAAGGGGCGCTTGCAAATGCGTTGCTCAGTCCTTTTGTTGGGGGACCCATTCCAGCGGATAATGTCAGGTGACTGCGCAAGCACGACTGTTCGAGCCTTGGCTGAGCCGGGGTCCCCAGAATCAGCGAGCAAGGCGAGCAACAAATTCATGGATCCAAGGACCTTGCTTTGGAACCAAGGGACCAGTGCCGTTGTTCAATGGGTTCAACGGCGGTCCACGGGTTCCCTTTAGCCTTTGGTTGCACAGTGGCTAGTGGGCTGGGTGATGGGCATGGGCATTCACTCCAGGTGGCTCAGCGACAAGCGACCTCACGGAGGACGTCTTTAGGCTCCAGGCCTCCGAAGCACGGGGTGCTTGCTTGCATCGGAGGATACGTTGAGCACTGGGGGGTTGATGTTGAATGGCAATCTTTTCGAATGGCCCCATCCCGTACATGGATCAAGTTGCGATTTGGGGATATGCAGCGACAGGGGACACACTGTTGCAACCACTTCGAGGGTATTGGGGTTTAGGTTTCCAGCGCAATGAAATGTCTCCATGGCACTCGAAGGATGGCATGCTGACTTTGGGGACGCCAAGAATCGCGTCATGGATCTGTCCCCTAGCTGGGACTGGTTTCCTTTTGGTGTCCCCTTCAAAGCAACGTCAGAGAGCGCCGTTCTCAGCGCTGTAGCTTTGGAAGAGGGCCAGGCAACCAAGGGTCCAGGCTCCATTTCAAAGAAACGAGTTGACGCGGACAAGGCAGTCTCATATTTTCTGATTTCCAGCGTGCTTGACTTGACGGACTTGGGGAGTCATTTCTTTCCTTTGTTTGTCGGCAAGCTTCTTTCTAGTCAAGGCCCAACAGTCAAACCTCCGCCAGTATACTCAACAGGTCAAGTTTCGGAGTTTGCACATCTTTCTGGGTGCTACCAGTATTGTTGCAGACTCGGTCGGATACAGCCTAGACCCGCGCAAAATGCCTAAGGCCACCTTTCAAAAGAAGACTCCGCCATGACGAGCAGGACAATACGTGTTGCCAGAAGGGGGCACCTGTTTTCAGAAGGTGGTTTGCATGCGTTTCCTTGGCAAACAGTCCAATAGAGGGCTCTTTTTATTGAACACCCAGATGGTTTTTCAATGTCCTTGATCCTTCCTTTGGTGACGTAAGGAATCCCCTTTGTAGCATTTTCGGCTCTAGGGATGAAAGAATTAGGATTGGCCATCCCATTTTGCACAGATGAATGTGGCTCCAATTTGTTGTTTCGGTTCGGACGTTGGGGACCATGTTGTTCCAACCCCAAACCCGATTGTTTGCCCGTTTTACTTTTGGTTCACGGCCCCTCCAACAAAGATTGCAGGTCGAAACGACGCAGGGGTCGGGAGCCTTCGTTCGAGGGAAAACGCGAGGTGACAAAGTACACTGCGGGGCCGTGGGACGTTGCCAGAGGAGACGAGGAGAAGCTGACAGCGCTTTGGCTTTGGAGTTTTTGGCGCTGGGCGTGTGCTTGTTTTTGCTGAAGGCGCCACTTCCGACCCCCAGGAAAACGCAACTTGTTTTTTTTTTGGGGGGGCGAATCCAAAAGGAAACAACCCACCTTAGGGGGGGTGAGTAACACTTCGGGGGAGTGTTGACACCCTCCACGAAGCATGTTGCCAGTGGGTAGGTGTTGCCCTTTGAGCCACCATCAACATCTGGGTGGCTGAAGGTTGGTAGGTGCAGCCTCTTGACGGCCGCACAGCAACTTGTACTTCGCCAAGGGTGCTATTTTCCAAACAGGGTCAAGAAACAAATCATGTGTGCGTGTGTGTTGTCAGATTCTAGAAACCGAAAGTCCCAATAGAAGTCCTTCCCTCATGCACAAAGGAGAGTATACATTTCAGGGCGCTTCCCCTCGCAACTCCTTGGGTTTTCCACCGTCCTAGGTTCTAAGCAGCGTTTGGGCTAAGTTCCTGTAGGAAGTTAGCGTGTTTGACCATGCGAGCCCCTTGAAGAACCCAATTTAGAGATTCACTGTTCAGGTCGTCAGGTCCTTTTGGCAGCTCAGCGGAATCGGCTTGCTAGTTGCTCTGCCGCTACGCATGCCTGCAACCAAGCAAGAGTTTGTCGCCCACCCCCCCCCCCGCCCCACCCACCCACCGCATTTTGGGGGGGGGGGACGCAGTTTCATTTTTGAATGAAGACATGAGTGTAAAAAGGTCATTGCAGGGGTCCATTTGTTTGTCTCTCAACGGCAAGCGAATTCAACCCCCAGGCTGGCCTTGTTTGGTTAAATTTGAGCGAGTGTTGGTATTGTCAAGCTTTGCAAACAATGTCCAGACGGGTAAGACACGAATCCAGTGTGACAGGCAGACAGATTCAAGTGCTGCTTTGTGCTTTGGCACGAGATGCTAGTACGTAATATCGAAGACGCTGTTACCATTAAAAGCAATAGTTTCCAGACATGGAATACATGAACGGCTCATCCTTCAATCCAGGAAGAGCAACCTGAGACATGAATCAAATATGGTTGCGCATGATTGACGGATTGAGCTGGAGCTTGCTTTTTGGGACGGCAGAACGCACTCTTTCTCACCTGGACCCCACAAGCTCTCCACATAAGCCCAATCCGAACTATTGTACAGAGACGGGATTAAGGCATTTGCGCGTCATTTTTTCTGAACCAGATCCTCAACTGCGTCGTCAAACCCAGTTTTCAAACGATTCATCCCAGAATCGCCTGTTCCACAAGAGGATCCTTCGAATCAGCATGTGATATACTGTAGCCGGACCAAGCTTGCTCTTTCAACTTGTTGCCGCTTTGGTTTGCGGTGTTCTTTCATGTCCCCCCAGCCGACCTTTTGGCGAAGAGAGCCTTGCCGTTTGAACCGGCTCGTCAGGTGCTCGCCGAGCGCAAGGACCGGGCGGCGAAGTTTCACGCGGCAGGGCGCTGGCGCCTGGCTGCGTATCACTTCCGAGAGGTCTACGAGCTGCTGGGGTCGCCTGGCCAGCGACGTGACACCCCGAGGTTTTTCCCTTTGGCACAACCCTCCGACAAGGGTGTCCAGTTCTGTTTCAGCCTGTGTGGCTGGGCAAGTTGAGTTGGCATCGTTTGGTCGTGTGTTATTTGTGTCTTGTTGAACCACGGGGCGCAGAGCTAGTAAATCAGCTTCTTGTTTCAACTTGCTTTTGGCTGCGTTGGTTTTGTGGTTGAAACGCAACGGCTCACACAAAAATGACAGGGAACCTTAAATGCAAGATATTTTTAGGAGCACCCTGTACAAAGCGCGCCTTGCACCCTTGCAACAGCACCCTGCCAAGCATCTTGGTGACACCCTCCAACAGCACACTGCACAACTCTCAATCACATTAGTTGGCGGAACCCTGCACCCAGCACTTTGCAACAGCAACCTGCTGTTGAGCACCCTGCAAACATTCAAAGTCACACCCTTGCCTCGCAGGCCTGAGAACCTCAGCCCCCGATGGTGTCAACGACACTCCCGGCCACGATTCTTCGTCACACCCAGACTGCCGGTTGAAGTTAGAACTATGGCTTTAAGCTATCTTTGGGAAGACAGTCCAATGGGCTTCGCACAAAGTGATTGTGGCCAAGGCTGGCCCTGTTTGGTCAAAATGAAACCCGTGTTTACGGAGTCCATTTGCCTGCTGGGCAGCTTTGCTTTCCTGCTCCTGTGGATTTCGGAGGATGGGCGAAACTAGCTTGCATCGCGCTCAAGAACCAAGTCAAGCAAAATCTGAAGGTGTTCAGGTTTGGAGAAAGGTCTGGCGAAGTTACGGGGACCTCACCTAGAGCTTTGATTTGCGATCTCATCATCGAGGTTCCTTTTATATATGGAGGTTGCCTGCTTTCAGGTTGGTGAATTCTTATTTCACCTAGATCCATCTTCAAGGTAATGGATGGGTGTGACATGTCCAAATGCCTTTGGGTCTTCACGTTTGGAAAAAGCACACCCAAATGGATCTTTTAGGTTTATGGGGTCAGGAGGGATGCTTGGATGGGCGCTGGCTCACTTTGCAACTTCAACCGTGGGTCCTACCCCCCCAATTGTAACTAACATTTGACCCCAGGCCAACTAGCAGGCCACCGGTCCAGACCTCCAGTGGTCGCCTTGGCAAAGAAAAGTGCTTTTCTCCCATGGCTGCTGGAGGTCAGGGATGGGGTCGGGGCTGGGGATGTCAGATACATCGACGACTTCCGGGGCGTGCGGGCTGGGCAGCAGAGGCAGCAGCGCGTTGCTGCGCTGCCACTCGAAGCGCAAATGGCTCCAGGGACCCCAAATATTGGGAACTTGGTAGGTTGGGTGCGGTCCCTGATTTTTGAAAGCTGTGTTGGCGTGTCTTCTTTGAAGGACATGCTCTTTTTGTTTTGCTTCGAAACCAAGAGGAAACCACCCATTTAAAAGGCTCCCATGTTCGAAGAAACCTTGCGTACATCTCCGAAACTGGGTGCCCTTAAAAGGCACTGGTGTCCAAGTGTTCTTGATTAGAAGCAAATTAGAATCAAGTGGAACTCATATTTTGAACCAAACCGACAACTACAAGGACACGTGTGGACCCCATCCTTTAGAAGGTCCAAAGGCAAGTGTTCGAAGCAGAACCCAAAGTACAACTTCCCTGGTTCTATCTAGGGTAGTCTTTGTTCAGCGCTGGATCTTCCACTTGCATCTTCGGTGCCACGAAAAAGGACAGATCTCAGGCGATACCACATGAATATCCAAAGGCAAAACTATAGAATCACCTTCAGCAAATGGAGGCTTGATTTTTAATCGGCACCGCCTGATTCAAAGTATCCTGGTGTGTGTGTGTGTGTGTGTGTGTGTGTGTGTGTGTGTGTGTGTGTGTGTGTGTGTGTGTGTGTGTGTGTGTGTGTGTGTGTGTGTGTGTGTGTGTGTGTGTGTGTGTGTGTGTGTGTGTGTGTGTGTGTGTGTGTGTGTGTGTGTGTGTGTGTGTGTGTGTGTGTGTGTGTGTGTGTGTGTGTGTGTGTGTGTGTGTGTGTGTGTGTGTGTGTGTGTGTGTGTGTGTGTGTGTGTGTGTGTGTGTGTGTGTGTGTGTGTGTGTGTGTGTGTGTGTGTGTGTGTGTGTGTGTGTGTGTGTGTGTGTGTGTGTGTGTGTGTGTGTGTGTGTGTGTGTGTGTGTGTGTGTGTGTGTGTGTGTGTGTGTGTGTGTGTGTGTGTGTGTGTGTGTGTGTGTGTGTGTGTGTGTGTGTGTGTGTGTGTGTGTGTGTGTGTGTGTGTGTGTGTGTGTGTGTGTGTGTGTGTGTGTGTGTGTGTGTGGTTGTGTTTTACTCAGCTGGGTCATGCGAAGAAGCCGGTTTGGACAATGGAACCGAACGCGACAAATGAAAGGCACAGGCATCCAATCACTGCCAGATTTGTTGGATTTGTCCACAAGATAACAGTGGATGATGGGTGGGCTGAAACATCCATTTTTGTCGGAGTCGCCACTCCTGCAGGAGTTTATTTGCCTGCTGTATGAAATGATCCCAATCGCCCGTAGCATCCAACTGGCCTCGAAGTATGATGTAACCCGCGGATGATATATTCAACGGTTGCCTCAAATGAATGCTCTGGACAAAAAAGTGTTTTTTGCGGTTGATGCGATTTTGGGGGAGTGCTTCGTTTCAGGCACCCTCCTTGTCTACAAGATCCTGGACCAAACCTGACCTGAAGCTTAAGAACACTTCAGAAAGAAACGAATGCCATCTGAGCAACAGCCCTGCAAAACTTTTCAGCTCAACCCCAAACGTCAAGGTGGTTCGCGGAAATCCCCTTTGAGCACATTTGAATATGCGTATCGCAATTGTATCTTCTGTTGTCTTCCCTTCACGACCGCAAAGAAACAAAGTACTAGCAGCGTGCGGCTCAAAGTGCCAAAGTATCTCTCATGGCGAGGATCCAGCATGTGCTTATCTTGTGCTGGGCCGGTCTCACTGGTGCACTGGACAATGACAAGTACGTGGATGTGGGCAATCAGGTGTGGGCTGCAACTTTCGGAAAGCCCCTACGCCCTGGGACATAAACCCAGGTTCCTATGGGGGTGTTGGGGAGACGGGTGTGCTTGGGTGGGAGCCGCCGTTTGGGGCAGTAAAGAACATTGACACCAGGAAACCAGCCATTTTGAGGGGTCCTTCGTTTGAGACAGAGCCATATGGATGTCAAGGCGTGCCCTGGCAATATGACCGTGTTGTCCAGCAAGGCGGAGTGTGCAGAGGTCGCGGAAACCTTTTGGCCTGGAGCAGGATGCTATGATCATAGCTGGAAGGACATTGTCCAAACGCTAGCGAATGGTTCGGCCTACCCTCCTGGTTGTACATATGAAGTCGCCGCCGGTGGCGGTTGTGCCTTGCTATTCCAGCCTGATGGAAAGGCGCAAAAGTGCCAGGAGGGCACTGAATGCCAGGTATTATGCAAGAATTGCTTGGGAGTTGGACAGCCCTGCAGCACCAGCAACAACACATGCTGCAAGGATGAGGCAGGTGTACCTATGCAGTGCGTTTCCATGGGTGGCAGTCCTGTCTGCATTTCTGGCAACAGCCTTTTTGCCTAGCACGTCTTTCAAGTGGCGATTCCTTGCACTGGCACGCCTTGGCCCAGGGACGCCCACCGATCCAGCAGCACTTGGCTGCTGGAATTCGCTCTGTCTCACGTTAGATCCCGGGCCAGATCAGTTTGCCAAAAAGCTGAGTCTGCTTTCGCCTGTTCACAGCCCCCTTTTCCCCTTGTTTCGGTTGCTTCGCACTACGAGAAAGTCAGCCTTTTTCAGAGAACCACTGGCCAGGTGAGTTAGTGCCGGCTGTTGGCTGAGGCTCACAGTCCCTTTCGTGGCATGCCAAGTTTGTCACGGGCAGGACTAGCTTTTTTCGGAGTCCCGTGTTTTGGATTCGCATAGCTCCGTTTGGCGTTTTGGGCTTTGCTCTCTTGTTTTTTGAGTGGCAACACATATGAGCCAGCTGGACCTTGGCAGGAGCTTCAGGGAACTGGGTGTGTTTGCAAAGATCATAGTACTGCGTGGTTTCCTTTGGAAGCCCTACCCTTCGCATGCGGCACCAAGGAAGCAAGCCTGCCTCCTGAACCGAAGCCTCAGCTTGATCAAGGCCCGATGGGTCAAAGGAAAGGAGCTGGGGGGGGTCTCAAGTGTCCAACTCCTTTTGCGGTGTTCATGGTTTTTCCATGGGCAGGTGAAACAATAGAAGGGTCACCCAGAAACCGACCGCCAAGGAAAGCGGCCATATGGCCTGTCCCACTCTTTGTCCATGATCAGGGTTCCAAAGGCTTGATCTCTTGAGTTTCTCACACACTGACTTTTGAAGAGGTATTGGGCATGACATAAATCCCCGCCTCCTTTGCTTCTTACTCTGTTGCGGCTGCAAGCGACTCGGCCCCTCACATGCGGGTGAGTTGCATAGGCCTCTCGGGCCTCGCCAAGAAGGGTCGACTTGTGTCTTACGCAGCGAACACATCATTTGTTCGCTTGGACCTCCTCGCTTGGACAAAGCCGACCTTTCGACATTTTGGTTGTCCCCTTCTGGTCCATGTTTAGCAAAGGTGCCAAAAGGTTGGCCTTTTATTTCTGGGTCCTTTGGGCAACTGAGTGCAAATTTACAGTGTTACAATGCGCTGAGCAATGTTTCTCTCGCGCTGACACTTGTTCAAACAAGCCACGTCCTCACCAGGCGCCTCAGCAAGTCTCCCAATGGTGGCTTGACAAAAACTGGCTTCGGAGTAATAATCCTCCCCCCTCCCCCATTCCCCCCTCCCAGAAGGTCAAAAATTAAACGGGCTCCGGGGAGAGCAGGAGAAGGTAGTTGTAGGTGGCCGCTCTGCGAGACTGAGGATGCACCTGGGCAGAAAGAAAGTGTTGGAAAGTAAGTTGGCATGTTGAATTCCAACCTGGCGGCTCAATAGTTGCTAGGTGCTCGTTTCAATACACGTGATGTTTCAGGAAAACACAAAGACGTGCGACACTGCAAGCAGGAAGATTGAAGGATGGCATTGCATGCGGTCTTGCATTGACTACACTGAGTAATGTCACTGGGATAACAAATGCCAGCGATTGCCAGTAGAGGCCGGATGGGCCGGGGACAGCACGGCAAGCTGCGCTCAACCGCCCACATTCTGTCATCCCGCCCATTCCTCTGTTCGCCCTTTTTTCCTTTGCCCTGTGAAGATTTCAGCTGCCCGAAAGTTCGGACAGGGTTCACTTTTTTGGAGGTCCAGCAACTTCGAAGTCGCAAACAAAAACATGAAGTTTTTGAAGGTTGACCAGCCGAACGTGCGCAGAGGGTTGATCTATGTCTTTGATCTAATTGTTTGTACGTCTTTGCTTTGCTACGTCGTTGCTCTGTACTATGCCTTTGCTTGGCTATGTCTTTGCTTTGCTGTTCCTCTACTTAGCTTTGTCCTTGTTTGGCTATCTCTTTAGTTGGTAACATCTTTGCTTGGCTGTCTCTTTACTTTAAAACTTCATCTCTTAGTGGCAACCCAACAGTTTGTGACACGTTGCTATCCACGGTGCGCCCCGATGAGCCAATACAACACGCTTCTTTGGCAACATATATGTATTTAGTTATGTTATGCTTTACTATTCATGGTTATTTACTGTTGAGAGGCCAATGTCCCCGGCCCTGCGTTTTACGTGACAAAAGGCTGTTTGTTTTTTTGTGTCACAAGAGGTTTTTGTTGGGGGCAGAAGCATAAGAAGCGCAGCGATGGGAACCTTGGCTTCTGCAATTGCTGATTGCTTTCCAAGTTCATGGCACGTAGTACAATAAGGCCATTCAGCTTTTGATCTGGTGGTTTGCCCCCTTTTCCTGCATTTGCCTTGCCATTTCCATCTGTTATTTGCACCCTTGCATCTGCGTCTGGCATCTGCATCTGTCATTTGCACCCTTGCATCCTCATCTGGCAGGTGCCTGTTGTCTCGCAGCCTTCTTTACCTTTGCCTGCCATTCCTGTCGCCCACGAACAGCCGCACACAGACATGGCCTTAGAGGCCGAGAACATGACCTATGATGACCTCAAAGAGGTGGTGGAGGGGCTCACTTGCAGGCCCCAGTAATGCAGTTTACACTCCTGAGCAACCGCGGGGCATCTTCAACATCACCACCTTTCCCACGCGCGACCTCAGCGCCAATAACAATCCCGTAGCGCGCTGCCCCACCCACTCTCTTCCCTCATCCTTCATCTCTTGCACTCTTGCACTCCCTTTCTCCATTCTTACCTCTCACGCCACTCCCAAGTTTGCAAAAAGAGAATGGGAATAACAGGCCAAGATGATTGGGAAAGAGATAGAGAGTGAACGGTTAGACCAAGAGCTGCGACAACAATAAAGCCATTCCAGCCCGTCTAGCTTTCACTCACTTCCCTTCTCTTGACCTCCCCCTTTCCCAAAGTAACTTACAATTGGGGGAGAGATTGGGAAAGAGAAGCTGTATAGAGGTGAAGGAAGAGGGGTTCATTTGCAACTGCTGGAAAGAACTGGCCGGCGGGTGAGATTTCCTCTTGTGCCTGATCACTTTCCTATCTCTCTCTTCATCTATTTCCTTTCTCCCAGCGTTGCAACGGCCAGGAAAGAAGAAAAATGAAGAGATTGGAAAGAGAATTAGCATAAAGAACCAACATGACATGAAAGACATTTTGGATTCTAAGACATGACTAAGGGAAACCAGATGGTTGATTGGCCATCCATCTCCTTCCCCTCTCTCTCATCTCCGCCCTCCACTCTTCAAGGAAGCTGTAGGTGGTGAGGACTAGAAATGAAAGGGAGAACAGAGAGGTAAGATACGGGTTTGAAGTCGGTGAGTGTTGCCGCTGGCCAAAAATTAGCTGCAGAAGGTATCTCTGAGAAGTCAGTTAGCGATGGAGATGACAGAGAGACTGACGTAGGCAAGAGATGCAAAGGTTATAAGGTCAAATGTTGATTGGCCATCCTCCCATCTCGCCAATTAACTCGGCATATCTTCACTTTTCAAGAATATTTTTGGCAAACACACTGTGCGCAGTGCGCTTCAGACTGCTTCCATGATCTGCATCGCGTGCTGGGTCGAAAATCTGAGCGCCCTGTCAAGCATCTGTGGCAAAGTAGCAAACTAAAACTCGAGAAAACCAAAAAAAGAAACAGAGCAAAAAAACTCCAGACAACTACCTTTGGCAAGGCAAGCCCGTCATACCAAAACATGTTCCTCAGTTTGTTTGTTTTTTGGTTTCTCGATTTTTTTGAGTTTGGGTTCTCCCCCGTCATACAAAAACATTTCCCTCATATCTGAGGCAGCGTTAGGTTGATTGCTTTGGTTTTTTTTCGGTTTTCTCGACTTGTTTTTGTTTTGAGTTTTGGTTCTCCCCGAAAACGCAGGGCTGGGGACATTTGTTTCTGTTACTGCTTTGTGTATGTATATTCATTTTCTTGTTCATGTTTCTTTGTTTATTGTTTTGGCTGACATGTTGAAGAGATCAAACCTTTGTGTAATTAGTAGTGAGACCTGTTCAAACCTCGCACGACCGCTCGCTGCTTGGCGGGTCCATGAAGGTGACATCCTTAAACTTACTCCAAATGGTGGTTACACTGCAATTAAGCGAAGAAAGCAAAGTTACCACTTGCACACTTGTACGTGTAAAGGGACCCAGGCATTATTTTTGGTCAGGCGGGCTGCTTCACCCTGGCGCTCCGCAGCTGTGACTTGGCGCTGGATGCGGAGCCCATGAACGTGAAGGCCTTGCTGCGCCGCGCTCGCGCGCGCCTCGGCGCCTCGGACGGAAGGCTGCGCTTCGCGGTCCAACTCTTGCAAGCTAAGGAAACCGGTGGCTTCAGAACACCGCGAGTTCGATACGGTAGCATGTTGACTTGGAGAAATAAATCCAGTAGCAACACGCGATTTACTCTGCGCAGAGGTTCAGAGTAAGGGTGTTTTTGGATGGCGCCAGAATCGCAAATGGAAGAGCGCAGCCAATCTTGGAAGTTTGATGTTGGCGGTGCGGTTGGGCATTCCCGGGAAAACTTGCATTGAATTTGGGGGGCTGCGTTCAACGTTCTTATTACACTCACCAAAAAGGGTCCAAGCAACTTGACACGCCAACTCACTGAGTCGAAAACAGAAAGCGGTTTTAGCACGGTGGTTTCCGCAAAAATCTTTGGGATTGAGCCATCCACCATATACCTGGCTTTTCCCGGAGTGGCTTCCGGGGTAGAAGTTACACAGAAGCAGCGCCCAAAAACCCAAATTGGCAATTGTATGTAGTACACGCAGGCCCCGTTGAGAGGGGGCCAAACGAGTTGTGAACTGGTAGCTTGTTGCGGTTTGGCGTGGCAGAGCCCTCGACGCAGCTGCCCGGAGGGAAACCTGTATGATATAGACTTTGCTCAGCAAGTGTTTAGCTTTGAATGTGTAAATGTGGGGCCTACTTGAGCGAATGAGCCCAGCAAGGACTGCGGTATTGGCTGGGAATTGGTCACTGTCACGCAAGTGTTTGTGAAATCAACACGAGAAGACACCCGCAAATAGTGCTTGCAATGGCAAATATGACCCCGAGTTTCGGGCGCAGCCCAGTTTTACAGATGGTTCCCCCAAGTATCGCCCTACGCCTTAGGCCTGGACGAGTGTGACCTGGCCATGGCTGACCTGCGGCAGCTGCAGGGCACAGAAGGCGAGCAGGAGGCCCAGCAGCTGGCGAAACAGGCTGGGGCAGGGATTGAAAATATGTTTGAGGGAAGCTTTTCCAGGTCAACTATCTTGGAAATCACCCTCTTGAGGCATTTTTTTCAGCGGCTTCCGGTATTGTTTCGTACGTTTTCCTGCAGGGCGTGGCAGGGTCGGTCGTGCGCCGCGTATCCCTCTAAATCCTTTCTGTTTCGGGACGGCCCCCCGGTTTTCCGCGCGTGGCAGAGTTGGTCGGCCGGCGCGTGGCAACCCAAACAAACCCTGAGCAGCCCAAGCCAACTCTAGGCTCGCCCTTAGCCAGCCTCAAACAAGCCTTAAAGCAAGTTTGCCCTGCTTAAGTAGCTCTACGCAAGTGTTGGCCCAAGGGCTCCGCATGGAAGAACTCTTCGCGATGCTGTTGGGAAAACAACACCACACACCACACTGCCAAAGAAAAGTGAAGCGCAAGCTTGCCACTAATCTACCAGAGCTGCCTTGCACCACACACAGCTGCCTTGACGCTGCTGCACACCCAAAGTCCCGCAGATGGCTCAGCTAGCTGCACTTGGACGCCATCGCTACACGCCATAGTGACACGAGAAGCTGAAACGGACAAGCAACAGGCTTCCTTTGATTGCGCTGCTACGATTGCAGCAATGCTCAGACATCGAGCGCAATTTCTCTGCAGTCACAGGGCAGGCCTTGTTGCAGGAGGTGGCTAAGTCAAAGGTGTCCCGGTTAGGAAGTGATTTTGCGGTTTGAAGGGGAGGTTGTTGCGCAAGCGTCTCTTTGCCCAAGTCCCCTGTGCAAGTTGCTCTCTGCCATCTTCGCACATTGCTGCATGCAAGTTACTCTGAGCAAGTTGCTCTGTGCAAGTCTGCGCGTCCCAGGGTCGCGCACGCGCGTTGAATCTGGCATCGCAAAATCACCAAAAATCGACCACACAAATCCCTACACCACAGAGGATGGATCCGAGAATTGCGAAAAGCCCCCAACACCGATTCTCGCAGAGGTTCGCGCAGAAGTCTCAAAAAGCCCCCCGATCACAGAAAGTTGATCAAGAGATGACAAAACCACACAACGTCACATCGACCAGAAAGATCCCAGAAATGTATTTGGCACATCTGCCGACGCCACAAACAGCGCTCAGCTTGTGCACATTGACCCGCGCACGCACGCCAAAAATAGGTTTTGCGCATCAACGACGCCGATCCTGGCAGAGGGTCGCTATCCCAACCCCCACCAAACTAGAACAATCTTATTACCGAGCGAGATTTCTTGAAAGTTATCCTCTGCTGCCACCAAGCCTCCATGCTAGAGCTCGCCCAAAGGTACCCAACCTTTCACACCCAACCTCTCTACCCAATTGTTCGTTTCGCAGACCATTCACGCCCCCCAAGCAAGCGATTCCATTTGTGCAAATGGCATTGCGCAAGAAGCTCTCTTGTGCAAGTCGGCCCAGCCTGGCGGTACGCAAGTGCCTCTGCCCAAGTGGCTCTGCAAGTCGCTCTGCGCAAGTTGGTGCACGGTCTCCGCGCGCAAGAACCCTTCACGGCACTTACAAGTGCGGGAAAAGTTGTTTAACAGGGCTCCGTTTTGCGGGATGACAAAGCCGTGTTACACCCCGTGACCCGTGACCAGCACCAAGTGACATCAAAACAGGTGACCATGGATGGAAGGCCATGCGTGAACACACCCTTACAGACTAGTATGGAACCGGAAAAAACACCACTTGTAGATTCCGCAACTTTGTAGAGACGGCAGGTGCGGCAGCGGCAGAAGGTGCTGGATATCGATTCCAAAGATCTCTACGCCAGGCGTGCGACCGTGGGGATCATTTGAGCAGTATGGCGATTCCACATCACATCTTCGAACATCACCATTCTGCACACTTGAAGCTGCCTTCCTACTGCAAAAAATATGTTGGAACTCTGGCCCAGTTCCAGCGTTTAGCTTGGGTTCCAGTTCTTATCTCAATTGGTGTACACAGAAGCATGAGAACTGCCCAGCTGACAGTCAGAAGCTCCCCGGCGTGAAAGCCCCTTTTTGACGCAGGCACTCTTTTTCCAGTTTTCACAAGCGCTGAGGATGTGTCAGAGCCTTGGGCATTTGCCGCATCCATTGGATATCGATTGACGTGAGCTGCAAAAAGGATCTAGAAGTGTGGACTTTGGCAGCCGCAACAACCCGATTTGTTCCAAAGAATCTCGACACCTGCTGGCATTTTGCAGCAAGTGCAATTCAACACACGATCAGCAAGCAAATGCTCAAATCAGTCTTTGCGATAAATCAGGAAAGTTGGCGAGGCTTTAAAATGTATGTTCATGTCTTTGTTTGTTGTTTCAAGTTTTCTTACTTTATTTGTGTTTCGTCGTTTGTGCTTTTGTTCCTTTTATGTTTGTGTTTGTTTTTTTGCTTTTCATATATGGTATTTAAATTAAATGTGTGTTGCTTCAAATATATATATATATTAAGATTATATTTGCTTTAATGATTTCTTTTTTATGGTTTTGATTGAAATGGTGAAAAATGTGTTATAATTATATTAATTTTTGAATTATATATTGATAATTGTTTAGTTGAAATTTGTTTAGTTTTATATTGTTTATATTGTTATATAGAAAAGGGCTGCCGCTCGGTGCCGCCGCCTCTGCGGGGTTATTGTTTTTTGGGGTCTCTGGATATTTTGGTTGGCTTTTTTTGGGTAATTTTTTTTGCCCTTTTTTGAACATTTTGGTATGTTGGCCGTTGTTTTTTGGTAGTGGTTCTTTTTTTTGTTTGGGGATTTGTTTGTATATTGGTCTTTGATAAAGTTCTCGGGGTTTGTGGATGCTCGGGTTGCGCCGGTTTGCGGAGGCTCGGGCTGTTTTTGGGGGTGTTTTTTTTTCTTTTTTGCGAGGATTTCCTTGTATGCTGGTTTGTGAGGTAGATTCCCGGGTCTGTGGATATTGGGGCTGCCTTTGGTGTTGTTACCTTTTTTTGGGGGGGATTTTCTTGTATGTTGGTTTGTGAGACAGATCCCGGGGGTTTGCGGATACTCGGGCTGCCTTTGGAAGTATTAGGTAGACCCCGAGGGTCTGTGGATATTCGGGCTGTTGTTGGCAGTGTTTCGTTTTTCTTGAGGGGACTTATGTTCTCTTCTGTTCTGGGGTGATAATGATGTTGGTGCGCTGGTGATGCATTTGGTTGTTATATAGGCTTCGGATGACTATAATTCCCAATCCACGTAAAGTGAGTTGCCGCAGTCATTTTTTTTGAGCTTTTTTGTTTTGAGGGCTCCCGGAGGTGTTTTTCAGTGTTTTTGTCCAACCCAAACAATGCTCCTAGGTACCGCTCCGGCCTTACTTCGAGCTGTTTTCTGTTTCTGGGTTTTGCACGTTTGTGCCGGTTTGGATGCCGCTTTTTGTGGCCCGTTTTGCTGATTTTTGTCGGTGTTTCCGGGAGCCCTCCCGCCCGGGCACGACCCCTCCCCTATTTTTGCCGGCTGGCCTTTTGTCTTCCCAGCCGCCTGCCTGCCCGCCTGCCTGCCCGTTTGTTAGCTTGCCTTCCTGTGTGACTGCTTGTTTTTTTTTTTTTTCTCTCCTGCCTATATGCCTGTCCGTGCGCCCGCTTTTTTGATCGCTTGCCTTTCTTGTGTCCCTACGTCTGTATGTATACGCATTTGTGTATGTATGTATGTATGTATGTATGTATGTATGTATGTATGTATGTATGTATGTATGTATGTATGTATGTATGTATGTATGTATGTATGTATGTATGTATGTATGTAATGTATGTATGTATGTATGTATGTATGTATGTATGTATGTATGTATGTATGTATGTATGTATGTATGTAATGTAATGTATGTATGTATGTATGTATGTATGTATGTATGTATGTATGTATGTATGTATGTATGTATGTATGTATGTATGTATGTATGTATGTATGTATGTATGTATGTATGTATGTATATAATGTATGTATGTATGTATGTAATGTATGTATGTATGTATGTATGTATGTATGTAATGTAATGTAATGTAATGTAATGTAATGTAATGTAATGTAATGTAATGTAATGTAATGTAATGTAATGTATGTATGTATGTATGTTATGTTATGTTATGTTATGTTATGTATGTTATGTATGTATGTTTGTTTGTTTGTTATGGTATGTTATGTTATGTTATGTATGTCTGTATGTATGTATGTATGGTATGTATGGTATGTATGCATGTATGTATGTATGTTGTGTGTGTATGTATATATATATGTAATGTCTGTATGTATGTATGTATGTATGTATGTATGAATTTATGTAATGTATGTAATGTATGTAATGTAATGTAATGTATGTATGTATGTATGTATGTATGTATGTATGTATGTATGTATGTATGTATGTATGTATGTATGTAATGTATGTAATGTATGTAATGTATGTAATGTATGTAATGTATGTATTTATGTATGTATGTATGGTATGGTATGGTATGGTATGTTATGTTATAAATATATATAATGTATGTAATGTATGTAATATATTTTCGTTTGGGTTTAATGGCACTTGAAAAAGAAGAGCGATAATGAATATGATGAGGAATATGATGATGCAAATGATAATGATAATAATGATGATGATTAAGATAACGATAATAATGATAATGAATATATATATATATAATGAAGAAAATCACTATTAGCACGTTTATTATTACAATGATTAGGGTTAAAATACAAAAACGATTATTGTGTTTTTTCAGTATTATTAATAATCTTTATAATTATAAGAATTTCTTATTATTATTTGCATTATTAAAAATATTGTAAATGTGTTATATAACCCGATTGGATAGGTAGATGAAATGATATTAATTGAGAATTAGTGTTAGGATAAATTAGGTTTTTTACTATATTTATTATTATTATGTTTATTATTTTGATGATAATTATCATTATGTATCCTTAGCATTATTAATAGTTATTATAAGAATCAATATAATGTATCTTTTGCATTTCTAGTCGGGTCTATCGGCACTTGAAAAAGAAGAGCGATGATGATGCTGATGAAGAATGATAATGATGAAATTGATGATGATGAATATGATATTTATTAAATGTATTATTTAGTAGTAGTCTTATCTTTATGTTTATATTCTTGGTAATAATCATTATTATATATTATTATTATTAGGTTTTCATGTCATCGTTATGCATAATTACTTATCATGACAATGCATCATCTGCATAACCCAACATTACAAGCCTTTCCTATGCGCTTCCCCCTTTGGAGCCGGCGGATTTTCTTTTGTTTTTTTTTTTTATTTTTTATGATTAATTATGATAGAATTGAAACAAAAAAATGTTTTCGGTGTGGTTTCGAGATCGTAATTCTTTTTGTCTTGATAAGCCGTTATACGATATTCCGGCCGAATTCATCGGCTATGTTTATTTGGATATGATATTTTTTCTTCCTGGCATAAGTTCTCGCTTCTTCGCGCGGCCCGGAAGGTCCCGAAATCGGGGGGTTTTAAAATATATGCATGATTCCTGAAAAGCATGGCGAAGGGTTCTTCCGCTGGGTTCACTTGAATTGTTCTCATGAGAGTCATTACAAGAAGTCATTGCAAGGAATCATCATCATGAAACTCAACGCAAGGAGTTATTGTAAGGAGTCATTGCAAGGAGTCATTGCAAGGAATCATTGCAAGAAGTCATGGCAAGGATTGAAACTTGTACTCGACTCCTTGCACTTGCAACTTGGACTTGACTGACTCCATGCACTTGGCTCCTTGCACTTGGCTCCTTGCAGTTGGCTCCTTGCACTTGCAACTTGCACTTCACTCCGTGCACTTGCGACTTGCACTTGACTCCATGCATCCTTGCAACTTGCAATGGCTCTCATGACTCCTTGCAATCACTCCTTGCAATGACTCCTTGCAATGACTCCTCCTTGCAATGACTCTTTGCAATGACTCCTTGCAATGCCTCCTGCCATGACTCCTTGCAATGACTCCTTGCGTGACTCCTTGAAACAAGCAAGGAGTAAGTGCAAGTTGCAAGTGCAAGGAGTCAAGTGCAATTGACTTGTTGTTCTGTGCAACTTGCTCTGCGCAAGTTGCTCTGCGCAAGTTGCTGTAAAATGCAACGCCCGCCCGTGGACCACGGAGGAATCGAACCCGCGACCCGCCGGTTCCGGGAGCAGGCATTCCCGAGGACCAGTTCGAACACAAAAGTCGCAAAACCTTGGTTTTTGCACCGATTCCCGCAGAGGGTTGCCCAGAGGGTCGCGCGAGCAGGATGCAATCGCAAAAAACGATCAGTTTTTGCACCTCGACCACATTTTGAAGAACCTACAGTGGGGGTCCGCTACAAGAAAGACAACGGCACAGCATTACCAGATGGAGTGAAGATTGCAATTCCACTCAACAAGACCAATGGAGCACTTCGGCGACGTTTCCGGCTACGTTCTGGGCAGAAAAGGAAAAGGCAAGTACAGCAACGGCAGCAAAGGACTACAACAAAGGGGCACAACAGAGCAACTCAGCATCCAAAGGATATGGATCAAGCAAAGACTACAAAAGCCAAGGAAACTATAGCAACTCAAAAGGAAGAGGAAACCACAACCACACAACATGCCATCAATGTGGCAAGCCTGGCCACCAAGATTCAATCAAGAACAAATTGCACTACCCACTCACACAGACCAACAGATCCTTGGTGGAAAATGATTACTGGAAACTTGATGGTGACTACGCTGTCAGAGTACACAAACGCCACGCAACGTATTCTTCACACCACACAACAGCGGTTGCCAAATACAAGAAAAAGAAGAACTATATGATTGGCAATTACCATTATCAACAGACAACGGCAAGAGCAAGAACAACTGCACGAACACCCAACAACTCCAAGCAAGAACAACAACGAAGATCCTTTGTGGTGCTTGTAGTTGGATCTTTGATCTGGTTTGTGGTGTGTTGTGTCCATGTGGTTGTGGGCTTTGGTGGGCTTTGATGTTGCTCTGCCTGTGGGTGTTATCTCTCTTCGGAATCTGGTTTCTCCCTTCTAGTTATGGAGACCTGAAGCAGCACCTTCTACAAATCTTTCTCTATGTATCATTTATCTATCTATGGATCTATCAATCTCTGTATTTTCAAGAGCCAGTTATGCAAGTGGACTTTACGTATTATTTTCGCGCTTGAAAGTTGCATTGCAAAACGGCCTTCTTTCGTTCTTTCCAGATTTCAAGCCCCAGCTGCGAAAAAACGAAAATTGACTATTGACTTCGCATGCCACTTTTCTTACTTAACAGTTTCGATCCCCTCGCAAAAGTGCTGCGCCTACCACAAAATCTGCGATCAACCTTGCGGAAGTATTCCATCTGCGCGATGATGTACGGCTGACCAGTACGCCACCAGCGACCGTCCGGTAGACGCCGGGCTGTAGTTGGCCAACAGGACGTCCACTTGCGCCGAGGTGTAGTAGACCAGCAGCGCAGCCGACGCTCTTGTTTCGGCGTCCTGCGCCAAAATGCTGTGCAAATTTTGCATTTGACTGCACCTGCCACGAATTCTGCACTTCACTTTGCGAAACTAATGCACCCGTTTTGCATTTGACCTTGCGAAAGTGCTGCACCTGCCTCGAATTTGGCATTTGACCTTGCGAAAGTGCTATGCTGCCACAAATTCTGCACTTGACCTTGCGAAAATGTTGCGCATGCCACAAATTTGGCACTTAAAGTGCTGTGTCTGCCACCACCTTGCGAAAGTGCTGCGCCTGCCTGAAATCTGCGCCTGACCAAGGGAAGGTGCGAAAGTGCGGTTACAACGAAATCTTTACCTCCATGCAATTCGATCCTTTGGGAAACTTCATTTTACGAATCACGAAAGTGCTCCTGCCACGAAATCTTTAGTGCTGCGACTGCCACAAAAATTGTACCTGACCTGTTGAAAGTGCTGCGCCTGCCATGCAATTCAATCCTTGAGGAAAACTTGATCTTGCGAACCACAAAATCTGCATCCAACCTTGCCAAAATGCTGCCCCTGCCAGAAAGCTAGTCATTAGTAAAACGGATGTTCCTACACTTCCTTTGACTAAATAGACAGACGCGGACCCCTGGTGGGTTCCATTCCATTGAAACGCCCACCACAAAAGAGCTGGGAAATGGCTGAGACTGTGAGTCCAAGCCTTAACACCCCCAAGCCTCAAGAGGTTTGTAAGAGTTTGCCAAAGCGAAATTCCAGCCGGCAATCAAGTTTGAGTTGGAGCTGCGGGAAAGCTTCGCATGGTCTTTTTCAAGTTAATTTGCACTTTTGCAGCGGGGCTCTGCAACGCAATGCTCTTCCCTTTGCCGCATAAAGCAATACGGTTGCTTTCTTTGCAAGCCAACAAATGATTAGATACCTCGGACTCATCGACCAAGACTTCGACATGGTTCTACACCTCGCAGAAGCAGCTACAAGACGCCAAGGTGCAGCAGCTATAGTTGGCAGACAAAAACGCTACAATGCCAACGGATGTGAACACTGCACTACGGGCTCACCACCCAGCAATGAAGCACGCCGATCCCCGCAGAGGGTCGCGCGAGCACCGCAGAAATCGCAAAAAACCTATGGGTTTTTGCTTGTGCAGGCCAACTTGCACCGACTAGTTTGCGCAGCGCACCTTGCCTGGTGCTGTCTCGCGCTTGCTTCACACCTGTTCGGCGAACGATGGGTGGCTGGACTGCTGCGACGGAGGTGCAGCAAGAGATATTCTCGCACCTCGCATTGATGAGCGTAGAGCTAGCGAACAGCTTCTGGCCCAGGAAGCTCAGCGCCGCTCCCATCGGCTTCTCTTTCCAGTGCAAAACGCTCTTCGAAGCGCAAGTGGAACATTTGATTCTTTGGCTTGAGGTAGTAGACGAAGAGGAAGCTGTAGGGCTCCCGAGTCGCCTGCTCGTAGATCCTGTGCAGCTTGTCCTTCGGCAACAGGGCGCTCAGCTCTTCGATGACGGTGTCCAGCTCATGCTGGTTGCGCAGCCTCCAGCAGCAGAGAAATTGCTGATTGACCCGCACTGCTGCGCTGATGAGCCTCAGCTTCTTCATCTCCAACTTCTTGGATGTCTCGGTGATCTTGCGCTGCCTCTGGATGATGTCACGCAGCGCTGCCTCGTCCCACTCGTCGTAGTAGGCCCTCTCCCGTTCGGTATTCACCCCCAGGTCCTCCTCTATGTACTTCTTGACGGGGATCCAGCCGTCGTCGATATTGATGGACGGACTGAAGGTATAGATTTTCTCGAAGACTCGGTATTGCTCCAGAATCACGAAGTGTCGGGAGAAAGAACGCATCCTGCAGCGTTGGGCCGACCTCGCTTGCGATGTTCTGCTTTCGCGTCAACCGTGGTCTAGTTGTTTTTAGAATTGCTGGCTTTCCGAAAATTATCGGAATTTCAAGGAAATTTGGGGATATATTCCCCTCTCTCTCTCTCTTTCTCTTCTCTTTCATTCTCTCCCTTTCTCTTTGAAAGAAAGAGAGAAAGAAAAAAAAGAAAGACAAAAAATATTATGATTTTTCTCTCGCTACTTTATCGCTCAAGGATGCACTTGCTGGCCAGCGCAGCATATTCGGAATTGAGTTGAGTGAACTCTTTTCGGAGATTGTGCTTTAATAGAGCGGCAAAGCCCTTTGTCCGTGTCAAAGCTTTTGTTGTGGCGCCCTGCAAATAATGTATTGAGCTTGGCGAACCCTCTGCGGAGATCCTGCATATCAAAGAACTCTGCGGCTGGAATTTGCAATTTCTAGGTGCTCCGGAGGTCCGGCAGCTTGCAAGTGCACAAGAAGCTCACTAAATTGTTTTTGTTGTTTTACAAAAATGTTGAATATGACGGAGGTTGCTTTGGAAGATATTTATACAACAATTTGCACGCAATTGAATTGCGGAAAAAGCGTCATTCTTATTTCTGCAACTGTGGGACCAAAAGAACAACCCGATGGATTTCAAGCATTTGTATTGAGGCGTCAAGAACACAAGGAGTCTTGATGCACTGAGCATGGTGCCTGATATGTGTTATCAAAAAATTTTGGAAACAATTTCACCCTATAGAAAACAAGACTTTGCACCTGTGTTGATTTTTGCACCTTGAATTTGCAAATTGTATTTGGGCCGCAGATGCGCGCCAGCATATTTGTTGAACAAAATAAGTACAATTTGGATGACGTACTATGAGTAGTCACTGAAGAACGGTTGCAGTTTGTTTTTGTGTAGCCTTTGGACGTCTTCCTGCTCCTGTGTTGTTCCCGTAGTTGTGACTCCTATTGTCTCCTCTGCTGTGGGCCCGTTGTCTGCTCCTGCAGTTGGCTATGCTGATGTTTGCAGCTGACATATCGTAGTAGTTGGGCATGTGGTTGCCTGTGCAGTTGTGATACTTACTGCTATTACCCGATGTTTAGGATCCCAAGAGAAAAAACGAAAAAAAAGAAAGAAAAAAAGAAGAAAGAAAGAAAGAAAGAAAGCAAGACAGAAAGGAAAGAAAAACAAAAAAGAAAGAAAAGAAAGAAAAACAGAAAGAAAAGAAAGAAAGAAACAAATATTTATAGTGTTTAGATGTTGGAAACTTCCGCCCACCGGCTTCGCCGTCTCTCTGTCTCTGTCTTTATCTTTCTGTTTATGTGTGTTTGTTTTTACGGGTCGGTGCACAAAGATAGCATACTTCCGCGTTGCCGCGTACGGCATCTCCTCCTTGCAAGCTCCTTCATGTTCTTTTCGTTCTGCTTTCCTTTTCGTTTCTGATTGTTGTTGCCAGTGTGCTTGTTTACTTGTTTGCTTGTTTGCTTAGTTGCTTCCCTCTCTCTCTGTCCCTCTTTCCTTCTCTTTTCTCTCTCTTTCTTTTTCTCTTTCTCTCTCTCTCTTTTTTTCTTTCGCTCTCTCTCTCTCCCTCCCTTTCTTGTTTTTCTCTTTTTCTCTCTTGTTCTCTCTTTCTCTCTCTCTCTCTCTTTTTCTTTCTTTGTCCTTTCTCTTTTTTCTGTCTTTCTCTCTCTTTCTTTTTCTTTCTCTCTCTCTTTTTTTTCTCTTCTCTTTTTTTTCTCCTCTCTTTCTCTTTCTTTGTCGCCGCTTTATCGCCCACAGGATGAGGGAGAGCTTGCTTAGGTCTTGGGGCATCGACTGGTCTCTCCCGGGGCCGGCGGCACCCTTTTGGAGTCATTGCCTCCGCTTCCGGCATCTTCGCTGGGTCTTTCTCTCCTTTCTGTCTTTTCTTTTTCGTTAAATTTAGTTGATATTTTGCTTACAAGTGCAAGTGTTGTAGTCTTTAAGCCAACAATCAACGGATATAGTCCCAACCTTTTGATTCATGCGAAAAAATAAGCTCAAGGCCTGCGGTATCAAATATATATACAATATAGGTGTAAAATGAAGCATGTAGTTTGATACGGCCCCTCAATTAAAAAGGTCTTTGTAGTACCTCTACAATTGAAGTGCAAAACATGGATTGACAATAGTGATGAAACCATTGTTATTCATCAATGCTATTATAATGGCAAAAATAGTGACCTGCGCTCAGTAGTTCATGCTGTTCAGGTTCCAGCTCGATGGAGGTCGTTAGATGGAAGTAGTGAGGCAGGCACTCGTTGTAATGGAGCATGAGTTCCCCATTTCTGGGCGCGATAGTCTTGGACCATCTGGAGTCTGTTGTCTAAGGTTGCATAATAATGTATGGTGAAAAAGGTTATCATGTAATTTGGGATTCCATAGTCGTACGTTGTTTATCTCGGGGTATGATATGAGTTGGTTATACTCCCTGAGAAAGCGGTGTAGTAGTGATTTGTGATGATGAGTGAGGTTTGTTGTGGTGAGTAATAGGAATCCGCAATGTTGGATATGTTTGCAAAGGATGATAGTAGTAATTATTTTATGCTGAAAGTCGTGTGCGTAGTTGGTATCTATTGTAAAGGTAATGACGTGGTTCAGGTAATAAGAATAAGGATATATATCATTAATCCATTACATCCAAAGATTACGACAAATCTTTGCTGGAAACACTAACTACTAGAAGCTTAATAATAATTACAACATCAGAATACACAAACAACCATGCAAAACTCATCAACAAACAAGGATCTATTTTTTTATTTTTATTTTTAAAAAAACAAACAATTGTGTGGCCTAAACTATACGAAGAGACGAACAATTATACCATAAAAGAAAAAACAAACCTATAATTCGCCCGGAATACCACTATAACAACTTACCAATACAAAAATAACTACGACCTCGAAACCATACCAATTTATAAACACAAAAATTATCTTTCAAATTTATCATAATTCATCATAAAATCGTTATATATATATATTCAAAAAGAATAATAATTCTATACATTATATTACAAGAACTTTTAAAAAAAACCAACAACTCTAAAAAAATCCCGAAATTTCAGCAAAATTTAAGAACCATACAAAGAAAAAAAGAACTTATGCCACAAAAAAAACACCACAACAAATATAACTAACCGTTCGCCACAAACATTAGAATTCGACCAATATATCATAATATCGATTTACAAATACACGAAAAATACACTCTCGAGACCATATTATGTTACAAATAAATATTATAATAATATTTAATATATTTTTTTGAAATATATATATATATATATATATATATCAAACCCTATTTTATTATATAATTATTCAAAATATAATCAATCAATATATCAATATTTATTACCATATCCTATTTATATTCACTATATTTATTTTCTATATTATATTCATTATATCAAAATTATTCTCAATCAATTTTATTATAATACTTACAATAAAATATAATACAAATTTAACTATCCAATACCAATTTTATAAATTTATATTAATCGATTTTATATTAATTCAATTTATTAAATTTCAACCATAACCAAAACCAATTCCAACAAATCACCTTTATACCCATATCATTATAAATACCATTATTTATATTTTATATTTCAAATCCCAAATAGACAATATATATTTTTCACATTATAACCTATACAAATAAACACATATCATATATATATATTTGTTATATTCAATATTCTGTTTCTATTTATATTTTATTATTCTAATATTTCAATATATTAACATAATAACATATCATGTATAATTCATTTTTTTGGATGGTTTGGAGTTTTTTGTGGTGAGAGTATCGAAGATACTGACAACTCCAAATAGTGTTCTAAAATATCATTGATTGTGCAAATCAACATTTCACATTCTGGCATAGAGTTGTGTGGTTCCGCTTTGGGAACAGTCCTTGCAAGCTGTCAGGGGTTGCGAAGGCAATCAGCTTCCACAGCCGCTTTTTTGTCCACCAAGCTTTAAGCTTGTTCATCTTACTGCAGCAGGATGCGCCTGGTCATAGCTCCCAAAAAACCCATGGAATGATGATTGGCCTGTAAATACCAACAAGCAATGGCTTCCTATGGTTTCAAAGTGGTGCAGGATTTCGTGCATCCACAGTAGCTCCGTCTTGTGCCACTTATCTCCGTCAGTGCCAACAGCGGACTGTCAACCGCAGCAAGCGGGGATGCATATTTTCCACCTCTCAAAGAGTATGCGAGTCTCTTTGCCATTCCGGCGTACATAATCTATCCAGCACGGGTCGGATTGGTACCTCCCACCAACTCAACTAAAGTGCACGAAACCTTTGCCCAGAAGGAAAGTCATCTTCCAAAAAAAACGGACTGTGCACGCCCGCGTTTGTTGGTGGGATTGGTAGATGCTGATTGATTCAGCGTTTCCTTAGCTGGTCCGGTGGACATCAGAGCCGTATAGACTAAGATGACCACGGGGTGAATGCTGGTGACTCTTCCAGGCCAGCACTCAAATTAACAATTTCAAATCACTGGCAAACATGAGACGATCAGCACATCAGACACTTACGGGATGAACCAGTGGCTCGGTTGCATGATGTTTCATCTCCAGGTTGTTTTCGTCCAGCGTCCGTCACACTTGCTGCGCAAACATGGGCGGCGCTGCAGAGATCCAAATATTCTTTCAAGCCGCTGGAACCTTAAGAATCAAGGAGCACGCGGCCAGGACACAAAGAGATCCTTTCGACGTGTTCGCAATTCTGACAATGGTCTTGGATTCCTTTGGCTCAAGCAAAACTGGAAGAACTCCACACAGAAGTAGGGAAACTTGAAGCGTGACACCCCGAGAGGGGTCACCTCTTGTATGGTATGGCTTCAGAGTGATGGAGCGCAGTGGTTGTCAGTGCAAGCTTGGCTCGTTGTCGCCAATTTGCTTGCGCAACCCTTTCTTGCGCAGCATGACAAACCATCGAATCCGGAGCAACACTCCTGGCTCATGTGCCGAGCAATTGGCCGCTGCTTGGAGCGTTGCCACACACACACACACACACCCGTCTTCGCACCAAGCAAAAGAGATGCTACCACACGACTAGCCAGCGTGTACTTGCAAATTTCAAGCGTTCAATACCAAACCTGCGCAAGTAAACCACCTCCAGTGTGGCCTGATACAACTCTCTCCAAGCTCAAGCCAAAGCATGGCCGGGTGAAGTCGTGGCGCTATTCTGCTGCCAAGACCACCTGATAGGCCATGATGATGAAGGCCAGGTCGGCCAAGGCCACTGTGACATGGAAGTCTTCTTGCCAGCCATTCAGACTCTGAAAGTGCCATGGCATGTCCGGGTACTTTCCTTGGCTGAACTGGAAAACTAGGACTGGGCTGCCCTCAGATCCCCCGCTAAAAGTTTAACTTTTAGTGCGTTAAATGGAAACACTAAACACTGAAAGGCAAAACCATCTAAGGGGATGGCTGGGAGCCACCAAGAGAACACTGACGCAACTAGGCTCAGCTTGATAAGCACGTCTTGGGGTCTGCAAGGGACACCCCAAAATGGTTCGTATCCTTTTGATTTCCCATGGTCTCCTTTGAAACCAACCAGAATTGGGTTCCTTCCTTTCAAAACGGCACACCAAAACTACCTCAGCTCAATGCCAAGGCTCTTGCGAATGGAGGCGCGAGAAAGAAGCTGATGCCGTAAAGCAGGGCGCCGATCACCCAGAGGTGCTGAAAACCAGCACCGATGCCGGTCAGGCTGAGGCACCACACAAAAAACGCGGAGTTGACGATCGTGCGGAGCATGCGATTCCTGGCAGAGGTGCTGACCACTCCAAATCGGGATCTCTATTTGGCTGTTGGTCAAAAATAGGTACCCAAAATGGAACCCTGGTAAATGGAACCAAACACTAAAACTTGCGGTCCGATTCCTGGTGGCTTAATCTTGACAACCACCCCCATTTTCAAGCTGAACAGATCCATCGCAAGGGGCTCAGGGGCTCTCAGGGGCCAACACCACCAGCCTTTGTGAAGAGTCTTTTGGGGAACCGCCAGCCCACAAAGGGAAATGCCATTGCTGGAGAGTGCTATGAACTCCATCAGGTAACCAAAACAGAAAGTGTTAAAAACATGTTCAATGTTCTTGGCATGTTTTCGTTTGTTTCGTTTTTTGGGCTTCTGTTCATATTTTCAGTGGGCTGCGCAGAACAATGTGTTTGTTTTGCTAGGTTTGGAAGTCCTGGGCAATTACAGCGGGCTCACATGACATGAGCTCACCTTTGATACCATATTTCGGTTCAGGATTACTACCAGCGACCTTTACAGTAGGTAGGTAGCCACACAAGGACTGACTGACTGGCTTGTTTCGATGGAAAACATCAGAGGGCCAGAAAAAAGCAAGAAAGCATTGTTGGAATCTAGTGGCAACCCATTCATAAACCCTTACTTCACAAGGGAATGGGACTCTCCTTTGAAGTTTCATGAGAGTTTCGCACTTCAGGGAAACCAAGGAAAGTCCCTACCAGGTAGCTCAGGAACGGGTGACAAGTCGACCTTGCATTAGATGCCCAAACGTGCCCCACCACTGCTGTCAGAGTTGTCTTGCCTTTTTGGTTTTCCTTCATGTTTCTTCCAAGCCAGAATATGTGTTGTCCGTCTTGGCTTTAGAGGGAATCTCTTTCCCAACAGCTGAAAGCTATGGGGTCTCTGCGC
>CAUJNA010003408.1:408554-418554 GCA_963377175.1 Effrenium voratum
CAAGCATTTCACGTGCGGACCCACTCACTTCTGTTTGGTTCAAGGGAACCCACAAGGACTACCAACCATTGTACGACATGGTTTTTCTGTTTTCAGGGACCCGCCCAAAATGGCAACGGTTTCGTTGCCCGACACCCAAATGGCCCAACCCCCGGTGCAGCTGAGGTGTGCACCCTCGGCCCACAAAGCTCACGCAGGCCTCGCGTGTCCAAACCCGTGTCCCACAACCGCTGCCCCCCGTTCAAACGGGGGAAATGGGGACAACCTGTACATCCAGCTTTCAAACTTGGGGGAGGCTTGGTGCAACTGTGGCGCCTACATCCAGCTTTCCAACTTGGAATTGGTTTGGGGAGTGGAAATGGACCTTAGACGCCTGCGTCAGAGTCCGCCTCCTGGATTTGCAAACTGAGAGCCCTTTGGACATGATCAAGCGTCCCAGTGAGTCGTTAGACGCAAACACTTTCGGTCTCAGCTTCCTGTGACTCTCGCACCTTGCCACCAGGCACGTAGGAGGCCACAAAGTAGAGAAGCCCTAGAGCCTGCGGCCGTGATGGGAAACCAGAGCAACGCCTTTATGGTTGTGATATGTTGTGATTCCTGACATTCCCTTCATTCGATGAGTTGTATTCTTATAGCACGGGGGTTGAATACAACCTGGTCCCTCACCACGCTTGCCCAGAACACCTCAAACAAAAAACAGAAGGAAACAAGTGGCTTCTGAAAATCAAGATGCTTGATGCAGAAAACCACCAAACACTCAGGGAAAGAGGGCCGGTTTCTGAAAGGAAGAACAGTTGAACGAAAGTGGACACGGACTCCACAGCCATGTTTTCCGCCTGAAGCAGGCCACAGATGCCGGTGAGCAGGAAGCTCCGCAGGATGATCGTCGACACCAGGGTTCCGACCTTCGAAAAGAAAAACAAACACTGCGAGATGAGCGCCCGTGTTGTGCGTTGACTACGGGCATCAAGATGGTTGCAAAGATTGGGGGGTTTCTCAAAACCGTGGTTTGCAACATAGTTGGTCTCCCTTAGGTTCTACTCAACTACCAACCAAAAGGACCAAGTGCCATTTTGAGAACCCCCCCGGCCCGCCTCCCCTTCCTCTCAAACAAAAAACTACAAACAGGCTCGCGCCTATGCAAATCACACATAGTTTTGGGCGCAATGGAGCTGCGCTCAAAGAACTTTGGAACTTTAACCACTGCGCAATACCCCCTTCATCGGCCTACCCCAAGCCTGTTCCTGATTTTTCCCGATTTTCCACTTTCCCTGGTTCTTCCGATTTTCCGGGGGAATTCCACCGCAAGTTTCCCTGGAAATCGTTTCCACCTTGCCCATGGAAACGCATTTGCAGCACCAAGCACCTGGCCAACCCGACCGCATAGGCCACGGAAAATGGCAACTGCTCCTTCCGCGCCATACCGGCCAGGAAAGCCTGGCGAATGCGAGCAACTCCTTGTGATTGCGTCTTCCCATCCCAAAAGAGGACTTCTTTGAGCCAAACAATCTTCATTGTGGCATAATTAGAGTTAGGCCCAGTTATAGAATGTATATTTTATAGTTTGCTTCACTTTGAGTCACCGGAAAAATGTAAAATGTATCCTAAGTCCACCCCAGGTCACAAATGACCTCAAGACTGACGGAGCCTATCCGAACCCCAGAGCTCGAAGTCTTGAACCTCTCCCCATCCCGGCCCGGAGCCTGTGGCCCCTTCAGGAAAGCAAAAGATCCTAGCCTTAGCAAGCGGCTTAGGACATTCCATAGGATTCCAACCCGAAATCCGTGATCCCAAAGTTGGATTTTATTTTCATGCCCGGAACTATGCTTTGGCTCCCGAAACGGGCTTGTCTCAAGCGGAACACCTCTGCAATCGGCGGCTTTCCTTTGGTTTGCGGTTTGCAAACAATACAAGTGGCCAAATGTGTGGATCGGGGGGGGGTTGGATGGAAAGGAGTTGTGGCATCTACAAAGTTGGACTGAGGCCTCGGCATAGTCATGGAGCCGAAGGCAAAAAGTAGTGCAAACTTCTGGGGCGCGATGACCATGACCGGCAGGAAAGAGAAGGACTTGGCGCGCAACGATGCGGCCCGGTGAACTGCAAGTTTCCAGCTGACGTGGTTCAATGGTTCAACGCTGCGACAAAAAAGTGGCTTTGCTTTGGAAAACATGAGAGATCCCGGCTTCCCTCAACCTTGGCACAACGTGAGTCATAATTTCAATTGAAGGTCGACCCAAAACTATGCAAAGAATCAAGAGTGCGGCCATATGGCTTACGTGACCAAGCACGAATGTGCAAATGAGCAATGCAAGTTCGAAAAAACGGCAATGCACCTTAGCCTTCTTTGGGCTAGGCTTGGTGTCTTCTCACTTGCTGTTGGCTGTGTTTACCTGAAAACGCGCGCTTTTCAGCGCGCAGCCCCGCTGGCACGGTCGGCACGCTGCTTCAATCACCGCGCTTTTCCCACTGGCACAGCCGCGAAAGGTGCTTTTCCTGTCTTAGTTCAGTTTCAACATACGTGCGCCGACAACATCCGTGCGTCCAGAAGCGCACCCACTCAGCACTGTGTCCAATGCCCAGCACATGAAATGGTAAGCGCACCCGCTCACGTGCGCATCCACGCCTGATAAATGGTAAGCACGTGCGCCTGCTCAGCGCTGTATCCATGCCTGCGAAATGGTACGCACGCCCGCTCACACGCGCCCGCTCACTGTGTTCATGCTTGTTAAAGGCTAAGCACGCCTGCTCACGCGCACCCGCTCGGCACGGTAAGCACACCTGGTCACGTGCACCTGCTTCGCACTGTATCTAAATGGTACGCACACCCTTGCATGTGTAGGTCTTCTTGGACAAAAGCCTACAGTTTCTGTGAAATACCAGCGCGTTTGCAGGCCGCTTCAGAAACCACCCTACAACAAGGGGACTGGTGGGGACTGGTTGCCTTTTTGTTCGCGCCTGAACAGGTCGAGGGGGCGTTACCAAAGTCAGATGCATCTCATCTCCAAAAACAAACGAGGGGCTGGTATTCGCTCTACAGCACTCCGACTCCTGGCTCCCAAAGCGAACATTGGACAACTACGGCAGCCCCGCTTCCCGTCCTTCCCAAGCTAACGCTAGACCTTTTGTGGTTTGGCTTTTTTATAGGCATGCTGCGCTCTGGCCACTTGTCACAAGGACCCCTAAGAATACACCTGTCTACATAAAGCAACCCTGAAACTACTGGCTTGGTTTGGCCAAACTGTATCCTTTCAGGACCATTCTCTCGCGATCGGATCGCGCTTGGGCGCATACCACGGAGATGAGGAAAACGCCGGCCAGGAAAATGCCCGCAAACCTGAGGATTCACCCATAGAGATTCCTCAGATTGGTAGTGTCACCGTTCGATTCACTGGAATCATAAGTATCACTTCAATTTGAGGTTTGACGTTCAGGGGGAGAGGGTGTATTGATCCGACATTGACATTGGGCACTACAACTCTGGTGGTTCGAAACCAAAGTGGGCGACCATTTTTTTGTACATGATCTAAACTAACCTCTCACCATTGTTCACACCATTGCATCGCTCGCCTCCTTTCCCTGCAAACCTGGCTGGTTGAACCGAACCGAACTGAACCGCCGACTGGCCTCATTATTTTACCATGATCAAGGTCAGGGAAACAACCCCCGTTTTCCGACTTTGACAATCCCCAGAAACCGTCAAAATGACACCAGGCCCACCGGCGGATCTCGAGGGTTCCGATTGAGCCCGGGGCTGGGCCAACTTGGCCGGGGACATGGCCAGGTTCCCCAGGCCCTTGAGGCCCTCGCCCGCCTAGCGATGAATTCATCGCGGGCCCTGTTTGACCTTTCCCGCACCAAGGGGGACTTTGGGCGAGAGCCATAGCTGGGTCAAAATCTACCAAAATCCAGTGAACATCCCAATCCCCACTAAATTTTGTTCTAAAATGAGTGGTGCACCTGTAAATCGACTCAAATGGGTGGTGAATTCACCTAGCAACCAAAATGGGATCCCATTGGTTGTGACCACAGGCTCCGGCGTGCCTGTGAGAGCTTGTCCTTGGCGGCGCCAGCAACTGCGCCAGCGGCGTTGGCTGCCTTGTCCTGAGAAGTTGAGCCACGGAAATTTGGCCAGTGGGGCTTGTGCAGCCTCTCGTTGGCGCCCGTGGAAGGAAATCGATCATTTTGGAGTTCAAAAAAGAACCATATGGCTGTGACCCAAAATGGCGCTTGCCCTGGTAAATGGAAACATGGACATTCAAACCTGCGGTCCGATTCCTGGTGGCTTAATTTTGACCCATACCCATGTATTGCTACTGGATGTGGCAGGGTTCCGTTTTTGACCTCCTGGTAGACTTAAACCTAGGCGGTTCCCTTTCTTGGTGTAGTCGAAAAACGGAACCCTGGGACGTGTTCGATGCTCTGGTTCTGATGGGCAAAATTAAGAGAGTCCCCATTGTCCCTCCCAAACGGACCATCGGCTACTACATATTTTGATCAAACCTTGAGGCGCACCCGAGTTGAGATCGCCCCTGAGCTGAGGCTGGCGAATCCGCTGTCAAGCTGCCAAAAGTATGACATCCCTCTTTTGGACCCTGCCCCCCAAAAAACCCAAGGCGGCACGAAAGAACCTGCAAAGTCTCCGTCCACAATTTGGGCAACGTGACAGTTGTTTGTTTGGGATTCAACCTCAAGAGCCTGAAGATCCTGAGCTCATGTCACGTGTGAGTCACAGTCAAAAGCTCATACAGCGGTTTACCCAAAACTCCTGGTAAAGAAATAGCAGGGCACTTGTTGCCGCATTGGTTGCGATTTTGTCCCCAACCTTCCCTTACCTGAATCGGTTTGAGCTCTCGCGAATTTCTTGCGAGCTCTCTCGAAACAACTCGAGCCATGAGCTCCGATTCATTTGGGTCAAGGCGGGGACCCACAAAGTTTGTTTTTCATGCTTCAAATTTGGCAGGAAAACCAAGGGGGTTACGCAGGTGTTGGTCTTTAGATCCATGTTCCATGTACCAAGGGTGCCCTTTTGGTACATTCTTCTCTCTCTTTTTTTCGAGCCACAGCCATTTGGCAAAAGGCAAATCAAAGGACCCCTTCAAAAGGCAATTGACACAAACCCTCTGGCCACGCTCGCGCTCTCGCTCTCTCGCGCTCTCGCTCTCTCGCGCTCTCGCCTTTGCTTCCTTGGCCTTGATGGCTGCCTGGCTCTTTGCTTCGTTGGCCTTGTTCGCAGCTTTGCTGCCCAGGTCCTGTCGGCAAATCCTTGTCCCGAAACCATTGGCTTGCGTTACCAGCTTTCCTTTTGGGAATGTTCAATTTGTTTCCTTTCAACCAATCAAATTGCTTAATCTAATATTATTCGAGAATTCACATCTCCCGCAAATCTTCCCTTTAAAGGGATCCCCCTTTTACAATGGAGCTGGACATTGAGATAATTTCGGCATCCGTCCTTCGCAATCTGTGACGCAGCCTGGCCACGGGTCTCCAAGGCTTTTGACATCAACCCTTGGGAAAAAGAATTGGGGAAATCGAAGCAATACACCTATGTGCATGTGTGTCTCTGTGATGCTGTGTGTGTTTCCGGATCTCTCCCTCTCCCTCTCTCTCTGTCTCTGTCTCTGTCTCTCTCTCTCTCTCTCTCTCTCTCTCTCTCTCTCTCTCTCTCTCTCTCTCTCTCTCTCTCTCTCTCTCTCTCTGTGAGACAACAAATTTGGGTACCCCTTGCTGCATTCTTGGACATGTAGACAAAAAGGGATGTGTATCTCAGTGGCTTCGGAGGTACGTATTGATTTGTGTTTCAATCATCTCCAGCATGGCGCTAGCATCAAAAAACAACTATTGCAATGTGGCCACAACGCAACAAGCTCTCAGCAAACCAGGCCAAATCAAACATGGGAGCGGATTTTGATTGCGAATGCCTTGATGGACAAATACACGGATGTTTCTGTTTCTAAAGGTTTTCCAACCATCAAATTCATAGCTGAACTTCCCAGCACGGCTTCCGATCGATGTCGATGGGTGAACTTTCTCTGGGTCTATCTGGATTACGCGTAGGAACTCTTACGTTGGAAATCTGAAACTAAAGATTGATAACCATCCCTTCCAACCCTACAATGAGTAACAATCAGCTCGCATCCCCAGCCAATAGGTTTGGCAGTGCATGTCCACCAGCCAACTTTGAGTGAGTTCCCTGCCAAAATACAAACCGTGATGCAGCAACACCTGTGCGTGTCTCTCCAAAAATGGCTTACCCCTTTTCAGGCGAATTCGACCGTCTTTCAGGACGCCTCCCCTTGTTCGGCGCCGAAAAAGGCGCCGCCCGCCGCGGGGCCCCGCGCCTTGCCGCGCTCGGAGAAGACCTCCCGGGCCTGGCACGCGCGGTCCGCCGCGGCGCCAAAGTTCTTGGCCACCTGGCGCTCGGGCGCCATCGGGGCTTCGGGTCCCGGGGGTGGGGGGGGAAGGGGGCGGGAGGGCACCGGGAAAAAGACGTGAATGAGAAAGAGGAGCTTTTTACAACAAAACAACACAGCGCACTTTCCTGCGAACTCCTTGGCGACCTTGGGCGACCTTGTTCTCCTTAGATTTGATTTCGGGCGACCTTGGGCTTGTATTGCAAGGAGCAATGCCGATCTGGTCGATCTTCTCTTTCTCGCTATTTCCGGCTTTTGTAGCACCACATGGCTGAAGTGACTTTCCAGCGCTCAATAAGGAAAAGCGGCTTTGGGACACCTTGAAATCCGCTGAAAGAAAACCACCCCCTCATTCCCGACGCTTCATGGCTGGTGCAGTCGATTCACATCAGCATCTATTTTGCAGTGGTCGTGTGGCTGTCAGCTGTCTAATGTATCCAGCTCAGCTTACACAATGTCGCACTTCCTTATGCTTCATTGACGCTTTGTCAGACCTCTGTTGCAGGCCTGTCCCTCTGGACAAGGCCAATCTGGCTGATAAGATTCTTATGCATTCTGCAGATCCGCGGTGCATGACTGAAGCGTGCACCCCGCCTCGCTCTGCCAATCCTGCACATGCCTGCCGACCGGTGAAGAACAATCCTTGCCTTGCCCTTTCTTGCTTCGCAGCTTCCTTCGCTGTTCAATGCAGAGCGCTCACGCCACGGGTTTCTTTTCACAGAACCGTCCGAATGCTCGGTTTTTCCTCTGATTTTCCCCATTGCGCACATGGGTATGTCTTTTTTGGGGGGACCCCCCAAAATGGTGGGTTTCCTTGTCGCTTCCCCTTTGACACCAACCAAAAGGGCTACCCCAGACATTCCCATGGCGCAACACTTCCCCAGTCAGCCGAGCCGCTGGGTAAATTCCGCACTCTTCGCCTTCTCGGCGGCCTGAGCCATGGGGACGGCGGGTACCCTCCCTCCCACGTTGCCATGGCAACTGACAGGGAATTGGTCCCTTCAAAAGGAAACTTATCTTCCAGGTACCTCCCCATGCCATCTTAGTTGGAAGGGTCAGCTTTTTCAGGTGAGCTTGGGGAAACTGGCGCAGCACGAGGCACTTGAGGTTTGTAACGCGCAAACTTCCACTGAGGACGGTTTTAGTTTCTTCTCTGAGCCTGAAGCCAAGCGCATCCACTTTTTCCCGAGCGAAAGTGAGTGCAAGGGACGGCTCAACGATTTCACTCGGAGTTCTTAGAGGCCAGGTTGGCATCCGGAACGGCAGGTCGTGCCGCCCCGCGAGAACCTGACTCTTGAGTCAAGAGTCGAGAAATGCAATCTCTAGATCAAGATTGTTGTCCTTGGCCTTGTGCAGGGAAGGTCTAGACATGTCCAGTGAGTTGGCCCAATCTCTGCACTTGGCCAAGGACCCAGCAACGTGCACAGCTGGATCCGTTTTGTCCAAATGAGCATTTTGCAAGTTCACGGGATTGATTTGTAAAACAGATCCTGCGCACAACACAAGCATCGGCGCCCATCCACTGCTACGATCCATTCTTCTGGGGCTGCCCCGTGGCAAAATTGGCGCCCCTGCATAGACTGCTTAGCGCAAAAGCAAACAGCACCAACAAAAAACATAATCTTTATAACCATGCTTCCTCCTGCAAAAACAAACAAGAAAACCGCAGCAGTCTGTGAGAAGGATGCGGCCAGGGCAGGCCAGAAGCACTTCTTCTCGCAAGAAGAAATGATGTCCGCATTTCTTTTGGTTTGGTGGAAAGGGCAAAATTTTAGCATGTGTCAAATAGCCAAGTTGCATCTTTTGTCCTGTTTGTGTACCGTCTTTCCATGACCACTAGGATTCACCACGGCTTTCAAAACCGACAGCACTTCAGAAAGTCCCACCAGGATCTTAGCTTCAAGACTTTGCAAATGATTTTACCTCTGGCTCACACGGGTTACCCCACCCTGGAGATACACGATTTTCTGCGACCCTGTCAAGCTCCATGATGCGGGGGAGGGAATCCTTTTCGGTCATAGATTGGGCAGCCCAACGTAGTGCCGCAAGTGGCACATAGCCCCCCCCCCCCAACCCCGCCGCTGGTAAACTGAACCTGTCCACATCCTGCTTCATCCCGGCAGTGTCTAAAAAGGACATATAGTAATGCCCTTTCGGGGTGTCTGAGTTTGGATGCCCTTTTGTGTTCTCAAGGGAACTCAAGGAAGGTGGCGCAGGCAAACGAGAATCAAGCTTAAATCAGTGGAACCCATTCAACGCCTCGGTTCTCTCCTCGGACGGATCGTGGCAGGATGAGGCAACTATACTGTGGGTAAAGCACAAGCAGCAATCCATATCCCATTTGAAAGGGTGGCGGCACAGTAGTAGGCTGACCGTGCGGCTTCGTTGATTGATGCCTAACCCCGGTGCAAACAGTGTCACTATGAACAGGCTGGCTTGGATGCACGTTGTGAAGCAAGTCAAAAGTTCAATGCTGCTCTGGCACCGGTGAGTCGGGCGAGCTTGGATCTTGTGAGCGCACAATGGTCCGCAATGATATCGCAATCGAGATTACTAGTCCCCGGACGCAAAACGCTGGACCTGGGTTCTTCAAACATGTGGTCCGGACTATAGACCCAGGTCTCTCATCTTGGCCCGCAGCCCCGTTTAGGGCTGCATAGAACATGATGCGCCACAGGACACGATCACTGCCTGTCCTACCCAAAGCATCTATAGCCTGGCAAGAGATGCTTAAAATGATTGGGGCTCTGATTCAAGAGCCGCGCAGGATTAGCCAGCTGAACCGGACGAAGATATTAAGGTTCAAGCTGATCGAAGCACTGAACGGTGGCAACAAACAGCCTGAAACGCGTATGTGTATGTCTGCGGGTTTGGCGCAATTTTTACAGCTGTCCGCGGTGTGAGGGGAAGGCCAGGAAGTGCACTGAGCAAACCTGAAGCTTTCCTCGACCGCCGCTTCAGCGCTTCGCTGGACTCCGAAAAAAGGCGCCTCTTGAGAGTATTCGAATCATGACCAGAGTATGTAAGTGCCATGGCGCGAAACACTGCTGTCACGGGTTCTCTTCGGAGCTCTTGCTATGGAAATGTCAGATGTCCACAGATATGGTGCTTCACCATCCCCAATCAGGAAATGTCAACTGACTTCCTGGGGTCGGATGTTCCTTTTTGGTCAGGAAAGCAGAAAAGGGCTGTGTTCTAATCGGCTGGAAGAACAAACTGGAGGAAACCTGCAGTTGAGCACTCTGGTCCGTTGCGCTGGGCCAGAGATCAGCGAGTTTAGTACTGGTTTGGAATAGGGCCATTGAACGGTTTCGGCCCCGGGGATGTGGAAAAACACAGATTTATTCACCGGGCGTCGATTAAATACGGTATTCGGACCATGACACCTGCGGAGCTTCGTGAAAACGAGAGCTCTGCAAAGCAAGCCGGGCTCTCAGTTTGTATTCATGTGCACAGCAGTCCAAGATCTCAAAGAAGGTGCTCCTGCGCAGGCTCAGGACATCACTCTGGATTGCCAATTCAAAGGCATGCTCTCGGCAGACAAAGGCAAAGACAGAGAGCGGGACATATACACAAAGACAAAGAACGGA
>CAUJNA010003408.1:424569-517069 GCA_963377175.1 Effrenium voratum
ACAGACAACAGACAACAAACAACAGACAACAGACAACAAACAACAAAAAAACAAACAAACAAACAAACCAACAAAAAAATAAACACACAACAAACAACACCAGCAACAACAACACACACCAACAACAACGACAACGACACCAACAACAACAAAGAACAGAGAACAACAACAACAGACAACAGACAACAGACAAGAGACAACAGACAGCAAACAACAACCACAACAACCACAACAACCACAACAACCACAACAACCACAACAACAACAACAACAACAACAACAACAACAACAACAACAACAACACCGACAACAGACAACAGACAACAGACAACAGACAACAGACAACAGACAACAGACAACAGACAACAGACAACAGACAACAGACAACAGACAACAGACAACAGACAACAGACAACAGACAACAGACAACAGACAACAACAACAGACAACAACAACAACAACAACAACAACAACAACAACAACAACAACAACAACAACAACAACAACAACAACAACAACAACAACAACAACAACAACAACAACAACAACAACAACAACAACAACAACAACAACAACAACAACAACAACAAACAACAACAAACAACAACAAACAACAACAAACAACAACAAACAACAAAAAATAACAAACAACAAACAAACAACAAACAAAAACAAACAAAAACAAACAACAACAAACAAAAACAAACAACAACAAACAACAACAAACAACAACAAACAACAACAACCAACAACAAACGACAAACGACAAACGACAAACGACAAACAACAAAAACAAACAACAAAAACAAACAACAAACAACAAACAACAAGAACAAGAACAAGAACAATAACAAGAACAGCAACAGCAGCAGCAGCAGCAGCAGCAGCAGCAGCAAAAACAAACAACAAACAACAAAACAACAACAACGAAAACAAGCTTGTCACTCACGCACAAACACACATACACAAACAAAAACACACACACACACACATGCACACGCCCGCTCGTACGCAAGCATGCAAGTACGCACCCACCGCAACACAACACAGCACACAACACAAGACAAGACACAACACAAGCCACGACACGATCTGAGACAAACGCACAGACACACACACAGAAACACCCACCCACACCCACACCCATCCATTTTACTTGACCCTTGATGGCAGCGGATATTGTCCTTCAAGCCGCATCATTTGAATGGTGTGTGGCGGCGCGTACTCGTAGGATACGGAATCAAAGCTATCAATCTTGCACTACACCAGTTGTATCACAAGCATGTAACCTGAGCCATGAAGAAAGTGCACTTATTTCTGGTTGGGACTGGCGCTCTTACGAGCCCGCAAGTAACCAGGTCTGGACTTGGATTCGCCGGTCCCCAACTATTTCAGTCTCTACAAATGAAGCTGCCCAAGATAGAGATGTCAAGGGGTCGAACATGTCCGAAGTATGTGGGGTGAACATTTGCCAGACTCTCCGATGGGATCAGACCTCGTTTTTCGGTTTCTGGAGGGAAACCAAAGACGATTTTGGGGTGAACATCATGGACCCCATTCAGGTTGGTTTGCTTCCCCTTTCAACGTATCGAAAGAAAAGTATTTCAAGGTCCTTTTTTTTCCCACAGAAAATCGTTGGCTTACCCAAAAGCCGAGGCCCCAGACTTGGCGATGCTGTACTTCTTCCCCTGCAGCTGCTTGAGGAAGGCACCCAGGCCTGGCGAAGGACAGGTTGCCTTGTGTCCGTTTGCCAAGTCCTGCACCAGTTCGTGGTTTACCCCAGCACTTATGAGATATCATCCATCCCAACTTGCGCAGGAGTTTGTCCATCCACAGAATATGATGCTGTACCCTCACCACCAGGACGTAGCGTTGCTCAACGGCGCACATCCTGTCTGTTCGTGCCGCAGTGAGCAATGGACACTGCCCGAGATTTGGCTCGGCCTCGTACCAGCCAGTTGTCCGATGCGCTTTGTCACACTGCCACGTGATCCAACGCTCGGGAAGCGAGGACGTGAATTCTATCCATCAGAACCCGATGACCCCCTTCCAATACGTTACACGGTTTCAGCTGGGAGCAATGGTGCATGGCGCTGGGCATTTCCTTCTGGTTTTCTCTTCAAAACAACCACTTCCATGGACCAAATTTCTTCACTTCTCCGGTTGGGACGCATGACACCCTGTGGCTTCTGGAAAAACATCTCCTGATCGGCGTGCACATCTCGGATGCGCACCCCCTGGCCTGGCAGCTCTTTATCGTATCCGCTGCCGTCAGCCTGGCAAAACCTGCGTGTGAGATACGTCTCGGTAGGCACGCGCGTTCGCCGAGATCGTGCCGCAAGGGTCAACTTGAGCTAAGGACCCTTTGGCAGGCATGGCACATGAGTCGCAATCAAAACCTGGTACTAAAATGGTCTACCCAGAACCATGTACAGGATTAAGAAGGTGGCCGCAGCTATTTATGGTTGGGATCGTCCCTTACTAACCTTCATCTACCCAGGTTTTGATTGTGGCTCACATGTGATGGATACCGTACAAGTTGTCACAGCTCCAAGCTCCCAGCCTGATCTGAAGGGAGTCGTAGACAGGGCCCACCTTTGCATCAGCCTGACGCGACGTCTCTGCCAGGCGTCTTGCTCATCTTGCTCGGCGAGATTAACTGGGGCATCTTCACATCTGCTAACAGGTGTTGAAGAACCAGCTTACAAATAAAATGAAACGTTTAGTGTTAATTTGTGTCAGCTAGAATGCAGCTCCAGGCATTGGACGAGCGCAGGCGTAATTTCTTGTTTGCTTCCCCAAGAGGACATGGCATATTTAGTGAGTGCCGCTGATTTCCTGCGAAACTTAGAGCTCGTCACCCCAAAGGGCCATGGGTCAAAATCCCATACCCAAGTGAACATCCCAATCCCCACTAAAATTGGTTCTAAAATGGGTGATTCACCTACCAACCAAAATGAGATCCCATTGGTTTTGACAACCACAGCCATATCCCGGTCACATGGACCATAGACAAATCAGGACATTTTGACTGAACCTCTTCCATTTGGTTAAGACCCCTGGAGAAAACAACAACAACAACAACATATTTCCAGTAGTGAAACCGATTCCCTTCAAAAGCAAACATGTTCTTAAGCAAGTGGAACACCTCACAAAAGGCGCCTGGGGGATGAAGTGCACGCGCTTGCTGCTGCCCTCACCGCACATCTCCTGCGGTAGAACTCTGCTACTAGTGGCTGCGGCGCAAAATTCAAGAGCTAGGGATACGCGGTTTTGGTCTTTGGTTCCATTTTTACCCAGGTGTCATTTTGGTACATTTATTTGAGCCACAGCCAAGTATCTCTGAGCAAATGGGATGAATGTAGAAAGGGAGCTGACACTCTTGAGATCAGATTCCGTGATTGGGATGGAAATCCATGCCAGGCGCCAGCTGGGTGGTTTCTCCAACGGTACTCAAATCAGGCTTCATCCATTCCCAACTGGTGGCTAGCGTGGATTTCTGGCCATCCACAGTAAAAGCCTGCTATTACACGGGTCTGCCCAAAAAAACAAGCAAACAATCACGAAGGCACATATCCGAATATATGCAATGCAAAGAGAGAGAGAGAGAGAGAGACAGGGAGAGAGCGGGAGAGAGAGAGAGAGAGAGAGCGAGACACAGAGAGTGAGAAAGAGAGAGAGAGAGAGAGAGACAGGGACAGAGCCAGAGCCAGAATCAGAGAAGCAGCGAAAGAGACAGACAGAGAGAGAGACAGAGAAAGAGAGAGAGAGAGAGAGAGAGCGAGAGAGAGAGAGAGAGAGAGAGAGAAAGAAAGAAAGAAAGAAAGAAAGAAAGAAAGAAAGAGAGAGAGAGAGAGAGAGAGAGACTGAGAAAGAGAGACACAGAAAGACAGAGAGAGAGAGAGAGAGAGAGAGACAGAGAGACAGCGAGAGGGAGATTGAGGACAGAGAGGCTTGGGGGGATGGGGAGGATGGGGAGCAGAGGGAGGGAGAGAGGACGACAGGAGACAAGGGAGAGAGGAAGCAGGAGAAAAGGGAGAGGACAATGTCGGCGGACTGAGCCGGAGGCTCTAAAGTATCCGAATATATGGATCCCTACTAACCTTCGCTTATCCGGGTTTGGAGTGTGACTCAGCTGGTGCAAGTAAAACGCTCGAAGATGGTGACATGGCAACTGCTCCCAGCTCACAAGCTCCGCGGCACCACTCACTCGCGACGCTCGATGGCTAACGCGAAGTGACTTGTGACTCTGAGAACATAGTCAAAGTCATGACCCCCATGCGCTTGCGCACGCTCCTCCATTTTTCGGCCGGTCTCCTCGATGAGCTGGTAGTACATCCTGACAGGGCTGAGCACACTTTGAGAACGATTGCCCAGTACGAAGATTCATCCAACGCAGACCTGCAACATCCACAAAGCACATTGCTTTTGGAGCCACACGTGTGGCAGGCAGCTGTGAAGCGGCTCTACTTTGGACCCCGGATTCACCATCGATGAATCAAGGGGGTATACGATTTCAAGAGGGGATTCTTCACTTTTGTTGAGAAACGCCACCCGCTATTCTCAAAGGGTAGACTACTCTCGGCCATAGCCATTTCTATGCGACCTTGACGCAAGACCAGAAGAAGCCGAGGCTGGGGCGCGTTGTGCTGGTCGATTCGCTCGGTCATGACTTGGAGCTGCGGAAACAGCAGTGCGCCCTGGGCAAGACGAGCGGCTTTCAGCCCGAGGCAGGCCGGGGAGCCCCTTGGCAAAGAATGCCACATCTGCCATGCCATGTCCCACATAGCACATGCCATATGTGTATATATATATATATAATTATTATTATTATTATTATTATTATTCTTATTATTATTATTATTATTATTATTATTATTATTATTATTATTATTATTATTATTATTATTATGCCTTTTGGGGGCTGGGGAGGGAGGGGATACCATAAGGCGGGGTTAGTGAACCTAGGGCCCGGCGCTTTGGTGGGTGTCTCGCGCTCAGGCGCCATTGCACATGATCTGATGATTCAAGGCTGTTTGCAAAAATGTCCGGCGGTATGCATTGCCTGGAAATGGCAGATTCGTAATGGCCAATGAGCATGCAGCTGCCATGATGGTCCTTATCCATCCTTGTGTGACAAGCATGTCTACTGGCGGGACAATGATCGTGAACCGCCGCAAATGTGGTTCCCCCGAACATCTATCACTTGTGCCTTGATTTGGGTACTCCCTTTGGTGGACATCAATCTCATGTGGATTTATGTTCGTCAACTGTTTTGGCGGTTTTCCCAACTTGCCCATTAAAAGTTCATGCCCCACGTTGCCCCGTTCGCGGATGTTGGTCATGGACCTCACATGCCCCCCCCCCAACCCAACACTCTCTCTCCAGTGCCTGGATGTTGGTCATGCGCACAGACTTATTGACCGTAGTGTACTTGAACTTGAGGCAAACTTCCTGGCGAGTGTGTCAAGGCCAAACGAGCGGAGGCTGCACCTTTTGTTCGAGGCTCGCGTGATCTTACTTGCATAGAGAAAGATTCAAGGCCCAAAACAAGCGACCAACTGTCACGTGATCCAAGCTTTGAAACCCATTCTTAAAGCCCCGAAACTCACCTCGAAACAGAGCGGAAGAACACTTCAAACTCGCCGCTCCGGAAGTTGCACGGAGGGGGAAACTTAGGAAGCAGAAAGGAGCCGCAGAATGAGCCTCTTAGATTCAAATCTCGAGGAACAAATCAAGCCCAGCTTTCAGACACTAGAGAAAACACCTCATGTGCGATTTGAAGAAAAAGCCCCTGTCGTAAATTCATTGAGAACAGGCAACGCTCCAAAAATCACAGAGGAAAAGCATAAGATCTTGAAGAGGATAACACCTTCAACATGAGCCAATTGACAAAGTACTGGAACAACTCACGGCTCCTGGCTGGGAAATCCTACGGCTCTCAAAAGGGCAAGAACTTGGGGGAGTCAGGACGCGAACCTAAGGGAGGAGAGCGGTGGTTTCGAAGGTCTGACTATTCGATTCTAGTCCTTTACATACTACTATCACTACCTAGCATGGCATCTCCCAAACTTGCCGTCCTCCGGAGGAGCCATCACTTCATGCTTGCGCCAGAGCTCTTCATAGCCTAGGCACGGCCAACAGGGGAGCCTCAAAATATGGGACCCCAACAGACTATTCTTCCCTTGCCTTGGTTTGCCCAAGCGAAAAATGAGTCTTCCCAAAGCCTCCTGTCAGCTTCCATGATCGTTGGAGAGTACACCAGCCTTAGAAAGACACGCCAAGGATTTCCCCCCTTTCGGCCCGCGGGGCCCGCTAGTCCAAGTTCTTTGAACTGCAAGAACCTGGCGTCTGCCCAAACGTCAAAATCAAAATGCGAGCTTTGGCATTGATCTTACCGCCCAACTGGGCTTGCTTGGGCAGAACGAATGAAACACACGCGCATGCTTCCTTCGAATTTTGAAGAATGGTGTGCTTTTGCACCGACTTGCCAGGCCACTACCGGCAGAGAAAATGAAGAAGGCCTGGATCGCGTCGTTGTTCCTGAGGCCAAAAACCGGACGCCTGTGGATTACACACTCGCCAGGCACACCTGGGATTGAAACCCGATTTGAATCGTTGATAAACCACGAATCCAATATGGTGCAGGATGTTGTCCTCAGCACCTGAAGATATGCAAACTTGACTCTGAACCAGTGGGGTTGCGTGGGTACCCAACTTGTTCTCTCTCTCTTGAAGGCAGTGCACCATGTCGAAGGCAGTTGTTTAAGACAAGTGGGCTCAGTATCAAGCGCCTAGCCAAAGATTCTCCAATAGGACACGCCGCTTGGGAAGCTCACAAGCAAATGCACTCATGCATTGATACTGCGGTGGTCGATCAACGAACAAACCAGCTGGTGCAGGAACTTGTCCATCCACAGTGTACGGCTAAGCTCGCTGAGAGGCGTGAAGACCATGCCGCCCTCACCAGTGTTAACCTGGGCCGAGAGGCGAACTCAAATCAGCTGGGATCAAAGTATTCCTACTGGATCCCAGTTACCCTTGTAGGGAACCAACTATTTTCCTTTTGGGTTTTGAAGGGTGGCCCTCCCTTGGTTTCCTACTATGCAGGTAAATGGATCCACTGGTATTCCTTTGGTTTCTGAGGATGTGGTTGTGGACACGTGAGTTTCCGGGCCATTGAGTGAGTCCTCATGGATCATAAACAAATCTGACGCACACTTAGAACTTAGATTCGAGAAAGTGTCAAACTCAGTGGTAGTTTGTTGCTAGTTTTTCAGGAGGACCAACGGCACCCACAGGGTCCCCGGGCCCCATGCCTTGAATTTTTTTCGGCTCCAATGAAGCTTCTCGATGCCTGAGCCTCTGAGCCTCTGAGCCTCTGAGCCTCTGAGGCGCAGGCAAGCTTGTTGGCTTGAGAGGAGATGGTGGACACGATGCCTGAGTCGCGATGGCGAAAGAGGTCGAACTCCATCGCTGGGGTTGGCAAATCGATTTCAGCCAGTATCCAAATAGGGCTTCATACTGGGCCATGGGGATTCGTGACACCAAAGGGTCTAGCCTCGGAATGGCGCTGACTTCTTAGGGAACCCTGATCGAAGGCGCTTCGATTTTTTTTTTCTCGTTTTTTTCTTCTTTTTTCCGCTTGCATGATCAAAGTCCCCCGAGACCCGCGACGGCCTCCGAGTTCCGGACCGAAGGAGCCGCACATACGGCCGTCATACGAACAGCCGTAGCCGTGGGCAGAGTCCTACGAGGCTTGCGTTGCTCCAGAAACCAGGCATCCAATGCCGTCTGAGTCAGTCGAAGAACTGCTTCTACAAAAAACCCAAAGCCCCAAGAATGAAACTGGCTCACAGCCCATGTCGGGCAACTGTACACTAACCTCAATCTACCTGGGTTTGATGGCTGATCGGGTACTCAGCCATTTCTACCCACCGGAACACACCAAAGCGTCCTTTTCAAAGGATTCTGGTCCAAAACAGGACGCCCCCCCGGCGAGGTTCCTTCATGTGAACGGCAGGGTCTTCATGGAGTGACAATCCATGAGAATTTGTCTCCAACTCCAACTGGTTGGTTTAGTCGCTTTCCTTTCGGCTTGCCGGGTCCCTTTGACACTCTCCGAACCGAGACGCCCCTCAAATCGTTTCTCACGCTTCAAACTCGCCTCGAGCAGCTGCACCTGCGCGAAGCGCAGGTGCGGCTGGACCCCTCCACACTGCTGGGCGGCCATTTTCTTGGAGCTGGTATCCCCGTTTTTGCCGGCTTTAAAGGAAAACCCAAGGGAACCCTGCCTGCCACTTTTTTTGGGCCTGCCCTTAAACACCAAACAGGCGGCGAAAACGGCGGCCGGCGCCGTGCCCAAATTCGAACATCCCTCGCGATGAGGCTCCCAGGCTTTCGAGGCCCATGGCCCATTTTGGTTCTCCTTCTTTGCAGAGAAGGGGTAGCCTCAATAAAAGAACAACACATGGCTGTGGCTCAAAAAACCGGTACCAAAATGGCACCCTGGTAAGTGGAAACATGGACCAACCCCTGCGTAACCCCTCTGTTTAATTTTGAGCCACACCCACATCAGTTTGTTAAACCCAACTCTGCAAACCAACCGTGGCCAGATTGGAAAGCAATGTCGGACACGCACTCATCCTTCTACCTGACACCCTGTCAACTACCAACACGGGCTTGTCTCAAAATACAGCACGGATGTTGCTGAACATTCTGATCCGTTGGCGACAAGGCTGGGTTCCAAAACCCTGATTCCCTGTAAAACATCAGGTCAAAAAAAGTCCTGGTTATGTGGGTCATTGCTGTGGTTCCCTCTTTTTCCTATTGTAGGATCCTCTACATGGCTTGCATAAATTCCCCGTGGCTATTCCTAGTAAACCCAAAGGTCATCAGATCTTTTATGAGCCACAATCAAAACCTGGTATTGAAGAGGTATACCCATGTGAGGAATCAAAAAGGCGGACATCCGCACCTATTTCTTGGTTGGGACCGTCCAGTACCACCCATCTAGCCAGGTTGTTTTGACAAGGTCGTCCAGTAGAGAGGTTAGAATAAGGGTACCCTTTTTTCTATAGTCTATTTTAGTAGGGGAACCCTCCCCCCCAAAAAAGAAACGGTAAAAGGGCACTACTGGGGGACCTGGTTCGTGTCTATTTCTTTTGCCGCCATGTTTTTGCCTCGTACTTCTTGCAGATCTCGAGCACGCGGTGCATGTTCGGGACACGGCCACGCATGTAAGACCTGGGACCGACCATGTCCTCCCTATGAGCCACTTGCCCGAGCCAGCAGGAAGGGAGGCGTGAAACAAGCCAAGTGACGGGAAAGACGAAGAACAGCTGGAAACGACAAGAGATACAAAAGACTTGCTTGATCCTTCAGAACATTCCTGGAGCTATCGCTCCCCATCCGCAGAAGGAACCTGACTGGGGGTCCTGATCCGGGACCATTTCTCTGGTGGGTTCCACGTGCATAGAAACTACCCTTTGGTGCGGAAAGGCGGGTGAGAACCTCATTTGAGATTGGGTCGACAAAGTAACCAAAGCTTTTACCACTACGCTGTCCAAACCCAACAGTGACTAAAGTCCCAAACAGTTTGCCACTACTTTGATCCTTGGCCACCCCGCAGGACAAGGATCATCTTGCCCCGTGCGAAGCGGCCTGCTTCCAGATCGTCCTCACGGGGAATTCAGCCAGACTGGACACATCCCTTTTGCATACCCCCTGCTGTTCTCATATCCCTCCCCTCAAAAGTGGTATTTGCACTGTTTTGCTGGGTCGAATCCCCCTCTTAGAGGTAATCAAGTCTCAAGCCTTTCGTCACTGCCAGCCCAAACCCAGAATCTGATTGCATTGTCTTCACTCTCGTGTCATGACTGCCGGGTGGATTATAAACAACACGTATGAAGGTTTCAGACACTAACGGTCAGGGTCTATGTTAATATGTACAGGGAATCCAAGCATTGAAGAGGCCACCATGAACATTTTTTGAACATAGAAGCAGCAGGAAAGAGCGGGACCAACTCATTTTGTTGCCAGCCCCCTCCACGGCTACTACTTTTGTTTGTGAAGGCTATTTTGAGCTGGGCGATCGCAACCGGTTGATGAGAGCCTGAAGACCAAATCAAGTTCACGTTTTGCTGGTTGCAAAAAGTGAACATCGTTGGGAAACCCCAATGGGGAAACCCAAATAGGTTGGTTCAGTCTGGCCAGCGGGTTGGGGCAGCAAACTCAAAGTGCCGTCCTTGATGCTTTCCTCGAGGCCGTCCAGGTCGATGGTCAGTTCCGGGGTTGCCTGCCATGGCCCTTTCTCAAGCCAACGCTACCCTTCACTTGCATAGAACTCAAAAAGGACCCCCCAAAATGAAAGAAAGGTGTGTGTGAACCAACCAAAATGAGATCCCTCTGAAGAGAAAAAGGTCGCCGGCGTTTCTTCGTGTGTTCCATGTTCCGACGTGAAGCGCCATCAGCTTCTCACATCGTGCTCACCTCAATGAGCTTCAGGGAGTTCCGGAATCCCGCCACCAGGCACGCCGAGGGCACCTGGCGGCGTGGCTTCCATGTCCGGCATGTCCGGCCTGGTCCTTGACAAGGGTCATGAAGCTCCTTCGCGAGTCTGGACAAACATTTGACATGGGTATGAGCTTGATAAGGGACATCATGTAGGTGGACATCGTTTGGGCGGGGATTCGTGTGCAGAAATCACTCTTGAAGTGTTTCCCTGCTTAAAATCATGGCCATATTTTTCATGCCGACACACACACACACACACAGACACACACCACACCAGCATCAAGTTCTGGCGAGCGTGGCCGCGTTGAAGGTGAATGCATTGGAGTACACCCGGATCCTCGGTTTGGCTGCAAATCGCTCAAAATCCGATCTCGTTCAGGGCTCAGCGCTTGTCTCAGGAAAACGACGCTCGGGGAAAGACACAACAAGGCTCCATAAAATTTTCGAAACATCGGTGACCTTTACAACAAGACCCCCCACCAGCATCGCAATAGGCAAGGTTGCAATCTTCCTGGAGGCTTGGGCCAACCCGTCTGAATGTCGAAACAACCTCCTGGATTCCCTCTGACTTTGAACCCTGTACCAAGAAAAACCTGAGCCGCCCAGTCACATGCGGAGCGAACGTGCCATCCAAGGCTCTGGTCGCAGGTGTCGTTGGGAAACAGCACCCGCTTCATACCTGGAAGCTGCTATGCCATGCGCATGCACGGCGACATCGGACCTGGCTGCCTGTTGGTTTGATTCGGCGGTAGATTGAGAGTTGCTCGGGGCTGGTTTCGGGTGAGTGTTGCGCTTGCTGAGATCTGAACGCAGGCAGGTTTCAGGTTCGTTTGGGGTTCAGCTAGGCTTGGCGAAGGGCTGATGTCCAGGCGGTTGTTCTGTAGGTTTAGGGTTGACTTTGGGGTGAGTTTGGGGGTGTGCGGCTCGTTTTTTTGCAGTGGCTTTAGGGTTGCTTTAGGGCCAGCCCAAACCTCACTTAACCACTCCCTAAAGCCACTGCAAAAATGAGCCCCACCCGTAACAACTCCCAACCAACCAACCAACCAACCAACCAACCAACCAACCAACCAACCAACCAACCAACCAACCAACCAACCAACCAACCAACCAACCAACCTGCCTAAGGTTAAGCCCCCGGCCAGGGCGAGTTTAAAACACACCGGTTCCAATTGATCCATTCAATCCCAAAGCCCTCGCCATGCGCCGCCCGAATCACACGAACAGGCCAGGTTCTCGAGACATGGCTTAGCTTCTGTGGCTTGATCAGAGGCTTCAAATTAAGATTGACAGCTTGAAATGCTCTCTCTCTCTCTCTCACTCTCATATTTCCCGAAGTTCAATCATGTTGCCCCTTTACCTAAGAGAACAACAACAAATTGGCTACAATGCGGAACCACATCAGCATCATCATCGTCGTAGTCGCCATCATCATCATCATCATCATCATCATCATCATCATCATCATCATCATCATCATCATCATCATCATCATCATCATCATCATCGTCACCATCGTCACCATCGTCATCATCAAATATTGCAATATGCACGTATGTAATGAAATCAAATTATTTTGATCTAATCTAATCTACTGGAAGGCAATGCAGTGCACTGTCGTGTGGTGCCAGGCATGCCCTCCAATGTCAATTGGCTCCGCAAACTCGCCACGCTTTGTTGCAAGCGTCTTCATAAGCTGCCGCGGCAGGTGCTCACCTATAAGGGGAACTCATCTGAAAGGAGCCAAAGAGCTGACGTTTTAAGTTGCAAACCAGCAGGAAAAAATAAAAAAAAAAAGGAAAAAAAAGAAAAAGGCCAAACACATAGGACCCTCCCGGTGAAACCTCCCTGCGGAACCTCCGGGGTCCACACCCTCCAGCCCGAGGCTGATGGCAATGCCGCCACTGTTCAAGGAGATGGCGTACCTGAAGACGCTCTGGGCCAATGAACCAAAAAGGGGAAGTAAGCTGACCGGTGAAGGACCTTCTGCCTTAAACTCCTTAAAAATACGCACCTTGCGGATGAAAGCATTTCTGTGCTTGGGCCGCTTCCTGTCTGCGCATCTGTTGTGCCCGCGGGCTGCGCGTGGCAAGGGGGACTTCATCCCTCTGCAGTGAATGTGTCTGGTTGAAAGAAAGCAAATACCAGAAAGCCAAGGCAAGCTAAGTCCAACCTTTTGGGGTGCCTACTGCCCCCCCCCGCCCAAATTCGAGGCACTTCATGCCCACGTACTCGGCCATCCACTTCTCGCTCTTCAGCAAGAAGTTGCAGGCCTCCTGGCGATTGCTTCGGATGGGTTGGAACGACCACCCTTCACTGAAGCATTCCCTTTCCTAGGGATAAAATTCGAGGTTCATTCTCAAACTAAGTCCCTGAGAACCAGCAGCATACACCATAGCTTCCCTCCTGCTGGCTTGGATTGAGCTTGGCAGTGGTGAAACCATGCAAACCCTCTAAAAGAAGCTGTTCGAATCCGCAAGCTGATCCAAACCGCTCAACTAAGGGTTGCCTGAATGGTTGCATTAGGTGAGCTGGGCAAATTAGTCTGGGTTGCTTTCTGCTCCCCTGCTAAAAGTTTAACTTTTAGTGGTTTAGTGGAAAACCCACTAGTTGGCAAAAAGTTAAAGTCCTAACATCCAAGCAACATGCACCAAAGTAGTCAGAAAACAAATCAAGTAACCACTTTGGCGAAACATACAACTCCAGTAATAGTTAATCGAGAAAAACTTTTACCCCGTAAAAGACCCCCTAGCAAGGTGCGCTTCCGATCGAAGGCTTCTCGAAACCTGTCTGACGGTGCTCCAAATTTCCCTGGCCCAAAACTCCGTTGCTGGAAGTTCCCACTCCCACAACCAGTTTCCCCGTACTTGCCCTTCTATCCCACCAAACGGAGACTCAGAACAAGCATCGCCATACGGGTGTTTGACGTCAACATAGGCACTCAAAATGGAACCCTGGCAAATGGAAACAAGGACTAAACAAATCATGATTAGAGTTGGGCCCAGTTATAGAATGTATATTTTGTTGTTTGCTTCACATGGAGTCACTGGCAACATGTAAATGTATCCTAAGTCTACCCCAGAAATTCGTTGGAACCCTGGAAACCGCATTTGCGCCTCCTTGGCCTGATACCGGTTCAGCATGTCCTGATCGGAGAGGTCTCTGCTCAGTCATGGAAGCTCTACAGGAATTTCTCGCCGCGTACTCAATTCGGAGAAGACAACTGGTGGAGCTTCCCGACTTCGAATTCAGGTCTGGTCCTTCTGCAAAATCATTTGCACGTTCTTGAGGCCGACCTCCTGCGGAATGTCCACCAGCCTGGCTGGCTTTCTGGGCGCCTCGCTGGAGCTACAGAAAGGAACTGGCTCGCCCCCTTTTCTTTGGCCAAAGTCCTCCCAGAAATTAAAGGGAAACCCAAACATATGACTTTGACTGGGTGGCAAATGGCTTTTTTTAGGATTATCCTGGTCGCAAAAGTGGCCCTACTGCCAAAAGCGCACCGTGCACCACCAAATAATGAGCCTATACGGGATGATACCCGAGAGTCTCAAAGTGCACAGTTCCGCAATGTGGATGATACTTACTGAAGTGAAGCAGCCAAAGGAGCCAAACGCGCCATGCCGATCCCATCACTTCATCCTAACAATATGTCAATGTATGTTGCTCAGGATGGTTTCCCTTGTTCACTTGGTATGTCACACTCTTCATAATTGTCGCGCCTTTTTTACTTGACTCCATGTGCGCAGTAGTCCAACATGTCTTTCATTCTTTTAAATCTCTTTTTTAAACAATCTTTTGGCATCCCTCTTAATTTGCACCAAAACAAGGTATCCTGAAAGCAGGACACACGCATGCGTCTCTTGGCACGCCTTCGTTTGACGGTGAGCTCCTGCATACTGTCTTCAGTGCTGGAGGTGTCACACTCCGGCAAACCTGCGGGCCCCGGATCGGAGAGCCTTTTTGGGAGCCCAAAATGGCGGATGGCTCTTTGGTTTCCCTGTAGAACCACAAAAAAATGGGGGGTACCCCAAAAACACAGCCATTTGGGCTCCAGTCTTCATCATGGAATCCATGATGAAGACTGGAGCCCAAATGGCTCTGTTTTTGGGGTGAATCATGGATGTGGAAAGTAGCACTCTTGGTACCAAAATGGGATCCGACATAATCAGACATTATGGGCATCAGCTACGAACATGGGATTTCCTAAATCCTTCGCTCCCAACAATTAACAGCCGGAACCTGACGTTCACAGGCCCCTTTAAAAGGAACATGGTTCAAACCAGGACCCCCCGAACGTCGATCGGTTCCACGTTGATTGGTGGGAGGGGTCTTCATTTTCCATGCATCAAAGCCCTGGATTTCAGTCGAACCAATGGCCAGAGCCCGAGAACAGCAGGGCTCCCTGTTTTTCCCCTTAAAACATCACCCACCAAGGGACACTCACCTTTCACGGGCCACAAAGGTGATGTTTAAGATCGCCAAGAAGGGAAATATAGGGACTGAACCAGGACACCTTGTCTGGGTATTGGTCCAAAACCGGGTGGATTCGGACCCCGAACAGCTGGACTTTGTGGTTTCCCCCTCAAAACCATCCCAAACCACGGGGCATGTTGAAAACGCACAACCAGCGTGGCTGGGTTTTCCAGGGAACCCCTGGAAGCTAAAGGCGTACGAGCAAGCGGTTTTTGACCTGGCTGTTTGTCAAAAACAGACACCCAAAATGGCTTGCCCTGGGAAGTGGGAACCTGCACTAAAACCTGCAAGTTCCAGGTGGCTTAATTTTGACCCATACTCACCTCTTCAAAACGCCCCCTGGCCACTTTCATGATTCTGGAACAAAGGTAGGTGATTGAAAGTTGCGAGACAGGAACAACGCAACGCATGGTAAGTACATCCAACATGGGAGACATGCAAACATGCTACGGCTACGTCCCGAAACGTAATGGCAAAGTGTACACAAAGCAAGCATGCAATACAGCATGCTCCTCACACTTCTGGTGATGGATTCTTCTGTTGCAAAGTTCCACGACAATGCAGTGGCATTCCGTGTTCGCTGGTTGCTTCTAGGGGTTTTAATCCTGTAATGAGTCTCTTCTGCAAAGTTCGAACTGTGGGTGAAGCAACAGTTGTCTAAAACCCATTCCAACTTGCCGTATTCTTGGCCGGACTTCGACCCCCGCACAAAGTTTTCACTTGGTCAGGGAACCCCGAAGCGCAAATTGCGGCCTTTGCTCATTGCGTTCCCAAAATGAACGCTGGCGCAGTTCCTGTGAGATGACCCAATGGGGGAATTGCGGCAATGACTTGGGCCCACCCGACGGCGAACCATTTTTTAACCCAAAATGCATTACCTACCCTGTTTGTTCACATTTGGCCCCCTTCCAAGAGGAAAAATGTACAGGGGTCTATGCACTTCCATGTTGGGATGGTGGGAGAAGGAGCACCAAGAGGAGGAACACCGAAACCCGTTTTGTGCGCCCAAATCCCTATTTTCACAAGTAGCCAACCAAACTATCTAATAGCTCTCTCAGCTATCGATCCAAAACAGATTGGTCCCGAGGAGATCGGATAGGCCAAGCCCCCAATTGTGAGCACGGAAAACAAAACGTGAGTCAGCATCAATCCACCTTCGGACTGTCTAACCTCCTACCCGACTTTTGACGTCTCACAAGGGGAAGTTTCAGCGCTGCCTCGCCTTCTGCGGAAGACTCGAGATCTCGTGCCGTGTCGAAAACCCCAAGTGGATCGAAATATGTCGACCCAACATTGCATGGAGGCTACATATCACGGATCCCTAGTCGCCTTTGGTGGCGCTCGCGGGCAGGATGTCATGCTGCAAGTATCCAGCCTCAATTGGCGGGTATGCTGCTCCTCTATGCAAAGCCTGGATTTATAAACCTAGCAAATTAACAGGGCGTGTGAGATGATTCTATTGGTGTGCCCTCATAAATGCAAGATGCCCCCAGGGTGTTAGTCCTGGGTTCTCATGGGCACAAGTTGACCGCCCCGAGCTCTTGCACAAATGGAAGCCAGGTGAAAAGGGGATGGCTGAAAGAATCTGGTGTTTCTTTTCGAGATGTGTGTTTTGGCGTTGCCTTGAAGAACCAACCAGAAAAAACTTGACGCTGCACGCATCAAGTCAGGCAGCGTCTTGTGCTTTCATGGCATCCAGGGAGCCCAGCGTTGATCCATTTTTAGGCAAGGTCCGGAAAGGCAAACCTTTTTCGGCTGGGTCTTTTGGAGAAGTGAGGCACAGCTTCTGGATTGACGTCCAATGGGTTGCACAACGGGATGTTCTGAGTGGCAGCTGAAATGAGGTCTACCCAGTCTATTCGGCCGCGCCCGCTGCCCGTTCAAGGCTCAGCCAGCAATCGCCAACAAAGCAAGACAAACATCTCACAACGGAGCGCCAACAGCGACCCCAGGTGTTCGCTCGTTCAGAGTAAAAAAAAAAGGACCTGTACGACTCTTGATCTGCAGCCAAAAAGCAAGACTTGCATACATGCAGTATTTACCAACACAATCGCCACAGGTTTCCCGCAAAAACCCGGTTCTTGTGGGGCTCCATTTCTCATCCCCAAACCAACAGCAGACTACCAAGCTTGTTGTCAGTTCTCTCTGTACACGTAGGGTTTACTGCTGTGCAATGAAGATGTGCTTGGCCAATTCAGTCTCCCTCAAGTGAATTCTCATGGACCGTCAAAGACTGAGGGCCGCACGCTAGCCATGCTGAGTGAGAGGCTGCAAGGAGTTGAGGTGTCCGCAACTGCAAATTTGAAGCTCAAAGGCTGCAGAGAGACAATGGCTCGTGCTGCAGTGTGGGATTGCTTGATGTGTTCTTTTGAATGTGCAAACACAGTAGGACCAACAGGATTTGATCCTAGAACCTCCCGAGTTTCTGAAGACACGGGCGCGCTGCCATTGCGCCATGGCTCCCTTATCCACCTTGCTATCCCATGGCGAGCCTGCCACACTGGCATGATCGGCAGTTAACATTACAAGACGAACCATTTCGAGGTGCTCTTGCAATTGCATTGTGCCATTTTCGCGTTTGGATGTCGCAAAGATTGTACCAATCTTTGAGCTTGGATGGAAACAGTGACCAACACCTGCGTAACCCCAGCTCTTTAATTTTGAGCCACGCCCATGACAACAAAGCAAGGCTTCAAGCGCCGTGCCTTCTCAATATTCTGCTTGGCCTCGCCGGCTGCCGAGGCAACCTGCAGGAATTGCCAACTGCCCAACATGCTTGATGAGTCGCGGGCCGTTTTACGTGCCCTTACCAAACCCGCGATGTCTGTCGGACAAGACACCAAGAAAGACTCCTCTGACGGAACCACGGGCCCCATTTAGCTGACACCATGCCATCTGCCGCAAGTACATCCGCGCAAAAAAACCAAACAACAACAGCATGATACACGTCTCGATGCCCTGTTGGAAAGAAAAGCTTGGCCCCTCGACGGCGCTTCCTGAAGCAACCCATTTGCTCCGTTTCAACTGGGATCCCCTCCCCCCTAAAGGCTTAACTTTGGGTTAAATGGAACCTACCACTGAACACTAAAAGGCAACAAAGGCCAATTCGATCAGTGGGACAGCCCCCAAGTTCAGAGCTCGGCCCCAGTGCCATCGACTGTCGCCTGCTTGCTGAGCCGGGAGGCGGCCTTCGAAAAGTTGGCCCAGGTGCCGGCCTGGCCACAGGGGCTCGGGGGTCCGCCGGGTCGGCGGACGGGTTTCAGCCTCACTGGAGCAAATGCGGGTCATTTTTTTGGGGGGTCGTAGAGGGAAACGAAAAGGACAAACAACAGTTTGCTGGTGCCCTGAAAAAAAAGAAAGAACAACAACTCGCCCAGATGTATGATTTCGTTGAGGGATCCTGTTCAACCGGCTTCAGTATGCAATATCCCAAAACCACGGCACACTTGATCCCTTCTGCGCACAGCTTGGCATCCAAAAGAGCTTGCCTAGCTTGCCAGGACACCATAATGACTGTGTCACCATGTTGAGGCCTTTTCATTCTCCCATCTGGGTTCATGTCCAACTATCAGGATCATTTGGGTGTCTCTCAAAACAGCAAGCCTCTGTTTGCATGGTTAAAGGGAAACCCAGAGGTAACCAACCACCAGGAGAGGCTCACATTTTGAGAAGCACCCATTTCGTTTAATTGCCACAGACTCAAACGGTACCAATCGCAGACCCAAAGATCCTTTTTGGGATCAACCACGACTGCCCATCCCCAGGTGCACATCAGAGAAGCGTATTGGGTGGCTGCTGAAGGTGACCCTCTCATTTTTGGTCCTAGTTTTAGCGTCATCTTGGTCCCGCCCGCTTATTTGGGTCCTAGTTCTGAATGGTGGTAGTTGCAAATCCTGGCCAAATCATTTTGGTCCTAGTCAACTCAACTTGAATCGCCATGTCAACCCAACGCAAGTTTTTGCGGGGCCGGGCAGCCGGCTTCTTCACGAGCGAGAGGCGTTTGAAAATCATAGATGTTCCAGGAACTGGTGTAAACCTACCGCAAACTCGGAAAAACGATACCGAAATCACCTGCTGACCCAAAGCCACTGAAGGCAAATGAGCAAAACTGGTGCAGACGTGCAGACCTTCGTGGTATTTGCCGTCGAACATCCTGTGAGTCAGGGTCTGCAACATGGTTCCTTTATTAAGAAGCCATGGTCTAAAATACCTATTACCATCCCGACCTCAAGCAAGCATGTCTTGGCACGTTCAGGGGTGTCTTTTTGCTGAAGGAAACAGGCCCCATTTACGAGGGGGCCATATCCTTTGAGACAAAGCGGACCCACAGAATGGCTAGTTTCCTCTTGGTTTCCCCAGACAGCCAAACAAAACTAACCACACCCATTTGGGTATGTGTCCAAATGGGAGGGCTGGGGGGGGGGAGGGTGACACGTCGTTTGAAACTCTTTGCGGGTACCTTTTGCTCCGTTGATTTTGAAAGGGAAAGAAGGACAATCCAGTGTCCAAATCGCTATTGTGACACACGCATCCGTTTTCTGTTCCGGACAAACTTGAGCTCCGGCCTCGCCCTTCTCTGCATCTGGCGACGGCGCCTGAGGCCGAATGGACTTGTGCATCAAGTCAGAAGCTTTGAGGGACTCAACCCGTGGTTTAAATGTGTTTGTTAGGGGTTTAATTCAGTCGTAAAGTTCTCCTTTTTCGAAGTTCAAAGGAGTTCTGAGAGGCTAAGCCACATTTTGTTCGAAGGTTGATTTCCTCTCGATGGTTCGTTTGTTCACAACCCTGGTCTAAGGTGGATTGTATCCACCTTTGATGTGTACCTGACAGGCTTTCGGCTGCTCCCTTTAGAGTCTGCTACTCTGTCCGAATACTCCGAATATGCATGTGCGGAACATATTTGCAGCAGGAAGCAAATGCTTGGCTGCAAAAAGCAAAGCAAACTCAAAGCAACCATGGCTACAAATGTTTGGCTACAAACTCTGGTTGACAAAAAGCAGCGCTTTGGGTTTCGACAGTTTGGAGTGGAGCCACCAGCCACCGTGTGCTCGCCTCCTCCTCCTTGGGCACAGGGTCATAGGCCACCTGTCAAAGAAGGGGGTCCGAGTTAGGCTTTCTTTGGTCAGCGCAAACAAACAAACACCTGACACGGTGCTTGGCTGCCTGACCCTGCGGTGCCTTGGATGGATAAACCTCCGGTTAATTTATATAGGCTTGTGGAACCTCATTCATCTGACAGTTTGGATGAACTTGAACGGAACACATCTTCCATGAGCTTGATCTCAGCCCTGGCTGAATCAACCTGTTAAATGCAAAAGTGCAACTCTCGAAAACATGATCCGCATGTCAACTCTTACTTGGGACACCCTATCAAAGAGTTCGCCTCGGTTCTGCTTCAACGGCAGGTTTCTCATATTTTTTAGCTTCATGAAACAAAGTAGTGATCCGGCTTGCCCACTCTTTAGCTGGACCTTTTTTTTGTGCTTGTTTTTGAAACCTGTTTTGATCCTAGCCCATTTTCAATACTAAGACCTGAAATAAGAAAAAACAACCAGCTAAAGGAGCTGCATCATTCTAATCAGGGTTTTAACCCCCGAAGACCGACAAGAATAAGCCGATCCACCCTGGATATGCATGATTGACTTTCGGCACTCGGAACAACGGGCGCGTTTTAGCTCGGAGCTACCCCACCCAATTCAATGCTTCCCTCCCACCTCAACCAATGTTTTCCAGCCAACATCATCTCAATCAATATTTCCCATCGCTTCATTTCCTCCCTTTCCATTCAAACAATGTTCCCCACGAAACCATGGTCTCCTTTCATTTCAATCAATCTTCACCCGTTCTCTTCACCCACTCATGTCAATCAATCTTCACCCCTCAAAACTTCATTTCAATCTTCACCCGTAACCCCCAAAATCATTTTCTCCCTCATTTGAGTCTTCACCCGTGGCCCCCAAAATCATTCGCTCCCTTTCATTTCAATCAATCTTCACCCGTGCACCACCAAAATCACTGTCTCCCTTTCATTTCAATCTTCACTCGTGCACCACCAAAATCATTGTCTGCCTTACATTTCAATCTTCACCCTTGCCCCTCAAAAGCAGTCTCCCCTTGATTTCAATCGCTTGCCCCACAACTAGTGTCTCCCTTTCGTTTCCATCAATCTTCACCCGTGCCGCCCCAAGATCATTGTCGTCCTTTCATGTCAACCAATCTTGACCCGTGCCGCCCCAAAATCACTGTCTCCCTTCCATTTGAATCAATCTGCACCCGTGCCGCCCCAAAATCATTGTCTCCCTTTCATCTCAATCAATCCTCACCCGTGCCCCACCCCCCCCAAAAACAAGAGTCTCCCTTTCATCCCAAAATCATTATCACTTTCATTTCAATCTTCACCAGCGCCCCAAAAAAACGTTTTCTCGCTTTCATGTCAATCGTTACTCGTGCCCCTCCCAAAAATGCTTTCTCCCTCATTTTAATCTTCACCCGTGCTCCCCAAAATCATGTTCTCCATCATTTCAATCTTCACCCGTGCCCCCCGGAATCATTCTCTCAGTTTCATTTCAATCTTCACCCGTGCCACCGAAAATCATTGTTTCCCTTTCATGTCAATCTTCACCTGTGCTTCCCCAAAATCAGTGTCTCCCTTTTATCTCAATCAATCTTCACCCGTTCCCCCTTTCATCTCAATCTTCCCCCGTGCCCCCCAAAATCATTATCTTCCTTTCACTTCAATCAATCTTCACCCGTGCCCCACCCCCCCCCCCCCCCCCAAAACAAAAAATAAATAAATAAAATAATAATATATATATATATATAAATAAAAATAAAACAAACCACATTGTCTCCCTCTCATTTCAATCTTCACCCGTGTCCGCTAAAATCATTGTCTCCCTTTCATTTCAATCTTCACCCGTGCCCCCCAAGATGATTGTCTCCCCAAACATCATTGGCTCCCTTTCGTCTCACTCAATCTTCACCCGTTGCCCCCCCCCCCCAAAAAAAAAAAAAAAAAGAGAAAAAAGAAGATCATCATCTCCATTTCATTTCAATCTTCACCCGTGCCCCCCAAAATCAGTATCTTCCTTTCATTTCAAACAATCTTCACCCGTCCCCCCCCCAAAAAATAAAAATAAAAATAATATGTCTCCCTTTGATTTCAATCTTCACCCGTTCCCCCCGGAAATCATTGTCTCCCTTTCAATTGAATCTTCACCCGTGCCCCCCCCAAGAAAAAATCATTATCTTCCCTTCATTTAGATCAATCTTCACCCGTGCCCCCCCCCAAAATCATTATCTTCCTTTCGTTTAAATAAATCTTCACCCGTGCCCCCCAAAATCATTGTCTCCCTTTCAATTCAATCCTCACCCGTTCCCCGCCAAAATCATATCTCCCTTTTACTTTAATCAATCTTCACCGTCCCCCCCCCAAAAATAAATAAATAAATAAATCATTGTCTCCCTTTCATTTCAATCTTCACTCGTGCCCCCCAAAATCATTGTCTCCCTTTCATTTCCATCTTGACCCGTGCTCCCCAAAAATCCTTATCTCCCTTTTAATTTAATCAATCTTCACCCGTTCCCCCCAAAAATAAACAATCATTGTCTCCCTTTCATGTCAATCTTCACCTGTGCCACCCAAAATCATTGTTTCCCTTTCATGTCAATCTTCACCTGTGCTTCCCCAAAATCAGTGTCTCCCTTTTACTTTAATCAATCTTCACCCGTTCCCCCCCCCCCAAAAAAAAATCATTGTCTCCCTTGCATTTGAATCTTCACTCGTGCCCCCCAAAATCATTGTCTCCCTTTCATTTCCATCTTGACCCGTGCCCCCCAAAAATCATTATCTCCCTTTTACTTTAATCAATCTTCACCCGTTCCCCCCCAAAAAAAACACAATCATTGTCTCCCGCACATTTCAACCGTCACTCGTGCCCCCCAAAATCATTGTCTCCCTTTCATTGCCAACCACTGTCTCCCTTTCATTTCAATCTTCACCCGTTCCTCCCGAAAATCATTGCCTCCCTTGTATCTCAGTCAATCTTCACCCGTTCCCCCCAAATCGTTATCTTCCTTTCATTTCAAACAATCTTCACCCGTGCACCCCAAAATGATTGTCTCCCTTTCATTTCAATCTTCACCCGTTCCCCCCGAAAATCATTGTCTCCCTTGTATCTCAGTCAATCTTCACCCGTTCCCCCCAAATCGTTATCTTCCTTTCATTTCAAACAATCTTCACCCGTCCCCCCCCAAAAAAAAATTGTCTCCCTTTGATTTCAATCTTCACCCGTTCCCCCCGGAAATCATTGTCTCCCTTTCAATTGAATTTTCACCCGTGCCCCCCCAAAAAATCACTGTCTCCCTCTCATTTCAATGGCGCAGTGCATCGGCATAGGGCTCATAAACAGTTCAGCGCGCTTTACCCTTTTGCAAAAGGCACCTCTTGCGTGGCTTGTTTACGCGAGTACCACTCCACAAGCCGCTTGCGAGAGCATCTGCGCAGCAGTCCTGCTTGCGTGGTCCGCATGCAAGAGGCAGAAATGGACTTCCCGGAGCTAGCCCAAGATGTTATCAGGTCACACACTGCCCACAAGCCAGTTGTTCGGCTGCAAGGACGCTTGGCGTGGTGGTCGTTGCTTGACCCGACTGACAGTCAAACAGCTAGAGCTAATGTTCCAGCTCAGACACGACAGGTTTGTCTGGCAGCAGAGCTTGCGCAGTGTTTGCCGACGGAGCAGGGAGCAGGGCAGCCCTTTGTTCAACACGTGCCCGGGACTCTTAGAACTTTGCGAAGCCACTTTGGTGCTGGCGAGACTGATTCAGAACTTCTGGCAGCACAGATCACAGAGGCTCTTTGCATCCTTGCTCAGACACACGACCAGACATTTGTAGAGAGAACCGTGGCCGCCGCTGCATGGGTGCTACTCTCAGATGACGCGAGTTGCAGCTCGGAAAAGCATGCGTGGCAAGCTGTTCGTCACCAGGGGCAGGTTGTTGTCACAGATCTTGCGCATTTGGGGTTGACACGGCTAACGCGTCAACCTGCCCAACCCAGATACATCTTGAGCTTCTTTTGCATGAGCAAGCGGGGATATGAGCAAGAAGTGCAGCAGCAAGCTGCCGTTTTTGCTGCCGAGCAAGGCATTGTTGTTGAATGCTTGTCCATCAGCGGCGCAGCGCCGAACTCGCAGAGTGTAGAGTTTGTTGAAAAGCTCATCCGACAGGGGTGGGTTGCAGCATGTGTGGCTGTGCCGCCTAGCGACACTTGGGTCACAGACTGCGGAGCGTGCCCAGCTATTCAGAGCAGGCGACGCCTTCTCAGGTCCGAGGAAGAGCCATGGGGTGTTGCGCAACTTGGCAAGAAAGGGGATTGGCAGGTGCGTGCAGAGTCAGCCTGGGTACAGTATGCGCTCCGCACCTTTCTGCTGTGCGTCTCATGCGGCGTTGCGTGTGTTGTTGGGCATCCTGCGCCTTCCGACAAATCTTCACACCCATCAGTCTGGAAGCTGACTCTGACACGCTTCCTGAGTCAGCTGCCAGGTGTAGACTTGATTGGAGTTTCGGAAGCCTGGTACGCTGAGCAAAGTACTGAGTTGATTTACTTGCTTTCAGTCGGTTTGCCAACACTGCTTGAGCACCTTGACAGCGCAGCACGTCCTGAGCCTGAGCATTCGTTTACACCGGCTGGCAGCGAATCGTCAGCTACGGTTTGCAGGGAGCGCCCGGCCAGACTTTGCAAGGCGTTGGCCGCATCTCTTTGTGACCGTGCCATCAGCCTTTGCACTGCGCCGGGGCCAATCAAACTTGCACAAGCTGACGAAGTGTTTCTCTCTTCTTTGCATGTGCCGTTTGACCCTTACGATTTGACGGTGTGAGCCCCAGTTTTGTGCATGCAATCAGGCCTGCGGGAGGAGTAGTGTGTGCACGCGCGCAGACACGTGCACTTGCTGTTGCCGTTTTTGGGCCTGATCCCCCCCCCAATAAATCAGCTGCGCCCACAGAGGCCCCGTGCGAACTTGAGTGAGTGAGTCTCATTTCAATCAAAGATTCTTTTGTACACTGCCCCTGTCTCTTGCAAACCCCGCTTCCCCTGCCTCGTTGAAGGCCTTCCTCGCTTTCTCAGCCCACGAGCTGAACCTCAAAGCCAGCGCGTCAAAGGAAAGCCGAAACTGAGCTGTCCTCAGATCCCCGGCCAAAAGCTTAATTTTCAGAGGGCTACATGGAAAACCCCCACTAAACACCAAAAAACTAAAAGAACACCAAGAAAGGAACACTGACTTCTTGCGCGGCACCCACTTTTTGTGCCTGTTTGAGGCTTTTGTGGGCGCCCCTGTGGTGGTGGTTTTTCTTTTATATGTGTGAGGCCCGGTGTTTTCTTTGGTAGCTCGGTCTTTGGCCTAAAACCAAACGGAGAACATACCCATCTGGACATTGCCTGGCATGGCTGCCTGTTCCAACTTTCCAACTGCCTCCTTTCGGCTTGCCTTTAAATTGGTTGTAGACAATTTCGCCCAGTCCGAAAAAACGGACCACCAAATCTGTTCTTGACATTTTTACATTCACGACTCGGTCGGCAACTGTTCGTGCAAAACCTCTGGCACACGCAGTCTATAGCTGAGCATACCCTGCATGATTTGCAAAAAGAAAGCCACGGGGAGTTTTCAACTCGTCGGCGCTCTTCGCCGGTCATGCGGCGCACTCAACACAGCCCGTGAAGCAAACATCGGCACCCTTTGAACATTGGTTAATGGAGATTTCTGTCAGACTCATATACCATTTCATTGTTCCGAACCAACATCGAAACTTCGGGAACCCCAAATCTGCCCGAACGGGAGGCCCAAGCTTGGAATTTGCAGGGATTCCCTCAGTGTCACCGTTCCCCCCCCTGTGGGCTCTGCGAAGGACACGAGAAAATCAATTCCAAGCGGGCTGCGCTGCTCAAAAGTGTCGCCGGACGCTCCGTGTGGATACCGCCCATTGGCAGATGCGTGGGTCAAAAAGGGCATTGCGCAAGCGAATCTTCGCCGGCGTCGCGGTGACGTCTAACCAAGGTTCTCAGCGAAAAACACACACACACACAGGCTACACATCAATTACTTGTTGAAAAAAGCGTTGAGCAAATCACAATCGCCACTCGCGTGCCGGGCCTGCTTGGCCCTCATTGACTCTACAAGGCTAACATGAGAAAGCTTGTCCAACAACAGCCCCACTTGGACACAGCAAAAGCAAGAGCCCATGACAGGAGCACCAAAGTTTGCTGCCTGACACGACGTTGCTTGCTTACAGCCAAGTTGACTGGCATTGCTGCGCACACTCAAATGGTACAGCAACTGCGGGGATTTTCACCCCACCCACAGCTCTTTGCTCCGGTTTTTCAGGCGCCGGGGCAAGAACGCAACTGAATAGCATCCAAAGCCCTTGACTTTTGGCTCCAATGACATGATCCTAGACTTATATATATATATATATATATAGCCCGAACTATGCATCCCACGAAAGGAGGCAGGGACTGAACCACTAACATGGCCTTTCCAGGAATCGGTTTTAGGCGAGAACCAGAATCGGGAGCTCGGGCCACCCCATGGACTATGGTACTTTGTCCACTTTTTTGTGGATAGAGAAAGCACATGGCGCTGAAGGTTGGTTGGTAATACTCCGAATGGTTGGACACAAATCCTTGGTATGGCAGCAAAAAACCTTGTTTTGTGCAGCCCCCCCTCCACTAAACATGAACAGAACCAAACACACACACACACACACACAAAAAACTTAAAAATACTTGCAAAGAACAGTGAAGAGGTTTCCAAAGAGTCCTCAATTGAAAGTAGCTCAAGACTGCCTTGAATGCTTCAACCAGCTTTGCGATTTCACTCGTCCTTGTTCCACGGAGACCATGTCTTTGCATACCTCAGTTCAGTCCAATCACCATGCCCTCTTTGATCACATAATTGACTGGGTTGCTTTCTGCTCCCCTGCTAAAAGTTTAACTTTTAGTGGTTTAGTGGAAAACCCACTAGTTGGCAACAAGTTAAAGTCCTAACATCCAAGCAACATGCACCAAAGTTGAGATGGTGCCAACCACCTCGTTTTTTTTGGAGCTAGCGTTTCCGGGTTGCTTCAAACTTGGACACCCAAAGACACCCACCCACTTTGCGGGATTCCAAGCCCAAAGTCTCAAGCATCGAAACACTGGCCTCGCCTCGCCTGCGCTTGCGGTCCCAGTCGCTCCTCGCCCTTGCAGGTCCCAAGCAAAACGGCCGCGCCCATCACCGCGTTGTTGCCCTCAACCACCTCGTGGCGGATGCGGGCGAAGCGGGGAAGGGTTCGGGGGGTTCGGCTGGCGCGGGCGTTGCTTCTTTTCCCCCGGTTCCATCTGGTGGCTTCCGAAGAATCTGTTTTGGAAGTCCAAGGGGAAATTGGGGACACCTGTGGGGCTGGTAGCTTTGCTGCTCCCCGCAACCGAAGGAGCCAGCCTTTGGCTAAGGAGATGTGGGTCTGCACAGAATTGCCAGCCCTTTTCAACGATCACAGTGCACGTCTCCGGGCCTTCAAAATCTTCGAAAACCCAACTAGGTTCTCCAGTGGAGAGGTTAGAAGAAGGGCAACCTTTCTTTCTGTAGTCTCTTTTAGTAGGGGAACCCCAAACAAAAGGTAAAAGGGCACTACTGGGGGACCTAGCCAACATAGTCCACTTCCATTTTTTGGCGCTTGGGCACTAGAGGCCTTGACGGCCCGTCTCTCTCTCTCTCTCTCTCTCTCTCTCTCTCTCTCTCTCTCTCTCTCTCTCTCTCTCTCTCTCTTCGGGGCCCAAACCATGCAAAATTCCTGCTTGCTGGTGAGCGCAGAGATCTGGCCGCTGCAGCTTCCACCACCAAAGGCGCTCCTGAAAGAACAAATGGGCCCATTGAGGATGGATGACGTAACCGCGTGGCGATTGATTCATAGCCATGGTCCATATGTGTTTCCCGCCAACATTGGAGTTTGGTGATGTCTGAGTCTTGCTACTTGGTGTCATGATTAGAGTTAGGCCAGTTATAGAACGTATATTTTATTACTTGCTTCACATGGAGTCACTGGTAAAATGTAAAATGTATCCTAAGTCTACCCCAGGTGTGTTATTTCCTCCAAGGTAGATTGCGCGCATCAATCATTTTGCTCATATCTCTCTCGGAAAACTGTGAATGTCTCCAGCTTGGGATGCTGATTTTTTGCCACACAACTCTGCCACTGTGCACTTATGTGCACTTCAAGGGGTGTCTCAGGACATGCAAACATGCACGGGCTACAAACATCAGCGCTCTTGCTTGCACAGTTAAGCTTCTGAAACACACGCGGTTGGATCCCAACACGCGGGACATCTAAAGGACGTGTGATATTTGTTTACAAATGTCGGTGAAGACATGTATACGTGCGCGTACATACGTGTGTGCTCAATCTTGCTGTCAAAATCTATGACTTCAGCCATCTGACCATGCCCGCGCCTCAAAAGAGTTCTGATATTTCAACAATTTGATCCGCACACGAGCTTGCTATTACACTTCCGAAACCGAACTCAGGGTTCCATAACTTCCAAGTCGGCCCAGGTGATGCTTAAAACCAACAGGGGAAATCTCAGGAACCCTGCACCTGGTGACTGTAAAAGCTTCAAGCTGAATATCCGCAGGCTGTCAATCCACTGCTAGCTGAATGTGTTGATGTGTTGAAGTGATGGAAAGCTGACTGTCTACAGCCTCACAAGAGATGTACAAGAAAAGGACACTTTGCACATTATGCTCAGAACATCTGGAATAATGCGCCCTCTAGAGCAATGACAACTGGATCAAGTTCTGTTGAATGCAATCGGCATCCTCGACAAGTGTACCGGTTGAGGAATGGCTGGTCTCTTCGCGTTGGTGAGCGCGGCCCGGTCAAGCCACCAGATTGATTCGGGAGGTTCTCACCCACAGCCCCTGTTGGTAATTGAAGGGACGTTAAACGGAAACCAACTTTTTCAGTGGACCCAATTTTGAGAAACATCCCTTCGGCCATTTTGTGCAATGACACATGGGCACTTGCAAAAATCGGGGGGAATTGGACCCCAAAATCGGTTTTCCTTGTGGCTTCCCGTTAAAGCAAGCTGGAAAGGGTACTCCGAAACCCCGCACCCACATTGGGCGAGGCGCCAAAGTACCCAGTCTTGGTTTGCGTCGGCATCGTCGCACTCCCACCTCAGAAAAACCGGTCTTTGCCTCAGAAGCCTGTCGAATCGAGCAAACATCCAAGTTCTTCTTTTTTCGTAGGTCACCAGCAATTGTCCTTCTGGCTTTAAAGGCTTGCCTTGGTTTCCTACTATACAAGTAAATGGATCCACTGGGCTCGGCCATAATGACATAAAGCAGACTTTGAACGCCTTGCAAATGCATGCCAACTTGTCGCAAGGCACAACAGCAGCTTTGCACCATCCTGGAACTCGTCATTGTCCACCACAACGCAATACGTTGGATCATCATACATACCTGGGCGTTCATTCGTCAAATGGGTGCGTGTCTTTTCGAGGATTCCCTTTTCTGGGTTGGCTTAAAGGGAAACCCAAAGGACAATCACCATTTGCGGGGATACCCGGATCTTGCACATTGCGATTTCCTCATCAGATCGGCGATTTGCTAAAGCAATGCTCGAGGAGTCCGTCCTTTTGAAAATTGATGGCACTGGTCAAACCCCAAATCTTAGCAAGATGTCGGATCCCCTGCAAAAGTCCAAGACCCCCTACAATTTTAAAGAAAACCCCTAAACTTAACAATCAAGTAGTTGGAAGCTCATTGAAGCCAAATTTGATTTCAACCAAACTCACCTATGGGCACCGTTCTGTGACCAGCAAACAATATTTGTCCTCCAAACGAAGGCTACACAATTCAAAGTCACCGCCACTGATGTGTGACAAGGTCACCCCGCATGGAACGCAGTCCATCCAAGTCAAAAGGTCGCCGCCAAACTTTGCCCGCAAGGAACGCATGATCATTTCAATGAACATGTGTTGCAAACAAATCCGCCAAGTTTCAAGCTCACCATGGAACGCAACCCCTGCCGCAGCAAAACAAATAGTTCTTGGTCTTGGTAAGGAGGCTAACCCCCATGGAACGGCCATGCAGCAATGTTTCACCCACCTGGCAGATGGCCGAACTGCGCCAAAGACACATGGAAGGCAGCCCTACCTCTTCGCTCTCTTGCTTACTCTTGGCTTGCAGCCTGCGCCCGGCACTTGCCCTGGAACGCAAGTCCCAATTCGAACTCCCGGCGCAAGGGACAACGACCTTCCCAAGTTCAACTCCCCATGGTACACAAACGCTGATATGAGGCGGCAGCGACTTCAACAAGTCTGTCTACATACTTGTGCCCGTCCCCCTGGCTTTTGCGCTTGAAATTTGGGTTGTCCCCCCTCTCCTTCCGAAATCGGGGTTACCCCACTGGGTTGGCCCGGGTCGCGGATCCTCTCGTCCTGGCCATAGTTCAGCAAATTCTGCTTGAAAAGCTGGCCAGGGCTGGACCAGTTCTCGTCGCACTTCCAGACCCCCATCGGCACCCCGTTGCCTCGGCATCGGGGCCACGCGGCGCGGTGGGGCAAAGCTCCCTTGGCCAAGGGAGCACCGGCTTACATTGCGGGGCCTCCCAGAGATTGCGGGTTTTCCCCAGACCCTCAAAAACGGCACACCCAGACTAAGCCGCCGCAAACTAAAGGAGGGAACCGAAAAGAAAGTTTTCCCATCGGACAGTTCGTGAGTCCAGGTGGCCGATACGGTTCATGTCGCTGGACAGGCAAAAGGATGGGTCCTCAGGCGAAGCATCGGCACGAGCTGACACACACATCGGAACCCCAGAGCTTGAGGTGTTGGCAAAATAGCCAACCCTGGCTTGCAGGGTCTCCAGGATTGGGGATCGACTTCGTGAATCCTGGATCTGCTCCCGGTACACCCGTTCACCCGTTCACTTCACCAAGGTTGCTCCAGGCATTTCTCATTTGCCCCGAATGGGACCTGCAAAAAATAAGCTGTGATCACCTTTTTGGGCCGCCGAAACATGGGAACCCAAACTGGGAAACTTCAAAGACCAACAGGTCTCACCTTTCGGGACCTCTGGACCAAAATGGGAAGATTAAAAGAATAGATTCGGTCGACTCGCTTTGAACATTTGAGTTGACATCGCCATTCGGATCCTCACACCATGGCACCTGCAAAGAGAGAGAGAGAGAGAGAGAGAGCTTTGTACCTTTCCGCAGACTTCCCCCGGCCTTGGTGGTGAAACCCTTGAATCCACTTTTTTCCCTTGAGAAGACAGGGCTCCCCATAAAACATCGCCCCCACCAAGGGACACTCACCTTTCATGGCCCAAAAAGGTGATTTTTCAAACCCCAAAAAAGGGGAAAATATAGGGACTGAACCAGGACACCTCTGGGTATTGGTCCAAAAACCAGGGTGGACTCGGACCCCGAACAGCTGGACAGGACTTTCTTGTGGTTTCCCCCTCAAGACCATCCGAAAGACTCCTGGAAATGACCGGCCCTCACTTGGGACCTGGGCTCCGAACTCGCTCCAACCACTCGACCTGCGAAGCTGAGGCCCGCGCCGCAGACCAGCGGATCTGCATCCGCTCGCTGCTGGCACACTTCTCTCGGGCCTGACGGGCGAGTTGGGCCTGGCCCTTCTTTAGGGTCCCAGCCCCCCCCTTAATATATCAATATATATATATTATATATATATATATACACATGTGTACATACATAGATGTGGTGGGGTTAACTATGTGCATATATATATATATATATATTATGTATATATATCCGCCGACATTGCTCGGCGTGTCGGATACTTACTAGAGGATAGAGGATAACCCCCCCCCTAACCCCCCCCCGCCCGACGTCTATTACGTAGGTTTTTGGGGGGGGGGGGGTCCCCCACGTACCGCGCGGCAATTTGATGACGTTCCACTAAACGTAGTCTTCGGGGAGCCGGTGTCGCAAAACAGGGGTCCCAGGCTCGATTCCCCCTGCCGGCTTTTTTGCTGGCTTGGGCTTCCTGCATCCTTTTGCCGAAAATCTGGAAAAACTCAATGTTTTTGGACGTCCTCTTTGCGAAAACGCTGGAAAAACCGTGTTTTTTTTGCGGGAAATACTGGGGAGCAAAGGGGAAGTGCAAGGATACATACATACATACATACATTACAGTACATTACATTACATTACATTACATGACATTACATGACATTACGTACATACATTACATACATACATACATGCATACATGTATGTAAGCATGCATGCATGCATGCATGCATGCACACATACATACATACGTACATACATTACATGCATTACATTACTTACTTACTTACTTACTTACTTACTTACTTACTTACTTACTTACTTACTTACTTACTACTCACATACATGCATACATGCATACATACATACATGCATACATACATACATACATACAGACATACATACATACATACATACATACATACATACATACATACATACATACATACATACATACATACATACATACATACATACATACACATACATACATACATACATACATACATACATACATACATACATACATACATACATACATACATACATACATACATACATACATACATACATACATACATACATACATACATACATACATACATACATACATACATACATACATACATACATACATACATACATTACATTACATTACATTACATACATACATACATACATACATACATACATACATACATACATACATACATACATACATACATACATACATACATACATACATACATACATACATACATACATACATACATTACATACATACATACATACATACATACATACATACATACATACATACATACATACATACATACATACATACATACATACATACATACATACATACATACATACATACATACATACATACATACATACATACATACATACATACATACATACATACATTACATACATACATACATACATACATACATACATACATACATACATACATACATACATACATACATACATACATACATACATACATACATACATACATACATACATACATACATACATACATACATACATACATACATACATACATACATACATACATACATACATACATACATTACATACATACATACATACATACATACATACATACATTACATTACATTACATTACATACATTACATTACATACATACATTACATTACATTACATACATACATACATACATACATACATACATACATACATACATACATACATACATACATACATACATACATACATACATACATACATACATACATACATACATACATACATACATACATACATACATACATACATACATACATACATACATACATACATACATACATACATACATACATACATACATACATACATACATACATACATACATACATACATACATACATACATACATACATACATACATACATACATACATATACATACATACATACATACATACATACATACATACATACATACATACATACATACATACATACATACATACATACATACATACATACATACATACATACATACATACATACATACATACATACATACATACATACATACATACATACATACATACATACATACATACATACATACATACATACATACATACATACATACATACATACATACATACATACATACATACATACATACATACATACATACATACATACATACATACATACATACATACATACATACATACATACATACATACATACATACATACATACATACATACATACATACATACATACATTACATACATACATACATACATACATACATACATACATACATACATACATACATACATACATACATACATACATACATACATACATACATACATACATACATACATACATACATACATACATACATACATACATACATACATATACATACATACATACATACATACATACATACATACATACATACATACATACATACATACATACATACATACATACATACATTACATTACATTACATTACATTACATTACATTACATTACATTACATTACATTACATTACATACATACATTACATACATACATACATACATACATACATACATACATACATTACATACATACATACATACATTACATACATACATACATACATACATACATACATACATACATACATACATACATACATACATACATACATACATACATACATACATACATACATACATACATACATACATACATACATACATACATACATACATACATACATACATACATACATACATACATACATACATACATACATACATACATTACATACATACATACATACAGACATACATATGTGCATGCATGCATACATACGAGAGAGGGAGAGTGGGGAGAGAGAGGCTCGGGGGGATGGGGAGGATGGGAGCAGAGGGAGGGAGAGAGGACGACAGAACACACAAGGGAGACAAGGAAGAGAGGAAGAAGGAGAAAGGGAGAGGACAATGTCGGCGGACTGAGCCGGAGGCTCTAAAGTATATATTATGTATATATATATATGTATCTGTGGTGGGGGTTGTCTTTGTTTTTCCTTTGAAGTGCCAAGGGGTGCCCTCAACAAAAAAGACATCACCATGGGAATGTGTCTGAAATTGACTTCTCCTAAACCAACCTTGAAAAGGGTACATTGACTTTTGGTTCTACCAAGAAGGCAATAGGGGTACAAAGCCCTTAAGCCTCTGTGAAAGGGCTTCAACGATTTACTTTGCTGTACAACCATCTGCCATTGACCGAAAGAGGTTCCGAAGCTGCTCGCGGCAACTTTGTGGCAGAACCACAGGCACTTAGAGAAGTGACCAGCAACACCTGAGTCACAATCAACATCTGATTGTGCCCAAGGCCTCGACCCACGTAAAAAGCTCGAAAGGGCCGAATAGGATTGTCTCTCACTGACCTTGAGCGACCGGGGTTTGGATTCTTGGTCACCGGAAACCGGAAGGTTTCAAGGAGCGGTTCAGTGAAGCCTGAAGCCTCGAGCGGACGACACAGAGCATCCCCATTTCGTGCGATGTTTTTGTGGGACCGGGGGAGTCCCAGCTGCATTTCTTCCATGTCAAAGCCCCAGGAAACAAACATGTGTCCAGTGATGAATTCCTTTTAAGACCAAAAGGGAAAACACACATTTTGTTAAGCAAATGGAGGATTTGGTTTACCTTCAAGCCCAAAGCTGGAGGTGCTTGCGCCTGAGATGTTTCACCTCTCAAGCATTCCCTCCAAATGCTGCCGGGTGACATGCAAGATTGTGGAATGCAATCACATTTCAGTTTTTCTGATGAGGGACCCCACCCCAAAGGCCCAAAGAAAACAAAATGCCGAGAAGTCCAACTCCAAAGACATGGTTTGGCCAAACCTCGATCCCCTTGCAAGAAGGGAACTCTTGCGTAACAAATGAACTCTGAAGGTGAAACATGTCGCGGTGAGTGTCTCTCAAAACGGCAGACCCTCTCTTTTGGCTAGTTGGAGCAAAGAAATCCAAAAGGAAACCAACCCAACTACCCAAAAGAGATATTGAGTTGAACCCAACTACCCACCCAACTCAAATGGTAGTTGAGTGATTTCTACTTGGGAGATATTTCTTGGGTCCCGGAGCCTCCGGCGGGTCCAAACTTCGGTTTAGGTCCGCAGGCTCCGGCGCGTAAAAAACGCATCGTCGCCCAGGTGAGTGTCTCTCAAAAAAAACGGGACACACCCCCCCCAAAATGGCCGGCGCATGTCGGCTTTTCCTTGAACACCACCAAGAAAAGAACCCAAACAAGACACGGGCTTGCGTCTTTTTTTGGGGTATCGGTATCCCAGGAATGGTGGTGTTTTTTCGGAAACCCGCCATGAACAACTTTCCTTTGGGAGCTCCCCGTCAAACAAAAAGAGGACCCACCCACCCTGTGCGATCCGATCGATCTTTTGCGCCTTCTGCGCCCGCAGCTGCGCCAGAGACAGGCCTCCCTCGCAGCTCTCAGTCTGCAGCGCCTCCGCAGATCACTTGACTTCAAATGCCCGGGTTTCAGCCAACCTTAGACTCAGTTGTTCAGTGACCCTGGAACAAAAAGGGAACCCTTTTTGGGGAAGACAATTTTTAAAAGGGAAAAAGGGTGCCACTGAACAACTGAGTAGAAGCTGGGTTCCACTCCCAAACCCGAAGCTGGGGTTTGGAAACCACTCCCAGACCGACGCTGGATTTAATGGGGCAGCCACTTATATGGCCACGATTGAAGGGTCACTTAAACATGGTCGTGCAACGTCACCCGACATCTGTACTCACTTCCTGAGGTTGGCCATAAAGGGCCGCAACTTGGCTTAGGACGCCAAAGAGGGGCTCCAATCCCCATGACTTTGTCACTTGAAAGGTTATCTGTTGGCCAGCATGGCATGGGGTACATCTTTCATAGCCACAGAAAGGGGACAATTCCGCAGATTGGCCCAACACACACCAAAAACACGGGCTTCCTGTCAAATGCCCTGCAGCTGGCTTAGCTGGTTTCTCATATTTTGTTGGAAGACCAAACGGCGCCGATCGGGTAATGGGGTTTTGGCGTTGGGGATAGAATTAGGGTTGTGGGAATTGCTGCAACGCGCTTCTGTGACAATGGTGAATTCTCGATCTAAGGGAAGTGTTGGATTTGTTTAGGTTGGTTTAGGGTGGGGCTGGGGCTGGGTGTTGCTTGGGCTCTGCAATCAGCACGCCCGTTGGACAATTTCCTGGGGCCGACCCTTCCAGAACCCGGATCACGCAAGAGTCCAGCTTGCAACATGGTGCGACCCGGATATGGCTTTCCCAGGCCATGGGAAAATTGAGAGGTCCTACACCCCACAAGACTGCCACTTTCTCACAAACTGGGCTATCCTCAGATCCTGTGCTAAAGCTAAACTTTCGGCGGGTTAAATGGAAACCCGACTAACCCCCCCACCTAAACCGACTGCACACCGACCGGAAGCCGGACGATGCGCCGACCAAAAACAATGCCGAAGCAAACACCGCGCGACCTGCTCGACCTGCTCGAGCTCAGCCAGGCAGGGGGCAAGCAGCAAGGCCAGCACTCGCAGCATGGCTATGGAAAGACCGTGTGCATCTCCCGCGCTTTTCACAGGAAGGAAGGGCCTTCCCTTCCCAGAGGCTGAGCCGTTCGTTCGTTCCGAGCAGTCGAGCAGTCGGGCGGAGCGAGATGAACTCTTGCGAGCTACATATACGTCATGAAGGAGTTTTTAAAGCCCCTGGCCCGTTTGAAACCAGGTAGTAGAACCACCTGTAATTTAGTTTGGCTCAGGACCCTTGACTGAACAATGGGAAAACCTGAGCTGGTCATGCCTCCCTACAGGCACACGAGCCATGGTCGACAACTAGAGTTTCACCCCTGGGTTTTGTTGGGGAACGTTGCCGAGTTCCCCGTGTCCTTTGCAAATAGATCGCAACCAGAAACTTTCGATGCACAAAGCTGCTCCGAACGCTTCTCAGGCTGGGGCATGTTCGCAGAGCCTGTCTGAGCATTGAGCTGATTCAGGTCATTGTTTACAGGCGTGCAATAAACGACATGATCCCAGCCACCTCAACATCAGCGTAGGCGCCAGCGCTCTCGCTCTCGCTCTCTCTCTCTCTCTCACTCATTGTTATTCTTGCCACACAGCGACCACTCAAGAACTTGCAATCTGAAACGCCTCGTGATTCTCAACAACGGCGCCCTTGAGTTGCTGCGGCAGATTTACGCTAGAAAACACATGCATGGCATTCGGCAGGCTAGTCGATACATACTCATCGGCCGAATCGGGCCTGCAGCTGGCGAATTCTCCATCTGTCCCGGAGCCTCAACAACACAATGGAGCCACGGCACAATATTCCGCAGGTGCCCCCAACTGATGAGAACTCCCCCAATTTCGCCCAACAGGGGATGATTCAACTATCCAAAGGAAATATGGGAATCCTGAGAAACCCCCTCCTAACTATTTTGCTGGGTATGCATCCCCTTTGGTGACCGTTCCCCACATCAAATGTTTCCGGCCAACTCTCCTCCGTCAAATCGATACTGCACCAGCCAGCACTACATCTGCATGGTATCCTGAAATGGCGGTCCCCCAAAATGGCCGGGTTCCTCTTTGTTCCTTGAAAAACCATCAAAGAAGATCCCTACTTCTAGGCAGCACCCACACGCATGTACCCTGCCTCCTCGTCTGGCGTGGGCGGTGCAAAGTTTTTCGACAAGCCCTGCGCCATGTGCAAGACAGCCGCGGCCCCGTGCATAGCGACAAGGGGGGCAAAGGGTTGCAAAGGGAGCACCAGGCGGGCCCCGAGATATTCATCCCACGCCCTCCATTTGCTGTTCCCTCCCTTTTTTTCAGTAGTGAAAGTGAATCCCTTTAAAACCAACAGGGGACAAAAATAGTCAGACTCTTAACCAAGTGGAAAAAGCCCCTGCATCAGAAAATCAACTTTGGCCCGATGTCTTCGGCTGTCGGCTGCCTTCTGGACCTTTCTGGGTGCAAGCGCCAACAAACATCGGGGCGGGGGGGGGGGGGGGAGGAAAAACCACTCCGGCTCAAAAGCAACAAGAAACTCAAGAAATCAAACAATCCGGCTGAACACCAAGCAAACCCTCGAGAGAACGGGAAAGAAGCAAAAAACACCTTGCTGGTCGACCCTGATCTGGCCCCTCACATTTTGGTTTGTTTTCCTGACTTCTTGAGGATGTTGCTTTTTGTGCTTGTCTGGATTGTGTGAATTCTCAGCTTTCTGTTTTGGCGCTTGTGCTGGTTTACCTCGATCATTTGCGTTGTCAGGGCTCTTGAGCTGGATCGTTAGGTTTTTCCTGGAACTCTTGCAGCATGTCTACCACTCTTGAATATGGCCTGAAGTTCAAAGGGCTGCGCTGAGAACTCAGTTGCCATGCAAAGCGGCTGCGAGTTGATGATGATTGCTGTGTGCTTTAAGTATAGCGTTCCTCAGCGCATGCATAGCTCAAGTTTGGCGCAATTCTATGATCTGCGTCTAGCATTCGGTCTGGCAAACGCATTCGCATGCATGATCTTGTCTGGCATATGTCTAGTACGTTTTATCGCATGGCTCAAGTTGCATGTTCCTGGCATAATTTGTTCGTCCGGATTCTACGTGTCTACCTCACAAGTCTTCAGAAGCAAGGCGCCACACCAGCGCCTTGAAACCCGACTTCAGCCGATCCAGAGGCCTCAGAAGAAGAATCGGGTAGGGAGCCCAAGAGTTCACTAGACGAGGGGCTGACAATTCCTCAGTTGTTCAGTGACCCTGGAAAAAAAAGGGAACCCTTTTTGGGGAAGACAATTTTTAGTGGGGCAGCCACCAAAAAAAAGGGGAAAAAGGGTGCCACTGGACAACTGACATTCTATGGGGTACCCAAATATCAGAACCTTGGACAAGATTGCGGTGTTTTGGATCCCATTTCCTCTCGCTCAAAAGCGAGAGAATCTCAAGGGTCGGCCCCTTTTCGGTTTGTGAGCCCCCACAAATTGACCTACAAGCCCAATGCGCCGTGACGTGTCTCTTTTGGAAGGGTACCCTTTGCGGGAGGGTATTTAAAGGGAAACCCAAGGCAACCCTCAACACGCATCCATGCGGGGTATTCCGGGGTCAATCAAAAGGTCCTGTACAAAGGATCACCATTGGGGGAAGCCACTAGAAAGATGCTATTCCCAACACAGGCAAAGTTACTCATGCCCATTTGGGACCAGGATGATCAACCCGCATATTCATCTACTTTTAGTTAAATTTGGAAACCCCCCCACTAAAACCGAATCTACAAAGTAAAAAATGCAAAGGAACCGGATGGCACATGCATCTCGGCCCCGAGCCCAGCGGCTTCCGCTTCCTGAAAAGGCCGAGAATTTGGGGCATGGCATGGAGATGGGAGGCTCGTCTTTTCTGAAAAACGGCCATCGGTGCTCCGTTTCGCTTCCTGTCAAAACCCATACAAAACGGGGAACCATCAACTTTTTCCCCCATCAACCCCCCCGCCCCATATGCCTTCCGCTCTGTCACAACATGTGAGATCATAGTTGGCAGAAAGGCTCGCAACAATCAAGCGGCCTGCGAACGCCGATGATTGCAACACTGCAGTCTTGCACCAAATATCCCGCCTCGGCCATGAGGGTTTTGCCCGAATTTGGTGAAATGCTTCTTCCTTGCTGAAGATGTGTATGTGCATTGACCGCATCCCCCAAAAGATTGGCTGCTGTGTCTCTCGCCCGAGGGCTCTCGCAACTCGCAACTCGCAAGCTGGCGCTGGAAAATTTGAGCCCAGAGCCACATTCGATGCGCGAAATGCTCCGAGAAAAGGCGCAAGGCACTCGCTACGCCGCTACGTTCGCTGCCCCCGGTCGGCTGGGCGTTTTGAGACTCGAGAAATATGTCCTTCCATTCGGTGAAGGCCCCTGAAAATCAAAGATAGTTCAAGTAGTGATAGACTCCCTTCAAACCAAAAAGGGGAAAACACAGACATGTTCAGCAAATGGACGTTTCTCAAGTTCAGCACTGTCTTTTCTGGGCGGATGTGACCTGCCGCAGGGCTTCGGTCAATAGCTAAGGATAAGAGCGCCAACCCAACCGAGTCAACAGAGCTCTCTCGCGTAGCTTGACTCGCAATCAACACCTATGAACACCTGGCACTGAAAGCGGCTTAGCAAATTTGAACCAAAAGGCGGATATTGTTAGACCGTACTCTGCTGACTTTGATTGTGGCAAACTTGGCCTCGCGGTCGGCACGTCACTTGTTGTCACCGCCGCCGCCGCCGCCGCCCTGGTGCATTTTGGGCAAGTTCACACCACACACACAAACATAACCGAAGGAAAGCACTCAGCAAACAAGCAAAACAATCAGGGCGCTAAGCAGCTTTCTAGCTGGCAAACGAGCATGTCAAATCATGACACAGAGCTGAGTGTTTGCGCATCAATACTTCCGCTTGGTTCTTGCAGTTCCCAGCAAGGGGCGTAACAACTCACTGTTCATTTGACCGCGGCTCATCCTTTTACTCGGAGATCATTGGCGTTGCTTAAAGTCAGGGCGCCAGTACTGAAAAACATATCCAAGTAGCCCAGTGACCTGCTAGAAAAAAAAGGCTCAGAGCCTTTTGGGGGGTGGAACCCGCAGCGAACTCACCAAAAGGGATCTGTGCCGCTCAACAGCTGGTTTGTTTGTAACGTGCATCTTGGGTAGGGTACCCGAGAGTGGTGCCGCTAAGAGGGAAAACACAAGCACAACCAACCATATTCTTCCATTTGCTTCAGCCCCCTGGAAAAAATAAAATGTCCAGTAGTCATAGATTCCCTTTAAAAAACCAGTCTTTTTTCTTTTTCTTTCTTTACTTAAGCCAATGGAAGTATTTTTACGGAGTGCGCGAAGAAAGGAACCTGGCCTTCCCTCTTCTTTTTCTCTTGGCACCGGAGCCAGACCTCAGCCAGGAGACCATCTGACTGACGAATCGCCACAAGAATCGCCCAGTGCCAATCTTCAGCACCAGCATTGCACGGCGTGATTCTAGGGGTACCTTCCACATTCTTTCCAGGGATCCTTCTTTCTAAAAAAAACACTCAATACACCCAGGGGAAACGGGCTGGTTTTTGAAAAGAACGATGGTTGAAAAGAGTGGGGAATCAAACCCTAGAGTGATGACTGCTGGTTCCCTAGGCCAACCGGCTAGAGAAGTCCCCCGGCTCGAAGCCAAACCTTGGCACCTTGCTTGGAGCCCTGGGCGCTTCGCACTACCCTCTTTGGCGCCCTACTTTGGAATCCGAGAAACTTGCCTGTGCCTGAACCCTGCAGCTTGGAACTGAACCCTGCTTGGTAATCGCCCGGAGCAATGATAACGTTGCAAGGGGCGATATTCTGCAGCCTTCCGAGAGTTGCTTGTAGATGTCAATGTGCCTTTCTTTTGATCACTAGGTCACGTAAGATCGTGGGTGTCACGAGCGCAAAGCGCGTCAAACGTGCTTCTTTGCGATGCTTTGCAGTCCTGTGGTGATGACGTTTGTCGAGCGGCGCGCTTTCCGCACCGCACTTTGTAGAAGACGACAACGCTTGCACGCGCATCGCTCCGGCGTCAGCGTCCCTTGTGGTAGGTGATGTTGCTTCTTGGAGATGTGCTAAGCGGAACCGCAAAACAAGTGACCTGCCCCCAACGCGTTGGAGCACTCTGCGCAGCCCGGAGCCATTGAAAGAGCGTCTCCCGCCACACCATGGTCCGGCTTGGGTTGGGCAGATTTCTACTACAAGAAGCCATCGTTCAAAGTTGATACTCCAGGCTGAAAGTAGATGGCACTGTTCCCGTTATTAAGTCAAAGGGTAAAACCTAAACAGGATAGTTGTGGCATCTACATTCACCCAACTTTACAACTTTTATTGTGAAGGCCTGACTTGGACATTCACACGTCTGGAGGCCACTGCTAGAATGCATTTTGCAGCTTTTGCTTCAATGATCTTCTGCACTTGGCCGAGCTTCCCGCATACGTCCAAAACCAACAGGTTGGATTGCCAAGAAGGGATCCAAATCATGCGAGCTCGCCAAGGTGAGTTAGTTTACCCCAAACGAGCTTGCCAAAGAACAGGCAAACCTTTGCGAATACAAACTTATTCGGAGCGCAGAATCCAAAGCGCCAAATATCTGAGGAGTCGCGAGGGGGCGATTTGCAATTCTACAAAACCCAAGAACAAGGAGTTGGAAGGACCCATGTAAGCCACCGATGGGCAGGTTGTATCGCCCTTGGGCGCTCAATTGGACAAATGGATCTCCTCTCTCACCGGACAAACAAGAGGTGCACGAATTTGGGTGTCATCCGGGGATCCCGAGAATGCGGGTTTCCTTTTGGTTTCCCTTTAAACCTTAAGGTGAAAAAGGCACCCTCAGGAAAAAGCAAAACACACACACACACACACATGCACTTTGGGGATCCCTTGGCGGACATCATTTCAATCGGGATTTATGTACGCCAACCGTGTTTGGAGTATTACCCATCATTTGGAACTTATGTCAACCAACTATTTGGGGGCAGGAATACCTTAAGATTCATAGCCGTATTAGCTCTTCTCTTCAGGGTACTCTTCCTCTTAAACCGAAAGGAACACACCCGCCCGCTTTTCCACATAGGGGAATCCGGGTTTTCCGGCAGCTTGTCGCCGCTGTTGCTGAAGCTCTTCGGCAACTTGAAGCCCTCGGACGAGTGGGATGTCCGGTTCGGGAAATTGCGAGCTCGTCCCATGCCCCCTCACAAATGCACCATAGCCGCCATGGGCTGGAAAAGTTGACACCTTACTTGGTGCGAAATCTGTGGTACCAAAGTTGGGTTTCCATCCCCATGACTACTTCGGATTCCTTGGCATCACACAAACTGGCCCTAAAACCCAATTTTCCACAGCCACGATCCAAGACATGAAAAGCAGGCTTAAAATTGAAGACCCACAAGCGTCACAGAACCACAATGTTTGTTGTCGTTTTCTACAAACAGGGGTGCTGCGAGATACTTCTGAGCCACTGCTCAATGGCAGGCTAGACACCCTGAGAACAGTTGACTGCTTGCTGGTTCAAAGGAACAAAAGGATAAAAGGGGCGAAACGGTGAGTCAAGTCTGGCAATGTTGCCTGCTTCTGCGCTTTCAACTGTCTGCTTTCTCTGTCAGCTGGCGGCCAGTAATTTTGGCTTTTTATCTGGGGACCCTTTGGTGGACGTCGTTTAGGTGGGCTGATTTATGACCACCCAACCACCATTGATGGGGGCTCCCTCGGGCCTGCAAGACTTGGACGGCAGCTGTCAGCTCCTGCGGCAAACTCTTGCTCGGATCGAAAGGGGGACGATGAAGGCGGCTTTTCCGTTGGCTTCCCAGAGACATGTCTCGGAACATCAAGAAGGACACTGCTTGGCATGTGTTCCTTTTGGATCCGTTCCTGCGGATGTTTCTTGGCGCAAAAAGACTCCGTGGAGCCCGATCAATCGGGCCCTACCTTACACGTCGCTCGCGGGCCACGGCTCCTTCATTTGCTCAATCTCTTTCATCATCCGAGCATTCTCAGCCTCAAGCTTCGCAATGTCCTCGGGCAAAACAGAACAGACTGTTGGCTCAACCCGGTCGGCGACTCGGGTTTTTGGTGGGGGGGGGGGGGAGGGAGGGTCCACTACCCTCCAACCACTACATTCCCTGTACATAGCATGGCGGCTGCATCCCATGTAGCTTGGGGGGCAGCGGCTTGGGGGTAGGATTCCACCTCCCCCCCCCCTTTTGAAAGGGCCACAGGCGTCGGCATTGCACAGTCATATGAGCTTGCGGGCTGCCCCCAACGGACAGGTGAAGTTCCCCGGAGGTTTTTTGCAAGGAACCCGATACTTGGTTCTCTTCTTCCGCTGGAAATTCGAGGAAGTCCCTGGCACTTTGTTCGAAAGTAAAGCTGCCCCCTTCTCCTCCCCAAGCCACAGACGATGAAGCTCAAAAACATTGGATGGGTCTCAGCGCATCCAGTGGGCCCCATCTCAGCCAAGCTGCGGCTGCGTCTTTGGAGCTGCCTGCATTCTTGTCCTAACGGGCACATGCTGAAGCTGCAGTCGGACATGGGACAATTGGGCGGTTATCCCTCCTGCTTAGTCAAATTTGATTGTGAAGCAAGAGAATAGGGGACAATTGGGCGGTTCTCCCTCCGGCGTTGTTTTCTTCGTGTTGCTTTCTTCATTTTTTGTTCGGAATTTCTTTTTTGTAAGTCCCCCGTGCCCCGCCCAAATGAACCATAGACTTCCTTGTTGGTTTCCCCTTTGCAATGACTGTGCTGCACGGTGCCCAGCAATTTGCGTGACACCGACTGCCACCAGTTGCAACGAAATGCAGACAATGCGAAAAGGAGACTCCCTGATTGAAGATGATAGCTTTGTTCCTCATGCAATGCACCAAGCAGTGTCAGCAAAACTTGTTACGCTTGGTTTGTCCAAAGACATGGGGCCCTTGGTGGTATCCCCTGAAAAGGCGGCGGGGTCCAGTACTCCCCTGACCCCCAGATAGGTCCTCCCCTGGCGAAGACTTCACTACCTGGCAGAGTCTGGTCTTGTTTCTAAACAAAAACATGTGCTGCCAACCAAAGGACCCATGCATCCTTCTTTAAACATTCTTTGCAACTTGGATGGTCCTTTGTGTGGCCACCCACAGTGATATTCATGACTGAGCAGCGGAATTCATCACGTCCGCTTGTTACCGGCAAACCGTGCGCGAGCGTGAATCTAGAATGGCTACCAACATTGAGCATGGAATCCGCGGCTACATGCCATTGCAGATCTAAGATTGCAAACCGAGCCGATTCAATGTTTACGGTGATTGATTGGCATACGTTACGTAGCCACCTCACGAAGAAAACAACAAGTTGGAAGCTCGGACCTGAGGTCAGCTTTGGAACATGGCCCACGTGGTACACAGCCGCGGGCGCCAGTCTACAAGAAATGCCTTTGGCATTCAACTGTGATCTCTGTGACCAAAGACATGACCCTGTAAGCAAGCAAGTAAGCACTGTCAAGTCCTGTCCGTCAACAACGCAGCGCATATGAAGTTGCGAGCGCCTCATTTAGCCAGTCAAGCAGGAGCTTGGTTTGCTTCTGGCTGAAGAAGTGCTGATTTTGCCTCATGCACCAATGAGGAGGTCGCTGCACATCCACAGTCGCTTCTTTTGCCAGCGTGGGCTATCTTCAAATAGACGGCTTCCCTTGGTTCTCTGTAAACAGGGTTCACGAAAGAGACGACACACCACTGAGTGCCTGGCATTGTGGAGAGCAAAGCCACATAATCGTAGTGGAAGTTGGGATCTTTTTCACACCTCAAAAGTCACGAACCGCTGCAGTCACTGAGAACGAATCTGCACCGGCATGTCTCACCAGAAATCAAAAGGATGCTTCCTCAACTTCATCCTCAACACCATCAAAGTCGAGTCCGCGCGTGTGTGTGCGCGCGTTTTTTGCATGCTTGCATTGTAATACAATGTATCTGTGCGTGTGTCGAAATTGTGTATGTAACAGTATGCAATGTAATGCAATGCAGTAATGTAGTGCAATGCAATGTAATGTAATGTCGTGTTGTGGTATGTAGCGTATGTAATGCAGCATATTGTCATGGGCTGTATGTCTGTATGTCTGTATGTGTGTACGAATGTTTCTTTCGATTGTATTGTATTGTATTGTATTGGATGCCATGTAATGAAATGCAATGCAAAGCATGTATGTGTTGTATTGTATTGCATTGTCATGTGATGTAATGTAATGTGTGTGGCATATGTAATGCATGCAATGTCTGACACATATCTAATGTAAGGAATGTAAGTAGTGTGAGTAAGTATGTATGTATGTCTGTATGTATTGTAATGCAATGCAATGTAATGTAATGCAATGCACTGTCATTTAATATAATGTAATGTATATAACGCATGTATTGCAAGTAATGTATGAAACATACGTAACATATGCATGTAGTGTCGGTTATGTATGCGTTGTATGTACTGTCTGTGATTTATCTAATGTATGTAATGCGTGCAATACATGCAATGTAGGTCATTATGCAAGGTAACAAAATGACATGTAACGATATGTACTGCTGCATTTTGTGATGCAATGTATGTATGCATGTATGCATGCATGCATGCATGTATGTAATGCAATGCAACGCAATGCGATGCAATGTGATGCAATGTGATGCAACGTGATGCAATTGATGTACTGATATGTAATGATATGCAATGCAATGCGACGCATTGCTTTGTTGTTGTCCGTCTCGCGGGACAGTGCATCATGCATCTCGAAGTATTCCAGCGTGATGCGATGGACACCCTCCACGCATGTGCATGCGTGTGTGCGTGTGTGGGCGAGCTGTGAGTGTAAGCAAGTATTACAGTTGGCCCAAGCATACAGCGTTTCAGCTCTTCCCTGATTTGCTCGGTTGATTACGGACAAATGAGCCGCGAATGTTCAGTGGCGTGCACTTGCCAACCTTTATTCTAGCCTCGAATATTGCTCCAACATCAACAGAGTTTTCTATGTATGCAAATAAATAGACAAATGAACATATATATATATATATGGATATATATCCACCTGAACATTTCCTCAAACATGGCAGTTTACTGTGGTCTAGGGATGAAGGGCTACTGCTTCAAATCGCCAAGTTGTCCGCCGACATTCGGCGTGTCGGAAACATCAAGCAGCCTACAGCCATCCCCCTTACCTTGCCCCGGAGGTGCAAGTACAGGCAGGAATTAGCATGCAGCCATTTTGTGACGTTCATACTGTTCTTAGTATTCCCTAAAGCTCTGGGACAACCCGAAACTTGTCCGGGGTTCCGTTCTACTCTCTCCAGTTTAGGGCGCGTGGACAAACACCAAAACAAACATGCACCACTTCGCAATGGTGGCTCCTTGATCTGGGGCGGCTGGCTTACCGGCTGCATAGGCCTTCTTGATCTTCTGCACAGCCTCCGTTGAAGACCGAGCGCAAGCCAGCTGAAACACCATGTCCGCACAGGCCCAGCTCCCTAGCTCCCTCAAAGGTAAATTGGGATGCCCCCTCGAGAACGGCTCCCTTCCAACCACTAGCGAACTTGCCAATGCCCTACACCCAACTACCCTTCCAGCAACAAACGCAAAAAAAGAGAGAACAGAACCCCTTAACCATTCCTCCCCACACAAAAGGCATCTGTGACCTTCACCTTCCTGAAAGGACGAAGGGTCGTTCTCATGGGGCAGAGTCTCTGAGATTCTCGCCTTGAACAGCAAGCCCGTGGTTTCTTCGTCCAAGGTGTCCTGGGCCGGATCGAGTGGGAAAATATTCAATAGCCCAGGATGCTTGCAGGATAGATGCTCGCTCATGGAGTCTTTCCAAATGTGGCCGCTTTTAGCAGGCATGTAAAGGGAAACCAAAACGAGGCCGCCAGCCATTTTAGGAGATCGATGCCAATTTTGTAAAAAAAGGTTTAGGTACTTCAACTACTTGAAAGATAGCTCTCCTGACAGATGACAAAAGAAGAAGAAGAAGAAGAAGAAGAAGAAAAAGAAGAAGAAGAAGAAGAAGAAGAAGAAGAAGAAGAAGAAGAAGAAGAAGAAGAAGAAGAAGAAGCACGCATGAACGAAATGAACTCTCCGTGGGCTTGTGTTCCTTGGGGCGGTCGAACGTTAGCCTGATTGCTACGCCTGGTCGGAGCGCCCTCATGTCCTCTTGAACGCGTTCGGAGAACTCTCGAAGCCGGGCCCATTGGCACGGACGCGCGCGCTTCTCGCAACAATATTTTGCGTGGCAGATGCGGGACGTTCGCAGCACTTTGCAGAGTCGCTTTCAGAGGTTGGATGCATGGATGGATGGATAAAAACAAAAAACAGATAGATAGATAGATAGATAGATAGATAGATAGGTAGGTACGAGTAGGTAGATAGATAGATAGGTAGATAGATAGGTAGATAGATAGGTAGATAGGTAGGTAGGTAGATAGATAGGTGCATAGCTCTATAGATCGACATAGATAGATAGTTCCCCTGCAACTCCCCGCCTAACTTCTGCCGGCTACGCAGTTGGGGGTTCTTTGCGCCGGCTGCACTTGTATCCCACTGCGTCACTGCGCTCAAGGACTCACACATATGAATCGCGCCTTGACCAGCTCAGTCTGTTGCTTGCTTGCTTTCGTGCCAGCGACGCTGCATGCTGGGATGGGCTGAGGCGGGCAATGCGCAGCGTTATCAATTTGTCAGTCAGGAAGACAGAGAAAGAAAGACAGAAAGACAGAAAGACAGAAAGAAGGAAAGAAGGAAAGAAGGAAAGAAGGAAAGAAGGAAAAATGGAAGGAAGGAAGGAAGGAAGGAAGAAAGACAGAAAGACAGAAAGAAAGCAAGCAAGCCAGCCAAACAGACAGACAGACAGAGACACACAGAGACAGACAGAGACAGACAGACAAACAGACAGAAAGACAAACAGACAGAGAGACAAACAGACAGAGAGACAAACAGACAGAGAGACAAACAGAGAAACAGACAGAAAGAAAGACAAAGAGAGATAGATAAACAAAGAAATCAAGACACACATACAAACAAACAGACATAATTAAAGACTCACACAGGAAGAAAGCAAGTAAGTCAGTGAGCAAGGAAGAAAGGCAAAAGGAAAGACCAATAGAACTGATAAATAGATAAATAAAAACAGAAAGAAACACGAAAGAAAGAACGTAATTAAGTGAATAACTACGTAAGTAGCTAAGTCAGTATGTGGTAAGCAACTAAGAAAGAAATGAAGAAATAACAACATAATGAAGGAACTGAAGTAATCAATCAAGTAGGAAAAAATAAAGAAAGACACATAACTAAATAACAAACAACAATTATGCAACTAAGTAAGTAATAAAGAAAGACATAACTAAAGACATCCATACATGAAGTACAACATGACAAGGAGAAACACACAAGAAGAAACAAGAAGTAGAGTTCTCCCGCCCAACGGCTTCGCCGGCTCTGCTAAACCCAAACATGAATAAAATGTCAAGGCGTTGCCCTTTCCAAGTCCAAAGCTGTGGGACCTCTCAAATCACACCCCCAATCAAAACCGGCGGGATAAGACGCGTTTGTTTTTGCTTTTTTTTCCCGCAGCACACACCCCCTACATTCTACAATATATTTACATAACCACAATACTTTTAAGATGTGGGGCATGGGTGTAGGAACCTGCCATGGTCTGAAAGTGGGTCCATGACCATGCCCCCAAGGTGGACTGCAGCGATAAGGGGCGGCGAGATGCCAATATCTTCACTAGCTACAAATGGCGCCAGGTGATCGCCAACTGAGTACATGCAATGCGGCACATTGCCGGAGTGAGGGAGCAAAGACTCAAACAGCACAAACAATACCCTTCCTCCCTCGGCTGAAAGATACATTTCCTCTTGAAGCCCTGGTGCCATGGCAACGCAAGGAGCGTACAGCTTTGCAGGTCTCTTTCTGGGAAAAACCCGCAGGTCCTCCTCGGGCAGATTGAAGATGGCCTCGTTGAGCCTGTCTGGTGACGGGCTCAGCTCACGTGCGAATGGTCTGCGGATGCGAGATGGCTTCCACACCAACAGTTCATGAGTGAGACATGTTGCAAGAGAACAGTTCCCAAACCCAAAAGCGGTTCGCCCGCTTGCTTGAAGCCATCATGGCCATCAGAGGACTCACTTTACAATTTGGCCTGCAAATGGCACTCTGACTCTCTTCTAGCCCAGATGTGTTTTTTTGTTGCACCAAAAGCTGTTGCAAAATCAGAATCAACCCGATTTCAGCTCTCTCCCGCCTGTAGATATCCTCGGCAGTATAGTTCCTGCAGTCGGGTCCCGTTGGTCCCGTTTCCTCGCACCTTTGAGAAGTCTCCACAGTCTAGGGGGACCTTCCCCCATCCTTTCCAGCAACCCTTCTTTCTTGAAAACCTTCAGACATCCCAGGAAAATGGATGGATCTGGTTCTTGAAAAGAACGACGGTGGAAAAGAATCGGACATCAAGCCAACCCCCACTCAAATAGGTTCTAAAATGGGTGGTGCACCGAAAACCCCAAAATGGTACCAGTGGTTTTGACCCACAAACAGTCCCACTCTTGCCGATGGAGTCGAGCACCAAGTTGAGGTACATGGCCTCTCTCGGTGCCTGCGCCGCGAGGAAGTCCTCTTGGTTTCTAGTCGAATCGGCACAAACTCGAAGTTCGAAAAATGGACACCAAGAAAACCGCCACTAACATAGGTGTCCTTTTTGGTTGATGTGGTTTAATAATAGAGAGCCCTGGTTTACCTGGTGGTTCAATCAACTACCAGGGCCATCTATTTTCCCAAAAAGGACACCTAATCATGTCCACCAATGTCTGGCTTGGTGTTTTGAGCCTCTCGCCTAGCAACCCGGTTCCCAATTGACCCAGGACTAAACCCATGGGGGCTTCGACAAGTGAACCATCAGGGTTTGAGTTGGACCTTGCGTTCCCCCGCGGCCGTTCCCTTGACGCAATCGCAGCCCTGCCTTGTCCTGGATCGCCCTGAGCAGCGAGATGGCTTCGGTCAAAGTGGAAGAAACAAACATACCAATGTTTGCAAATCGGCTTGGTCATGGCCCCTTCAATACATTCATGTCTTTTCATGGAGGATTCTGCCGGCTCCTTCATGTTGCGACTCGGCCGTCGGCCCTTTCAGCGGGAAAGACTGTTATTGCTGCGATTTGCAAACCTTTGTGTTGAACCCTCCGTCCGGTTGCGTTGATGAGCAAAGCTGTCACGCTTTGGCCCCTTGTTTCAGAACTTAGACATGCACGGCGCATCTTTGTACCTTCTGGTTGTCCACTGGTCCTCTTATTTCCTTCGGTGTCAGGGGGGGATGATCTTTCCGTGCCAACAAAGTTGCCGGAAGTGGCGTGGCATTCGAGGCTTCCCACTCACGGATGTTCCAGCTCTGTGCCTGGCCTAAGAAACCCACTTCCAGTGACAAGAGCAGGTAACTACGAAGTCTTCTGGGTTTCACATGATGGTTTCACCTGGTATCTTACGACAACTGGGAGCGCTGGGAAAGGTGGAAGTGCGTCAAGCCACGATCAGCAGAAGCACACCCTTGAAGACTTGTCTCCATCGCGTTGACAGTGTGGCATGACAACAACTGTCCAACGCTCTGCCTCTCTTCACAAGACGAGCGCTGTGCACGCCTGATAAAAAGAGGGCATGAGTGTGGCTCAGGCGGAAGCTTGGACTGTGACCCCTCCGCAGTTACTGGTGTGTTTGCCGACTTGGCGGGAACCCCCGCGTTTTCCCAAGTCTAAACAAACGTTTGGGGGGATGTTCAAATCCATAAATTTCTCACGCATAGTACCTTCGACTGCTGCTTTTTTCCCATGCTGCTCATCCGGGAAACCACCAAGGACCCGCTTTCGTCCCTTTTTTGAGAACCTCTCAAAAGCGGACTGGCGGTTGCACGGCTCCCCCGTTTTCGTTTTCCCCACACTCGGAAGCGCAAGAGCGCGGAAGCGCGCCTCCAGGTGGGCCGGGTCCCCGGAAGCTGAGCCAAGGCAGCGCAGACAGTTGCACACGCAGAAACGCACCAAAGACTTACGCACAAAGAGTTGCACATACAGAAACATATATACAATCACACACCGACATAAAGGCATACACACATGGGGAGAGAGAGAGAGAGAGAGAGAGAAAAAAAAACACACAAAGACACGCACACAAAAACACATACACACGTACAGCCTGGTAAGCATCTTTACGGCTCCAAGTTTGGTGACCATTTGGCACGCCCTGCCGACACCATGAGACACCCGTTGAGTCGGAACCACCTCGAAAGTGGCAGGTGAAGCCATTTTTTCAGCCCTCTCAAACATCCCCTCGGCGCGGTTACTCATCTAAAAGTGGCAACCAAAAGGCGACACGGGCTGAACGAATGAGTGCACCTTCGGGCTGCATTTAGGTTGAAGCAGGAACGCCTCCAATCCGGGCGTCCCAGTTTGACACTTCCCGGCGCACCTTTGCTTGCATCGACCTTTTTAATCACCCCGTGAAACTGCGGTGAGCCGTGAAGCCGGGAAGCCGCAGCTTTGCAACGGATCTCAGTGTGGGGCCCGGAGGCAACGTCCCATGCGATCAAAACGGAAGAGGTTTCAAACCATAGGGGTGACAAACTCATCTTGAATGCAAAAGCGGCTTGCGGAAGTGGCAACGTACACCCAGAACAGCCAACTCGGCCGGCATCCTGAGTGGACCCTGCCAACTGACGCCACGTTTAGACGGAACGTGCCAAACAGAACGCGTGGTTCTTCTGTTCAAAGCATATAGTCTACAAGGTGCAGCCAAGGCCAAGGGCATCATGCTGAAGTTCACACACATGACATGCTCGAATCTCATGTGCACTTGACGTGGCCGGGACGAATTCCGTTCACCGAAGTCTACACTGCAGCAGAATGTTTTACCTGCTAGCGCACACTCAAGGCAAACAAATGGGGCAAGTCCGATCTGCAACGAGTTCGGCAAATCAGTGGCTCCTTTGCATCTCCGTGCCCTCCAATACCACTCTCCCAACATCTGGTTTGCCACGCACCGGAGTGAGAGCGCGGTGCGAAAAAAAATCATAGAAGCCAGCTGGACACTTCTACAGGGCATTGCCCCAAACCCTGAAAAGTCTCGGGCTCGGCAAACAATTCCAGCAGAAAACCTTGGGGCGTAGAATGTCCAGGCTTGCTGCCTGGAGAAGCGCCTCTTTAAAGGCTCACGGCGACAAGCTCATTCCCCCGAGCTCCCGCAGTGAGGGCGAGGCACCTCGAATCGATCCAAAAGCCAAGGTCAGGCAGAACATTGTGACCCCCCAAACGCAACTGGCTGGTTCTAGCCACCAAAGGAAGACAAATGGGTGTGTCTCAAAAATAGGAGACCCCCCGAAACCAAACGCACTCCCTGGCCGTTTAAGTCATCATGAACGCCGATCGGTATTAAAATGGTGTACCCAAACCAACAAGCAGAGTTTAAAAGGCGCAGATCCGCACCTATTTATGGTTGGGATTGTCCCTTATTGACCTTCGTCTACCCGAATCGCTTTTGACCCCAATGGGGTGCCATGTTTGGGTCAAAGGAAGGGTGCGAATGAGACACGCCTCTGCGACAATGCCCAAGGACATCCATTCTCCACATTCACCCACTGGTTGGTTCTAGCCACCAACTAAAGGAAGACAAATGGGTGTGACCCCCACAAACTGGTTTCTTTACTTTCCGCTTCTTTTGAGCCATGAGAAAGGAGCGCCCCTTTTTGAAGACAAACAACTACATGTCCAAAAGTTTGAAACTTTGGCTTGCAAGTTGGTTAGAACCTCCAAAGTTGGAAATGTTCGAGATTCAAACTTCTACACCACTGGGAACGTTTCAAATGATCTAATGAAACCGTGCAGAAGACTCCGGTCAGCCAAAGAAAGATAACGATGACAATATCTCAAGTCAAGAGACGTCAGACGTCAGGGTAACGTCATCTTTGTTCTATCTTCGGTTGGTGCAAAGCACTTCCCAAGCAAACATGTAGACTCCAGCCCCTGAGCCACCACACAGGGTGACCAATCCAATGCGTCTTTGGCACGCCTGCAGCAACAAAGGCAAAACTCAGCACAGGGAAACAACTCACTCTCTGCACGGCGCTGCTTTCGACTTCACAGTGAGAGAGCGGGAGGCTGACGCGCTCGCAATTGTTTGCTGTAGCCCGGGCTGAAATGTTGTCGAACTGCTAGCAACATTGGAGCAGGCTTCACGTACTCTGCGCTCGCCCGCTCATTCACTGTGACTCTCTATGCTGCACTTTCGCTTCTTGCCCTCATCACGGCCCACTTCAATCCAGGCCCTGCATCTGGGCAAGAGAGGTCAAGCAGATCTGGGGGTCAACTTGATTTGCTAAAAGTCTGGAAGTTGTATCCTACGTGCTTATGCTTCAAAGGAGCCGATTGCGTCCGAGTGTCTGAGCACAATCATGCTTCAGAAGCTTGCAAAGTGTCTGTTTTATCCACCCTTTGCTGTGCATGCTTGCCTGGCGGCTAAACAATCGGCAGAAGGTGCGTGGGCGAGTCTTTCCTTGGGAAGTTGAGCTTGCTGATTTGTTGGCACGCAGCAAGCAAGAAAGGCTTGGATCAAGGGTTCAAACCATTCACCCCAAGGGCCTCTCTTCAGGAGTGTGATCTTGCGGTGCCTAGATTTGCGCTTCGAATTGAGTGAATGATGCGCCTTTCGATCTCTCTGCCCAGAAAAGGGCCAAACCCCCTGAGCATCGTGAGCCATGCACCCAGCTGGACCAAGCTGCCCTCAAGCCGATGCAGACGGGTGCTCACGGGTGCTCACGGGGCTCCCTTTCATTAAGTCGTGCACGGCAATTTTGTTTCGGGGCAGTGGGACTTCTACTTGGTGTGACCAAAAACAAGCCTTTCAGCTGGCTTCTGGCATGCAATGCGGAGCTCCCACGCGCCTTAATGGGGAGCACAGCAGCTCGAGCGGGCTCCAGTTTTGAACGGAGCCGCTCAAAGAACTGCTCCACGTGCTCAACAGGAATCCGGATGCACTATACACCTGAACATTGCCTTGTAAATGGTGGTTTCCAACTTTATTTGGGTGTTGAAAAAGCCACATGTTTCAAATGGTTGCAACATGTATCTTTTAAGGAGCCCTGTATTGTCTGACACCTTCGCCAATGATTTCAACACATCCCCTCCTGAGTGTCCCCTCTAGCGGCATGGAGGCGGTTACCTCTGATTGATGGCGCCCAGCGTTTCGGGCTCCAATTCCAAACTCTACCGGCTGAAGCTTGTCTTCAACGCGGGCGTGCGAAGGTGACGCACTCAGAGTGTGGATTGGCACCTGGCACGCTCAAAAGTGGTCAAAGGCCCGGGGTACATTCAGCTTGCGTGCACCATGTCTTGTGGTGAGGGAAACCAGCTTGCGATCCAAAGGTATCTTGGTTGCCCAAGGGATGATCTTTCAGCTGATCACCTTTCAAGGCCACTCAAAATGGTCCCAACAGGTGAGATCTGAGGTAATTTGATTGAGGGACCAGTCCCGCTCGGACCCTCGGACCCTCTCTCGGCGTGTGACTTGCACACACAAACACACATGCAGGGTTCCTTAAAGGACACACCAAACAAAAAATCCCGATTTGCCATTCTCCGCATCTGCTGGTGAAGGAGACCACTTTTTTGAAACAACCATATGGCTGTGGCTCAAAAAACCGGTACCCAAAATGGACGCCTGGTAAGTGGAAACATGGACCAAAACCTGCAGTTGGCCCCCCCTGTTTAATTTTGAGCCACATCCATATAGCCCCATGCATCCTTTCAGGCACCCCAGTTCAGAGGACCCCCTTGGCAGGCCCACAGAGCTTTCACCGTGAAGATGAAGAGCGAATAGAAGATGGCGACATTTCTCGGCGCGGCCAAATGGCGGTTGCAAGCAAGGCTTTTTATGGTAGCTCCCAAATGGAGGTCAACCCAGTGGGTCATAATTGTAGGGAACCTCTGAAACTGAATCCCTTTGGTGGCAACCAAGTCTGCTTCCAAGCACCTTAGCCTGCACTTTGCCAAATCTCTGCAGAAGCAAGCCTCCCAACCCTCCGGACCCATGAAGCCACGGCATCAACTTGCCTGACATCTGAAGGCTTCAAGTGCACGCCTCAGTCCAATGCAAGCCAAGAGGCAAAACCTTGATGACAACCACCTTGGGCCAAGCCGACCGCTGGCAATGCTCTGGCTAAAATCCGGGATGGCAAGTACTCGTTGGCGTGGCAAAGAAAGTCACCATGCCGCACAGCTTCTCAGCCGCTACACAAACAAACACCTTTTCCAATCGACGAAAACAACGATTGGGGGCCAATTAGCAACCGCTTGTGACAACAAACTGAAGCCTCTCTTGCTTTTGCATTGCTGTCTTCCACATCCAAGTTCGTTGAAGATCTTTGAAGAACATGGACGGCTTCCATCATTCCACTCTGTAGGTCAAAAGGAGCAGCTGCAAATGACGATTGCATTGCAAATCGCCTATCGTTTTCAACATGGCTGATGTGGCGAGAGCATCCAATGACGAGCTTCCTGCACCTCAACGAGATGGTTTGGGGCGGATTGGCCCACTCTTACGCCTGGCAACATGGAACCTGTGTTAGCTCAAACAGACCTTTCTGAGTCATGCAAGGAAGGCCTGCGTCAACGCAAGCAATCACAAAGTGGCCTCTCACTGCAAACCTCTAAATCACCGGTACTACTCTGTGACAACTTTGGAATTCCGCTCCCAACAATTGCAGTGGTTGCAAACTGAACCCCTCAAACAAGCAGAGTGAACCATCGGCAAACCATTCCCGCTTTGATCTCCTAACTCATGTGGGTTTTTCTCCAAACGGGGGGGGGGGGGAACGCGTTTTTTAGCTAATTGTTTTATCAACCTGAAAAAGGGTACCCGCAAAAAACGAAGCTCCCGAACATCAGAACTCCACGCTTTGCTCGACGAGTGGCCACAAAGGTTTGATCCTCCATGGGCACAGAGCAGGCATCCGCTTCGGTTTCTACGCCATCCTTTTCGAGGATCACCTGAAACTCCAGGTGTGAAACAGCCGGTGAGAGACTCCACACTCAAGCGGTGTGGGGAGAGGTCCCCAAAAGGAAGAACATGCACTTTGCCACGGCTTTTCATTCCTTCACTTCCGCAAGTGTGGCAAAGCTTCCCCCGTCTCGTTGAATTCATCGTAGACCTGATCCACCAACCAGACCTCTTGGATTCGGCCTTGGGACACTGATGGACCGGCATAGTTGCTTTGTTTGTACATCCAATCTTTCCTAAAAAACGTTGCAGGGTTTTCAAGCAGCGACAGCAACAGGCGGCCGCTCACGACAGCAGCGATCGGAGGGTTTGGAAAGCGAAGCCATTCCCTTGAAACGGCCCCAAACGCCCACTATGATTGTTGGAAAGTAGCTCTGGTCTATCACCATGGGTCGTTGTCCTTGAGTTTCAACCTAAACACCCCCAGAAGTTTCAAAGGACACCAACTCTTGAACAAAGACACACGGGTATAGGTGCCTTTTAAGGGTTTTTCTTTTGCGCGTAGGGCCTGTGTGCAAATCTGAAACACGGTGCTTGCAAGCCTACGATCCGGTCCATGTCGGGACGCCGAAGCACGCCCCAACAGTGGGACAGTTGGGGGGGTTCCCATATGGAGATGGAGGGACACACAGCTCAAGTGCTATGGAAGTTCCTTCCAAACTTCAGGTTGGGTAGGAACACCAGGAGGAAAACAGCTCATTGCTATGTCTCTTTATATTATGTATATATATATATATATACATATTCGGTGGGGTGGGGTGCGGGGGTGGGCGCCCTATGTTGACACATACCCATGGACCGGGACCCGTGTTGCGCCATGGTGTTCCTAAGGGATGGTCTATCAACCGGGGGAATTTTCACAGTGTTTAGGGTTTCTACTGTGAGAAACCTGACCAATGGACCACAGATTCAGAGTCTTGGCCCTGCGGAGACCTTTTCGAGGGTTTCCGAAGCCAATCGACGTGGATCATGTTTGCATGCGAAAGCTATGAGAATCGCGAACAAGAGCGTAGAAATGAGCAGCAACGCTGCGGCTCTTCGGCATGGGCATCCATCTCCGTCGCGCACCGTGCGCACGTTTCCTCTGCCGACTTTCATCGGGTCGACCCTCCAACCTTGGGCTGCGTGTGATTGCTTGCGTGCGCCGCTTCGGGCCGTGCCGCACTGGGCTCAGGGCGTGACAGGGAAAAAGAAGCGTAATCAACACCGATCGGTATTAAAACGGTACTACATCAGACTGTAAAGAGCCAGCAAACGACGGTCGCAACTGATTTTTGGCTAGGACTTTCCCTTACCCCTTAAAACTCCAAGCCCTGGGGAAGTTAATCTTTTACAGACATATAGCCCATGTTACCCAAAAAGTTGACAAGTTGTGTTTTTAAGAGGTAAGTTTCCCTAACTAACCTTCACTTTCCCGTTTGCCAAGGACGCGGGCACTTCCCCCCAGGTTCAGCGCACCGCCGCGCCTGGAAGTTCAGCCAGCACGCCGGGTTGGTGCCCAACTCTATGGCAGCAGCACCTGCGCGACCAGGAGCGGCTTTGGGGCCTATCGCGCGGAAGTCTCGACTGAAAATACTGGACAACATCCGGTTGGGATATGAATTCCTGTGAATATTGATTTAATCCCACCCATTCGGTACCCGAACTTCCGCGGATTGGGGAAACAAAAAACGACCTTTTGGTTTGGCACTGAAGTGGTCCAAACCCAAAAGCGAGTAAAAGAGCCCAGGAACTCAGGGATCCAGTGAGTCACTCCACCGACGTCCAGAGCCTACGGAGCGTGCATTCCAAAAGGCCTTTCCCTTCGGCCCGCCAAAGGCCCTAAATGGTTGGAGATGGAACAGCGAGAAGCAAAAAGCAAAGGGCACGGTCTGCAATTTTCATGGGAGAGAAGTCTTGCCATCTTTCTCTCTGAAGTCAGTCGCACGTCAAAAAAGCCAAGGCTTTTGAGTGACTCGCTGACCCCAAGCTTGCTTACTTGCTTTCGGCTTTATTGCGGCAGAGTGGCTACTGCAGCAGAGGAGTAAGAGCGCTCTTCTCCCAAAGCTGCTCATAGCCTGAAGGGCAAAGCAGTCGAGTACTTGGGACTTCGGACCTCGGCCTTCACTTCACGAGGAGAGAAGGAAATACGCCTTCGCCATATCCGTTGAGCTGTGCAGCTCTCAAATGTCTTCCAACACTTCAAAGAAAACCTGTCCAACGCATTGTTCTGTTTTCTCAAACGGGTAGGCAACCAAATACGGACATGGACCCCAGGTTTTTTCATCGACTTCCTTTTAAACCGACCTTAAAGAGGGTGCCAGCTCCAAACCAACACATGACATGGCTGCTTCACGCCAAGCAGCACGGGCTGCATGCAGCAGCCAGCCGTGCTGGGGGGGTCCTACTTTTGATTGAGCCCAAACCGGCAGCGCGTCGAGTCTGCCAGGCAAGTACCAGAGTCCCGCCGAAAGAACGGTATCGGCTGAAAGCGACTTGCAGGGAATGAGCTGCTCGTTCCAAGGCCGCACACAAAGAAAATCTCATAAAGACCTTTGGCGCAGTCACCTGGCCATGGGTCAAAATCCCGTACCCCCAGTGAACATCCCAATCCCCACTAAAATAGGTTCTGAAATGGGTGGTGCACTTACCCCAAAATGGGATCCTATTGGTTTTGACCCACGGGACTCAGTGGCCTCCGCTCATCTCCAGAACCACTGGCCACCCCCCAAAAAAAACAAAAAACACGTGCAGTTGTCGCAGTCGGGGGAACGAACAGCTGTGCACGATCTGGTCCCATGCGCACACCGCTGAGTGGACCATGTTGCTTGTAGGTACCCTCCCTCCCACGTTGCCATGGCACCTCACAGAGGGTCCCTTCAGGAGCCCAAAAGATCTTCCAGGTACCCGTGAAGCGCAATTCTTTGAATTGAAGCTTCCTTTGAGGGGTGTCCAGCTGGTCCGCGAGCAGATTGCAAAGGTTCAAGGCACAAAAGGAGCACAGGCCTCCCTATGCTTCCCCCTTGACCATCGCCCCACAAGAAAACTCACTCTAAAGTGGCAACCAAACGGTGATCTTTAAACCAGCTGCCTCATTTCTAGCGAAACGCTGCACCCCAGCTTTTCCCTGCGCGAACCTGACTGGAATCGTGTCGATTCTCCACTCCGTGCATGACCACGAGAGTATGGTACCCACAGCTTGCCCACGGGGAAAATGAAACAGGCAACTGCCTCAGGAGGCAATGCCTATGGGGCTACCCGGCTGCATTCGAAGTGCGGTGTGCGGGAGGATAGGCAGGTGTATATAGTATACGTGTGCTTTTCTGTGTATATATATATATAGTTTACATATCATGTCATATCATAGATTCGTGTGCATTGATATGCATGCTATGATGATCTGGTGCCGCTTCTCAGGTCCCTCAGACCGCGTTCGATCAATACATTTTGGGATAAATCTCAGCTGCTCAGCTGGCTTCCTGAGAGTTACTCAGTCTGCGAAACTGCCATGTCTGCGAAACGGCAGCCTCACCGAAAGCAACATACCCGAAATCAGAAGCCCTACTAGTCTTGCCACCTGATGCTTTTGTGAGCTTATCGCTTAACAAATGGCGAGGCTTCCTTTGGTTCCCTTCAAACCACACATTTGGTTTGAAGCTCACCATGGTTTTTGAAGGGACACCAAAGAAATCTCGCCATGTGCTCGAAATCTCGGCTTCAGCAACCACATCGGCTGGAATTCGTATGCCTAAGCTCGCGGCGGCATAGAGGGACTTCGCCTTGACGTACAAGGCTTTGCCCTGATTCGTTTTGCCGCCAACGGCACAGAAGCCCTTGATCCCCAAGGCCTGCCAAAGACCAACCGCTCGAGGCGCAAAACCGGCGCCCCTCTTTTGGCACCTAGTGACGCTTTGCGCATTTAAAGGAGGTCCAACATGGGGAGGACTTTGACGACCGCATTGCAGTGCTGGATTCCCGCCGCTTTACACACTCAAATTCTCCGAACCTATCGCAGAAAGCGGCTGAGGTCCAATGTTTTGTTTTGTTTTCAGCCGGGAACTTTCACACGATATTGGCCAGTGTCACCTATTCAAACCCCGTCTGGCATGAAAGGCCAGTGATGCACTGAGGACAAATGAGAGCCGGACACCCATTGACTTTTGGTTCTACCAGTTTTTCCCATAAAGGTTGATCATCTGGGCCTTATGGTCATCAAACCAAACAGCAGCACTGTACTGGTTGAAACCTTGGTGGCTTCTCAACCCCTTGCAGGGTTCTCGAGCCCCGTCCTCAGCAAACGAGGAGTTTGAAACCAGGAAATTCTTCAACACCGGGTGGCCTTTTTCGGGGGAACCTCAGCTTCAGCCCCGGCGTTCCCAAAAAAACACACCGGGGAAAAAAAAGAAAAACAGAAAAACAACGTGACCCCCGGCCAAAACCCGGGACCCGGGGGCCAGACGCGGCCGGCCTTGCGGGCTTCTGAGACCGCCTTGTTCCACTTCCCCAGCGAGTTCCGCTTCTTCGCCAGCGCGGACTGGGCCTCCCAGGCCATGCGAAGCTTCGCCGAAAAAAAAGAGGCCACTGGATGGAGGCAGCTGGTGGAATTTGCCCATGCACAGTAGTGAACTTGCTTTTGGGTTACATCTGAAACCAAACGCAAGAAGGGGTCCCCCCCCAAAGAAAAGAAGAGAAAGACACACACGCATACACACCCATGTAAGGCTTTAAGGGAACACGTCCTTTCGATCGCCCGTTTGAATCGACCACGGAAAGGGTGTATGCCCTCAAAAAGAGACAAACCCATATTACAAATCGCAAGAGCCTTCGAGGAACTCAATCATGCTGCTTGTCTCATGTTACCAAAAAACAAGTAGGCAAGCAATGGAGGCGTGTACAACAAAAAACAGTGGCCTGCTTTTCCTTTGAAGCTTCCAAAACATACTCACAGCTGAACAGGCCTTGCAACTGTTCCCCTCTGAGATGAGCGGCCACTATTCTCTGATCTTTTACTGCAAAGGGAATGACATTGGTTACACACACACACACATATTTCCGTCAGCTTGCACGCCACGCTTGTGTGGCGCCCGACACATCCTTCAAGTTGTTTGTGGCTTGAAGGACATGAGCTGCGGTGAAGCATGCCTACACCGCATGGAAAATTAAGGTTCATTCTGAATTCTGGACAGTTAGAGCTCCCCCATGGATCTGCCGGAGACTTTGATCGAATCTCGCTCTGGAAGCTTTGAAGGCTTTCTCTTCGCTTCCTACTTCTCCAAACTCCAAAAATCCGGCGCGACAGGTTCAGCGCCTTGGACACCACTCGGCCATTCTTGTTCAGCGTCAGCTTGTCTTTGGTCATTCCGCTCGAGGTCTTCTCCTTGTAGCCCTTGAAGACCGAGACTTTTGCGCGCTTTCCCTGGCTTGAAAAATGTCCGCTTGAAGCTTCCCTTTAAGAAGATACCTTTTCCAAAGCCGCGATGGTTTTGGCTGAGTTCCGAATGGATTGCAAGCGGATTTCTTTTCGCATGCTACACGCATGATTGTCCAAGCGAGAACCCCCCACCGCTTTGGAAGACCGGCTTGGGATCACATACCAGGCACCTTTTACCCGCCCCCTTTTTGGCAGAAAGCCCACGCTGTGCCAGCCCCAAGCTGGTTGACAGGACGGCTCGCGTGTACCAGCCTTGGCGATCTTGGAAATCTTCATAGCCTTCATAGCCTTCTTCATAGCCTTCATAGCCTTCATAGCCTTCATAGCCTTGGACCGTCATGGTCAATACACCAACCACATGACTTTGCCCCCATAGGAACCTCTGCATTTGTTGTCTAAAAATGACTCCAACCCCCAAGGAGGTAGGGTATTTGAGCATGGTACATGTTGGACATTCTTACATCGCAAAAACGTCGCCTTGATGGCCATGAAGGCGACATAAAGTCGACATGAAGTCGACATGAAGGCGACATGAAGGCGCCAGATGTCGGGCACACACACACACACACACACTGCAGGGTTGTGGGAATTTCCAACTTAAGGGGAACGCCTTCCCAACGACAAATTCTCCGCTGAAACAGGGAGGTTTCTTGGTATCACAGAGGTGGGGGGAAACCCCTTATTCCCACAACCCTGTAGGAAGAGTCGAAGGCGCGACACGAACCCAGCTGGAACCTTCCAAACCTTCCGCGAGGTGAAAATGAAAAAGCCTTTGACGAAGGCAACCGGCCTTCATAGCTTTCATGGCCTTCATCGGTCCCTTCATGGCCTTCATCGCGGCCTGGCCATCGGAGATCGGAATTCTCTGAAACCGAAAGGCTACTGGACTGCCTGGGCTTGGTATTCCCTTCAACCCGTTAGGGACTCTCACGAGGTGACTTTGAACTCTCTCTCTGGCGATGGGAGTTTCGATGGGCTGATCAAAGTCCTCTTGGACGCACACCTGATCCATGATACTCGGGTTTGCCTTGAGACATGGATTGCTTGTCCTCACTGCTGAAGTCAGCCTGATTTGTCCATCTCTTGCGTTAGTCCTAGTCTGCTCAAAGAGCTCAAGCCAAGCTCCCACAATGGTCACCTGTCTCAGTCAAGTACTCAAGGCCAGCAACCCAATCCCAGCGCTAATCCGTAACCGGTACTTTCAATTGAGGCTTCAATCAATCGTTCGAGTCGGTGAGCAGAACCTTCAAAAGGGGTTGTTCGAACACAAACAACGCAACCCCTTTCAGAGTGGGTTCCATTTTTGGTGGGATGGTCGTCTGAAAATGGGGCCCTTCGCCGCCTTTGGGTTTCCCAAAAGGGTACCCTTACCCAGGGGATCGATCCATTTACCTGTTTTTGTCACCCCCAGCGACCTTTCAAAGCAACCCAGTGGATCCAATGTAGCGGTCTAGCAGGAAACCAAGAGAACCACCCTTATAAAACCAGAAGGTTTTAATCGCCGGGGTAGGGCAAAACACAACTGGGATCCACTGGGTGTTGCGTGACCATTAACTGGCCATCCTTGACAACTCGCAGCTCGATGTGCAGAAGCCACTCGAAAAAAATAACATGGGGCCCCACAGATATGGGTCTGATGTGGTTTTGTTGGGGTTGCTGTTTTTTGGACCTGATCATTTTCCTTTTCAATTTAGTGTTTAGGTTCAAGTAATTTTTGGGGTCCCGGGTTCGCTATTTCCCTAGGTCATCCAGTACAGAGATTAGAATAAAACTACCAACCTTTTTCTGTGGTCTATTTTAGTAGGGGAACCCTGCCAACCAAAAAAGAAATGGTAAAAGGGCACCTAGCTGGGGGACCTAGTTCCCTATTGACAAAAAAGCGCCAGTGGGCTTTAAAAGGCTCATCTTTTGGAACTCAAAGACTCGACGCGAGAAGTTCGTCCATTTCGAGAACCCAGATGGCCATGAAACGGTCAAAACCCAAATCGGTTTGCCCAAATCCAGTGAACATCCGGAATCCCAATCCAACCACTAAAATAGGATCCCAAAACGGTTTTGACAACCACAGCCATATGATCATGAAACTGTGATACAGAATCCACAAAACGCACCAGTTGTTTTATCCCGTTCATAGGGTTGACACCATCCCAATTGGTGCACAATGAATTCCGTTCACAGTAGTGCGTCAACTGGATTCAGCAGGCGCACATGTCTACCAGGCCTTCATTGCTCGCATTGGCAGCACCATGTCTTCCGCGAAATCCACAGCGAGAGCAGTCCCCTTGTCCAAAAATGCACTGAGCCGAAAGTCGCGGAATGTAAAACATGGATCCCTTGCTCGGCTTGCATCGTGCCAGGTTGCTCTCCGCTTTCCTGAAAAGCGCCAACCATACCTTGCCTTTCTCTCGAAGGTGGATTTCATCAAACCCCGGTGCTTCGCCACAGGCAACCCTTGGGGATCCTTACCAGGTGTTATGTGGGGAAACCCATGCTTGGTTGACGTTGGAAGGGAAGCAACAAATCAAGCTTTAGCGGTTAAGTAGTTGGATTTCCACCACTAAACCACAATAAGCCAAAATGTAACCCATTCATGTAACCTGAGACACCATCAAACAACAAAAACCACGCAAGTAACCCATGTATGTAACCCATGTAACCCATGTAACTGTTGGTCACCTTGGCGGAACGCCAACCCGGCAGCTTTCGGCGCATGTCCGGTTCAAGGGATTCTTTCGAGAGCCCGCCTCAGGGAGGCGAGCACGCGCTGGCCTGAGGCAACGGTGAATGCCTTAAGCCTCGACTTGTCTTAGGAGCTGATACTTGGGTATGGGTAACCTATGCCTTTCTGCATTTTGGGGAAAAGGAACACCCATTTTAGAACCTATTTTGACGTTCACCAGGGGTTTCCTGGGTTTTGACAACAGCCACTTCTTGTTGGACAAACAACATCACTTCTCATAGAGGTATTCTCTTATGTCATCTTAATTCATTTTTCTTTTGTTGTCATATTTGGTCTAGAGAGTTTATTCAGAGAATTGACTAAACAATAAGAAGTCCAACTCATATGTTTTCCTCTTTTTGGAAGCTTTCTAGCTTCTGAAGCTCTATTATTTGTATTTTTTTTGGGCACCTTTTCATTTATTATCTTAACTTTAGGGATGGCCTTCACAGAAAGGATTCTAGAGTCTCAGAAATGTTACGGCTGGAAAGGAAGGAGATAGGAGATAGGTGATGAAAGGATGAAGGAAGCATCCACCCTTTCATCTAAACATTTATTTTCTATCTCGTACCAATCCGCAGGATCTCTTCGCTTGGCAGGTGAAGTCCTTGAAAGACAGGTGTAACAGTGAAGATTCCCTGAGATCGAGCCCTAAAGCAATTCTCTCTGACACGGCTTTAGGACGGTGGGAATGGGAATAGTGATAGAGGATGTCCATTGGCTTCTCTCATTACACCGTCTCACAAAGAGATTTAGCGGCTTACATCCTTTCCATTCTGGATTTTCAAATCTCTAGACCAAACGTCACAAGCAAAATAACTAGGAATGGAAAGCATCTATTAATTCATGAGTTACGAAAGGATGAGATACATAGCTAAAAATCAATTCATGAAAGGAACAAGAGAAGGTGAATCACATCCTTAATAAAAATTCGGTTGTAGATAGGATCTAGAAGGAAGTGATGAATGAAGGGATCCGCTGCGTCTCTCAGGAGCTACAATTACATAATTGTGTAATTATTACATATGGCAAATCTGCAAAATATGTTATTAACAGACCAAAAACCAGAAATCGTTAATTAGTTCTTGTTTTTATCTTATTTTGCTTGTCTATCTTCTTTATCTTTAATGTGTTTCACTTTCTTATGTCTTTAGGTTTTGCTTCTTGTTGTTAGTTTTTTTTTTTTTTTATACGATATAGGTGAGAGCTACTAAAGGCATGGCTCTCACACAAATCGCATCCACTGTTTCCCTTTCTCTTGCCTTACCTAACTTTCGCCATCCAAAAAAAATCAAGGTAAACATATGGGAGTGAAAGAGAGGCCAAGGAAGAGGCAAGAGCAAACGACCTATCCAACCTTCCCACCAATTCATCCCTTCCTCGTCGTTCATCTCATTCCGTGTCTCGCCGGGCTGCAAGTGAACAAGCTTTTTTGAACCGGACAAAGAGCAGTCGAGCCTGCAGCTGCAGCGGTGCCAATGTCATCCAAGCTCAGGGAACACAACGCCTCCGGCGCATCGCGAGGCGATCACTTTCTGAGTCTTCTCAAGCCCAGGAACTCGGGAGTGGCGCACCATGGAGATCACCTCCACGCTTCCGACTGCATGATGGTTTGGGGTTTCCCACCGGCCCAAAGCAATTCTGAAAACCCCTGACCACTTCAAGGGACCCTGAATCATCTGAGTCATAATAAAAACTCGGTATCTACATGGTCTACCAGGAACCATGCTTCAAGAACTAAGAAGGCGGATATGCGCAGTTATTTATGGTTGGGATTGTCCCTTACTAACCTTCATCTACCCGGGTTTTGATCGTAGCTCATCCGGTGACACTGAAAATGAGCAATCTCAAGGGATGCGCCTATCACGAATGCGAAGTCAAAAGAGTAGCTGCCGTGCCCAACCACGTTGCCATTGTGAAATGAAATCCACTCGAGCTCGCCTTCTCGTACGGCCAGACTTGGATCCGCAAAAAGTGAAGTCGGTAAAAGAATGGACGACTAAGAAAGGTTCGCGGTCACGTCTGGGGTGCTTTTTCTCTTTTGACAAAACCACTTGACAGGTGACTGGATTTCCCCAAATCAAATGTTGATTGATGAACTGCTGGTTTTTCCCATGGAATTCGCCGCTTTGCAGGTTCCAAGATTCGGAAACGGCCGGGAAACCCTCCGGAAAAGTCTGGCACCGGCGACACTCCCGGCCTCGCTGCTGTCTGCATCCAGTGATGGTAGGCTTGCCAAGGGGTCCTCAGGGATGCTTCCCTGTCGGGGTTGAGAGAGCATGGGGTAAGGCAAACTTCATCCATGTTGCGCAACTGGGTCTTCCCGTAACGGCCGCCGCGTTTTGGAAAAGGAAACACATCGGAGAGCTTTCGGGATGACATGCGAGCGCGGCAACTCAGGGGGGGCCCTGAAACAGGTTCTAATGCAATGGCTTCCGATCGCTTGCGCCCATGTGTGTAGCATGTGTGAGAATCCATTTGGATATGTATCAAAATAGAGGAACCTTTCAAAATGGTGTTCCTTATGTCTTCCCTGCATCTCTGAGACACTTTGCCATCTCCTCCTCTGCACTGACTGCCTGTGGCCGACCGAAACAAGGCCGGGGCTATGGGCACCCCGAACAGAGATGGATTGGACCAACAAACAAGCGGGGATACGGGAGCGGGGATATGGGGGGATTCCCTTGGCGCCATTTCCCAGATCAAACTTAGGCAAGGTGCGTCGAACGGGGGAATCCTCAACCACATCCAACTGGTTCCCCCTGTATCCCTAATTGGTTTCCCATGGAATCCTAAAGCGCTTTGGCACACGGGCCCCTTTTAGCCTCGTCTACTGTGGATGCCCTCGGCTTAAAAACCCAACCTGGCCAGTGCGCCCGGGAAGGGCGCCGCCTTGGATGGTTGTAAAGGGAACCCCCACGGGAAATCGCCATGTCTTGGTCGTGGGGGACTGGGGAGGGAGGGGAGGGGGAGGGAGCGCAAATAGCGCAAATACCCTCCCTTCCCTCCCCAGCCCTCCATGCTTTGGGGGGCTCCAACTCCTATTGCAGACACAACCCAAAACAGCACATCGAAAACGTCTCCATGGCCTTGCAGCTACACTGTCCTGCGTTTGTGTACATCTTTCTTAGAGGGCCCACCTCCAGAATCGTGTTTTTTTGTCTTCAGGCAAAGCAAGCGTGCTAGGAATCTTGGCTTGCATTTTCAACATTGTTTAAAGATTTAACAAATCATCGAGCGTTTGCATCTGTATTTGTTTTATTTGTTAAACCAATTGTGTAGGTGCAGCATGTATGTGTATTTTCCAGACGTATTTTTCCAGGTGCAATTGGCACGGATGCAAGCTCTTTCAGATTTGCGTGACAGGCGCAGCACTTCGGGAACCTGAGGCGTTTTTACAATTGCATTCTGAAGATGGACGACAGCGAATGGGCGGAAGGATGATGGCCAACAATCAAAAAGGACAATATACATAGACAGACAGGTACTCGCAAACGTGCCTTCTTTGTTTTCTTCTTCAACTGCCTTTCTTGGGCGGCCAACAACTGCAGTTGAACCGCGTGACAGCACCACCCCCACCCAAAAAAGGACCGGCGCGCGGAAAGCGACACCACGAGGTCCGCGCCAGGGGATGCAGCATCTGTTCCGCCTCGGACTCCGCGTACAGGATCTCGTCCTGGCGCCGCCGCCGGTTTAGTCGCGGGATGCCCTCAAGAGACTTCGTGGGGTGTGGTGGGTCAGACATGCAACCCCAAAATGGAACTTGCCCTGGTAAATGGACCTGGACTATAAATCCTGCATTCCATATCCTGGTGGTTTTTCATTTTGACCCATACCCATATAATATCCAACATCGCGAAGTCGAATCCGAAGTCTATCTGGCTGGGACTTCCGTGAAGCCAAGATGGGAATCCAAAGATGGAAGGCTTCCCGAGGGAGCGAAGGCTTTCAGGTGTCCAAATGGGGGGTTTAAAGGGAAGCCACCTGGACAAAACAAAGATTACATTGAGAACAGGAGCGCCCACATGCGAGGGAATTTCACAGTCATTCTACAATCAGGTCCCTCAAACCGTACAAAGCAAGCAAGCAGGTAAGGCATCAGGCATGAGGCGGCCCAGGCGTCTCGCCATAACCCTTGCTATGAATCGCTAGCTTGAGTTTCACCATGCAACCAACCAACTGCCGCTCCCTCGCTCGTCGCGCTGCTGAGAGCCGCGGCGCCTTGGGCCAGTCGAATCCCTGCGGTTTTTTTACCGTGGTCCAAACGGCGCCCAGCTTTTTGCTTGGGTGTCTTCTTTGGAGGTTAATGTTAGACCTCCTTTATTCATAGTCCCCTCTATTGTAGAAAGCTTTCTAATTCAGGATGCTGTGACTGTTTTAGGGGTCCTCTATTATGAAAAGTCTTTTCGCCGGAAAATTCCAGGTTGAGGACATGGCCCTTGCTGCGATGGGTAAGGAATGAGCTTCAGGGTTTTGGGAATGAACCGGTTCTGGGGATCGGCAGCCTTCCAACATGGCACCTTTGGGAGGGCATCTGCTTCTTCCCTCCTGGGTGCCATGTGGGAGAGGGTACCCTGTTTGGCGTAGGTCTCTCAAACGAACGGCGCCTTTTGGGATGGTTTTCAAGGGGAAGACACAAGAAAACAACTCGGATTTCTCGGGGCCATTTTGAGAAACACACATATGTCGCCTTTCATTGGACAGGCACATGAAAGGCGAACAAACCTTGCTGCCAAAATGACCCGCACTTCATGCACACCCATCAGTCTTGAGCAGACTGCAGGGTGCATGTCCCTTTTTGTGGGGGAGGGGGAGGGGGGCGGAAAAAGATAAACCATCCACCCGTTTGGCCAGTTTAGAGTCCCCTTCCGAACTTCGACAAACAGTCATCCTATTTCTGCAAGCACACAGAAACTGACTCAGTCCGCCGCCGTGTCACTGCTGGAGCAAGACGTGGTTGCCCTCGAAGCTCCGTCAAAATTACTCGAAGACGGGAATCTGAGGTTCGAAGACCAGCGGGGCAATTTGGCCTTGATTGGTTATCCAAAGCTTCCTTTCCATGACTCGGTGCCCAGGTTTTCAGATTGAAACCCGAGCACGGTGTTGGGGTCATTAGCTGGCATTGCCCAAACTGGGAAGCTACACTGAGAACCACAACAGCCACCAATTTTTTTGGAGTCCTAGCCAAGACACTCCACGGGATTTTTTTACAGAACCAAAAGGAAACCCTGGCCGCTTTGCACCGAGACACCCATTCTCCGCTTTGTGGGGACTTGGGGAAGCCCTGCAATCAAAACTGAAGGGACAGTTTCTTGGTTGACGTTGGAAGGGAAGCAAAATCTTAAATGTTAGCAGTTAAGTGGGGATTTCCCACTAAACCACAATAAGCAAGCATGTAAAATGTTTCCCAACAACAACTGGTTTTGGTTTGCCAGTTGAACTCCACCGAAGTTTTCCGGAATTCCTCCTCAAAGGCAGTGACCCAAAGTGGACATCGGTTAAGCTTCAAGCAAACGCATGGTCTGCCTGGCTGGTCGGCTGGCTGGCGAATTCTGGGCTGTTTTCAAGATAGTCGGTGGATCCCATTGACCCCCTCGCTATTTTCCTTTTGGTTTGTATATCGGGTGGTTTCCTTGGTTGCCTACACAGGTCAATGGATGCGGGAAAAGTTGCCGTCGGCAAAGGACTGCAGGTGAGTTGAGTGTTGCAGGTGCCCTCCCAAGACCACACGGAACACAGACACCTCTACGACGGACACCCCAGCCCAAACTGCCCGAGGATTCCTATGCAGCCAGCCACATGGAACTCCACACCGCTCGGGTCGCGGTTTTTCGGGGACTGGCGAGCATCGAGCCGCACCTCAGGCCACGGAGCTTCCGAGCTCCCCACAGCTGCTCCTCTGCGCGTTGCAGCTGCTGGTCCTTCGGTGCCGAAGGCCGAAGGCAAAGGACTGGCGGGGCATGGCAAGTGCAACATCGCTAGGTCCAGTGGAGAGCTTAGAAGAAGGGTACCCTATTTTTTTCCTGTCTATTTTAGCAGGGGAACCCTCCCAAAAAAGGGGAGAGAAGAGCACTACCGGGGGACCTAGATCGCCGGCGGTTTCAAGGCGGGGCGTTCACACTGCTGGTTTTTCTTGGTCAACCTCATTGTTTTGCCACCTCGCTTGTTGCCGAAGATGTTTGAACCCATAGCTTCCGCCACTTGGCTTGTTTTTTAGCAGGCCCCAGGGCATCTTGCCGTTTCTGGCGGTGCCAGAAGAAGAGACTGCGGCCTTTGCCGCCTCCCAGCGGTCCTTGTGGGCAATGAGACTGTTGAGATACGCCAGCTCCACCTGCCGGGGGATCGGAGCTGAAACTGCCCACTGCTCCGAAAGAAACATCCGCCTCGCCGCGGGCCCGGCGTTCTTTCGCTTTTTCCCGGTGAGTCGCGACGCCCAGAGCTTCCAGAAAAAACCAGTGGTAAAACCTAGAGGTATACGGATCCTGGGTTACCTGCAGTGGCAACCGGAAGCATTGATTCACATGCCATAGATGATACCTCCTTCGCGAGGATTCTGAGAAATCCGGGCTTAGCATGAGCTGGGGCCAGGGAATGATGGGGATTTGACGTCCGGGCGTGTCTCTTTTGTGCCTTACCCATTTGTTCAGGGAGCAACACGGAAACCCGTTCATTTGGGAGGCTTCCCCACTGTTAGACAACCCCATACCACCACAAAAAAAGGTTCCCCCAAAAGGGCGGATTAGACACCTAGTACAAACCATCGCTTGCAAGCTTGGGCTACTTGAGCACCGTCTGCTTGAACCTCCTTCTTCTTAGAGGGGTTGCAACAATTTGGCCCCAAACCTGAAGCGGAGGCAAACATCCTTTCACAAGACATCCTTTCACCCCGGCTTGAGGGGTATCTGTCAGGTAGTTGGACCCTAGGTGGGGTCGCTTTTCAAAGATAAACAGCAAGACCACAACGTGTCTTTTCTTCAACCTAAACACCAACCCCACATTTTGTTTGGAGGGTCTCCCATTTCTCAAAAAATGCCCTCAAAGTTTCCCTTTCTCCACCTAAACACCAACCCCGAATTTGATTGAGGGGTCCCCTTTTTCTCAAAACATGCGACCACAAAGTTTCCTGTCTTCTAAACTCCAACCCCGAATTGGTTTGTTGGGTCCCCTTTTTCAAAACATGCGACCACAAAGTTTCCTTTTGAACCTAAGCACCAACCCCAAGTTCCGAACTTGGGGAGTCCACGTTTTCTCAAACCGCCCACAAAGCTTCCTTTGAATCTAAAACACCCACCCCATTTTTTTTTGGGGGGGGTCCTCTTCTTCTCAAAACATTTGCCCACAAAGTTTCCCTTGTGCAGTAAACATCAACCCGGAGTTTCAACCAAATTTGTTTGGGGGGTCCCCTGTTGCTCACAACATCCGTTTCCCTTTTTCAACTTACACGCCCGCCCCATTCTCGCTTTTGGGAGGGAGGGCTTCCCTTGTTTCTGAAAAAAACCCGAAGAGAACTCGACCGACACCTCCGCCGCAGTCGCCGCAGTCCAAGGCCTGCGCCAAGTGCGCCTCCGCGTCTCGCCGCTGGATGGATGCCCGGAGGCAGCTGATCTCGCACTGGGCATCCTCGGGCCCGAGGAACCCGGCTGATGCCCCGGTGGAATTTTTTGGGAGCCGTCGATTTGTTTTTTGGGCGGCGAAGGGAACCAAAAGGACCTGGGCCAAAGCAAGACCGCCACTTTCGGGGGCCGACTTTTTAGCAGGCCGGTGCACCAAAGAAATCGGGTCCGGAAAATGTTGAGCACAACAGTCGGAGAACCCGCTGTGAAGCGGTTCACGTTACCAAGTTCTGGCCAAGGCCCAGTCTTGTTTGAGTCACAATCAAAACCTGGTGATAACAAGGTCTACCCAGAACCATGTCAAGAATTATGAAGGCCGCAACTATTTCTGGTTGGGACTATCCCTTGCTAGCCTTCATCTACCCGGGCTTTCAGGAGTGGCTCTCCCCTTTTCTTTCTCCTTTGAGTCGCAACGGAGCTCGGCGACTCCGGAATGCAAACCTAATCCGGCCGCAATGTGCGCAAATTCGCGCCACTCGTGCGAAAAAAAAACGATGGGACCAGAAATTACCCAATGCCCACTTGATACACAAGCGCCACCATGGCGGCTTGGCCGCCTCAGGGGTGCTTAAAAAATCGTTCATACCACATACCTGTGGATTGAGACAGCTTCGCCGCCTCTAGATCGTTACAGGGACGTGCTTTCCATATATTCCACTTCACTCCCTTCCTCATCTTCCGGCTTCCCGGCTGGCATTTGCCCGGGGGTGAAATCGTCGGCCTTGGGACCGGCATCCTCCAGACCGGGCTCAAGCTCCGGCAAAACCTGGGCTATGGGCGACAGGTAAAAAGATAGGTTCGGTTACCGAAACCAGAAGGCTCGCAAAACAGAAATCCCCCCCAAACAGCATGGCAACGGTTTCTGTTTGCTGTCTCTTAAATAAACTACGGCGTCTGCAAAGAAATACCCGGACGGTTAAAATAGGTGAACTGGTGTTTTATACTAGGTCTGGAGGAAATACGCCGGGCCCGGCCAGCAAATAAACAAACGGAAGTTAAACTGGTGTTTCATACTAGGTCTGATTGGCAAGCGACCGGCCCGGCCGGGCCAGTTCAAAAACATGCGGAATATTGAAACAGAATAGGAATTGCAAGGTTGGAAACAGTTGGAGCCCACACAGTTGGAAACCAAGCTGTTGGAGCCCTGCAGTGAGAACTCCAACTGTCTGTTGCAATTGGAGCCCACATAGAGGGAACTCCAACTGTTTGCTGTAGCCTCCACAATTGGGGCGCAAACAATTGGAACCCGCGCCCCGCAGTGGAAACTCCAACTGCTTGCTGTAGCCCCCACAGTTTGGGGTCCAAACAATTGGAACCCCAGTGGGAGCTCCGTTGTAGCCCCCACACTTGTTGGAGCCCAAACAATTGGAACCCAGCCGTTGGAGACCTGCAGTGGGAACTCCAACTGCTTGTTGTCGCCCCACAGCTGGAGCCACAAACAATTGGAACCCAGCCGTTGGAGCCCTGCAGTGGGAACTCCAACTGCTTGTTGTAGCCCCACAGCTGGAGCCCAAACAATTGGAACCCAGCCGTTGGAGCCCTGCAGTGGGAACTCCAACTGCTTGTTGTAGCCCCACAGCTGGAGCCACAAACAATTGGAACCCAGCCGTTGGAGCCCTGCAGTGGGAACTCCAACTGCTTGTTGTAGCCCCACAGCTGGAGCCACAAACAATTGGAACCCAGCCGTTGGAGCCCTGCAGTGGGAACTCCAACTGCTTGTTGTAGCCCCACAGCTGGAGCCACAAACAATTGGAACCCAGCCGTTGGAGCCCTGCAGTGGGAACTCCAACTGCTTGTTGTAGCCCCACAGCTGGAGCCACAAACAATTGGAACCCAGCCGTTGGAGCCCTGCAGTGGGAACTCCAACTGCTTGTTGTAGCCCCAGTTGGAACAAACCCAACAGTTGGAACCCAGCCGATGGAGCCCTGCAGTGGGAACTCCAACTGCTTGTTGTAGCCCGGTTGGAGCCCAAAACAGTTGGAACCAGCCGTTGGGCCAGCAGTGGGAAACTCCAACATTGTTGTAGCCCCAGTTGGAGCCCAAAAGTTGGAATTCAAGCCGCCGCTTGTTGAGCCCCAGTTGGAGCCCAAGTTGGAACCCCAGCCGGGAGCCCTCCAAACTGCTTGTTGTAGCCCAGTTGGAGCCCAACAGTTGGAACCCAGCCGATGGAGCCCTGCAGTGGACTCCAACTGCTTGTTGTAGCCCCAGTTGGAGCCCAACAGTTGGAACCCAGGCCGATGGAGCCCTGCAGTGGGAACTCCACTGCTTGTTGTAGCCCCTGTTGGAGCCCAACAGTTTGGAACCCAGTGGAGCCAGAACTCCAACTGCTTGTTTGTTGGAGCCTGCAGTGGGAACTCCAACTGCTTGTTGTAGCCCCAGTTGGAGCCCAACAGTTGGAACCCCAGCCGATGGAGCCCTGCAGTGGGAACTCCAACTGCTTGTTGTAGCCCAACAGTTGGAACCCAGCCGTGGGCCCTGCAGTGGGAACTCAATGTTGTTGTAGCCCCAGTTGGAGCCCAACAGTTGGAACCCAGCCGATGGAGCCCTGCAGTGGGAACTCCAACTGCTTGTTGTAGCCCCCGTTGGAGCCCAACAGTTGGGAACTCCAACTGCTTGTTGTAGCCCCAGTTGGAGCCCAACAGTTGGAACCCCAGCCGATGGAGCCCTGCAGTGGGAACTCCAACTGCTTGTTGTAGCCCCAGTTGGAGCCCAGCAGTTGGAACCCCAGCCGATGGAGCCCTGCAATGGACTCCAACTGCTTGTTGTAGCCCCAGTTGGAGCCCAACAGTTGGAACCCCAGCCGATGGAGCCCTGCAGTGGGAACTCCAACTGCTTGTTGTAGCCCCGGTTGGAGCCCAAACAGTTGGAACCCAGCCGTTGGAGCCCTGCAGTGGGAACTCCAACTGCTTGTTGTAGCCCCAGTTGGAGCCCAAACAGTTGGAATCCAGCCGTTGGAGCCCTGCAGTGGGAACTCCAACTGCTTGTTGTAGCCCCAGTTGGAGCCCAACAGTTGGAACCCCAGCCGATGGAGCCCTGCAGTGGGAACTCCAACTGCTTGTTGTAGCCCCAGTTGGAGCCCAACAGTTGGAACCCCAGCCGATGGAGCCCTGCAGTGGGAACTCCAACTGCTTGTTGTAGCCCCAGTTGGAGCCCAACAGTTGGAACCCCAGCCGATGGAGCCCTGCAGTGGGAACTCCAACTGCTTGTTGTAGCCCCAGTTGGAGCCCAAACAGTGGGAACTCCTCCAACTTGCCTTTCTAACATACGGACACTGAAACAGATGTCTTAGACTATCTCTGACCCACTGCCGCGGGCCCGGCCGGCAGGTTGAAACAAAACCGGAATTAAACAACCTTTCAGGCCACCGGCCCCTGCCTGCCCTCCACAAAAAAACAAATGTAGACACCGTAACCAAAAGGGGGATTGAAGCACCATTTGAGAAGCTCCGAGAAAAGGAAAAAATAGCAAATCCCAAAACTGTGTGTTTTGTTCCTTTTTGTTTCCCTTTTCAATCACCTGAGAAGGGTACCAAGCTTTAAAAACACACACACACACACATTCAGGGGGGGAGGCTTTTCTGTGTTTTCAGAGGATTGAGCTAAGGCCCATCTTCGTCTTTAACAGGGCAATAGCTGCGTGCCCCTGTGGAGACACGACGGATAGTGTATACAAGCCGGGACATCTACACGGTTTCTCATATTGCATGACTTTGACGCTCCTTGTGTTTGTTGGAGAAATAGAGCCAAGGGACCAAAGCATACCCGTTTGTTGCCTAGGGAGCCTGTTCCTGGCATCGCTCCACAGTAAAAAGCGCCTTTCTCAGATTGTCTTTCGGGTGGGCTTCCCAAAGTAACAGTACCCCTGCTGACTCTGAAACCGCCCCCGCCCCCCCCCCCCCCCAAACAAAACAAAAAGAAGTAAGAGTTGAACACAGAGGTGGCATCCACAGATCAAAATGCAAAAAAATGGATACACTCCACAGCTCCGGAACGGCTGCTGGTGGTTGGAACGGAGCCAACCACCAGCCAGGCCTCCATTTGCTTAAGTCCCCAGGAAAAAGCAACAGTATTTCTAGTGGTGATAGTTTCCTTTAAAACATCAACGGGAAGAACATGAATCACTATATTCTTGTCAGCAGATGGAAGTCAGATCACTCATCTAATTACTAGCTCCTCCAGATTTGAGAGGTTAGACTAAGGGTGCCAACTTTTCTCTGTCTATTTAGAACAAAACCCTCCCAAACCAAAAAAGAACAAATGAGAAGCTTGGCACCTCCAGGGCCCAGAGATCCGCGCCAAGCCGCGGACCTGCTGTGCAGGTGCGCAATGCCCCGGAACCAATCCTCGCGGATCTCTTGCTCCATCTTTGACGAGCGAATCACCGCGGAGATGAGCAAACCTCGGCTAAAAAAAACACCAACGAACCAGACCCAAGAAGAAACAAAAACGCCCGACGGGAGAAAAAAGACACCTCATCCTCTTGGAGCCTTGTTTGTTTTGCTGCGACTTACTTTGATCCCAGAACCCTTTTCAAGCTTGCGGGCGTCTTGGAAAATCCGCCGTGAGAAAATGACTGGCTTCCCCAAAAACCAAGCACTGGCTTCCTTTTGGTTTCCAACACCCCTAAAAACACCAGCCCCTTTGACGGGTGTTTTCCTCTTGGTTTCCAAACACACACCCCAAAAAAACACACAAACAACGAAAAGGACAAAAACGAGAAAAAGCAACAAACACTCAACCAGAAACCACAAAACCCCCCCCCCAAACGCGAAAAAAAGCCGGGCGCCGGGGGGCTCAGCGTGAGGGCCATGGCCAGGGGCGCGGCCACCTGGTGCTGCAGCAGGCTGACCACCGTGGCGCGGAGCCACGCGGAGCCCTCGGAGGCCGGGAAGTTCCCCACGAAGAGGCAGAGGTAGCCTCGGGGTTCGTGTGGGGAGCCTGGGGAGAACCCTCCCCCCGACCTTCAGGAAGGTGGGGGGCGAAAAAAAATATCCGGAGAAGGGGACAAATTGGGTGGTCACAAAGGGAGATCTCCAGGGGAATTCCCTCCCCAAGTCCATTTTTAAGGGGGTGGGGAGGGGAAAACAGCACTTTACAGGGAAAACACCACTTTAACCGCTTCCTTTACAATCTGTCAACCATTGGATGTTTTCACAAGGAAACTAAGAAGACTAAGGAGAAAATAAGGAGCGGCCGCCGATATTTTTCTGGGGGAAGGTGGAGTTGAAAGGAATCGTTGAACCCTGGCCCAAAAACAAAGAGGAAGAAAGAATGGGCGGAATCCAGTGGGCAAGTGGGCAACATAGGGAGCCCAGCATGTAGAGCAGCCACACCAGCCAAAAGGTGGCGGCTCTACAGCGCCAGCGGCACTTTTGGCCCTGGATGAGACTCTCTGTCCACTCTTGCTTCTCCACAACAGACTGCTTTTGAAGCAAGAAGAGCGCCAGGACGACCCCGCTGCTCATCAACGCACTACATACCCCCACCGTCACCTCCCGGACAATGTCTGGCCAGAAGCCATGGCTGCGGGAGCAGTCAGGATCGTCGTTTGCGAAGAACACGGCGTTGCCGAGACCAGCCCCAAAGACCCTCGCAAAAATGAGGGCCACGCGGACTTTGGCAGGAGTGAACATGCAGGACTGCAAGAGGACCAGCATCGGGTGCAAGCTGATCCACAGCGTAAGCGCTCGCCGCCAAAAAGACGAGCTCAAGATGGCATTGACGGAGTCCTGCGCTTGGAAGGCCCTGGGACAGTTGCAAACGCATGCGACTGGTATGTTTCAAATGAACGCCGAAGGGGGTTTCCCAGATGCGCAGAAGAGTTCTGAGTTCGCGTTTGAAGTCTCTCTTAATTTGCGGAATTCTGCGTGCCATGTTCGTGTCTCTTCTTCGGAGTGCAGCGTGCCTCTTCGGAGTGCAAGAGAAAAGCACTTGGAATAACTTTGGGATCCGCTGTTTGGATCTTCACAGCTCGAAGCTAGCATCGTTTTGCTGTCGCCAAGAGCGGTGCCTTGCTTGGATGGGCGTCCTCGCCTTGATCTCCCGCTATCCTGCAAAGGCTTCCGGCGCAGTCTTTGTTTTCTTCGCCCTGTTTGGGGCTCAAAATGTCCTTTTCTCTCTGTTGCTGTTCTTTTCCCACCCTCGTGCACTTCTCCCGGCTCTTCGTGTCCTGGTTCCATCCCTTTTTGGCCTTTATCGTCTGCCCTCCCTGTCCTCGCCCCGTTCTTTTCTCGTGCTGTTAGCATTTTGTGCACTCCTCCTTTTCCGGCCTCTTGGTGTGCCTTTCCTGTCATCTCGTGCCCTGCGTTCCAGCCAACAACTCCCTGCAAAACAAATCTGCACAAATGAGCAGTCAGTTGCATGTCGCCAGCCATGCGAATGCAAACAACTCATGCAAACAAGTTCCAGGTGGGCGAGCATACAGTCTAAATCTCCTGGCCAGCACTACAATTCTGACATGCGCAAGGCATTTCAAAAAACGCGCTGACCAAAAAATATCCGTCCTCCGCGTTGCCATATACATCATATCGCTGCTGGATGTCTGATAATGCGTGCGCAACGGCGGAGTTGGGCTTGGCGGAACCCTTGCTCCTCACGGCATTGAGGCTCTTGAGGTGGAGACGAGACCTGGGTATGCTTTTCAACATAAGGAACACCCCCCCTTCCTTCTCACTTCCTGAGTGGACTGGCCAAACAAAAGAGTCCGACTTTCTGCCGCGAAAATGGCAACCAAACCCCAAAAAGAAGCGTAGCCTTCGCGCGCGGGGGAAAAAACTACAACCAAAAAAAAAGCCTAGCGCCACCTTCGTGCGTGGTCCAACTCAAGGCTGTAGAGCACCGCTAACCTCGGGGCGGCGGGGAGCTTTCGCAGCACTCGTAGGCCGTGACTCGCAGCTGCCACGGGGTGGTGGTACAGCAGCCAGATGAGTCCTTGAAGTCTACTCCAAAGCACCCCGTTTTCTATAGTCATTCATGATATGCATGTCAGCTCGCGGCCAGATGTGCTTGATTTTGTTGCGACCCTCTTTGCGTGGTTTGAAGGGAAAACCGAAACGAACACCTAAATCCTTTTTGGGGGGTCCCCTAGCGAAGACAAGTTCCCCTCAAAAAGTACAGGTTCGGCTGCCTAAGGCTTGTAGGGTCTCACTTGGGTGGTTTGGGAAGGTTTGAGTGTGGGTTGAACTTCCTAACCACATCTCCTATGCTCCAGAATTATGCCATACCAATTTCTCGTACCGCGCTCCCACAGCGGGTCACGAACTAATTACAGTGATGGCAGTTGGGGGTTGATCTAAATGTTGGTGCCGCTGTAAGGACAAACAGAGTCCCTTTCGCTCGCCCTTACGCCGGCTTTCGCGGCTCGGGGAGTGGAGCTTTCTCTATGTGAGCAACTACAAAAGAAGTACACTCTCGCAAGTCGCAACTGTTCAGTGCAAGTGTAGTAAAGGAAGTGCACTTCGGCAGCTCCGGCTCGCAAGTCGCAACTCTTCAGTACAATTGTAGTAAAGGAAGTGCACTTTGGCAGCTCCGGCTCGGAAGTCGCAACTTTCCATTACAAGTGTAGTAAAGGAAGTATACGGAGCCTTAAAAGAAGCTTTAAGAGGAGCTTTGCAGAGCTTTATAAGGAGCTCTGTAAGGATGTTTATAAGAAGCTTTGTAAGGAGTTTTGTGAGGAGCGCCAGAAGGAGCTTTAGAAGGAGCTTTGCAAGGAGCTTTTTAAGGTGCTTTATAAGGGCTGTGTAAGGAGCTTTATAAGTAGCTTAATGACAAGCTTTATATAGTTACAAGCTTTTGATAATTACTTCTGGGGATTCTATCCCGGAACTCGCTTTCCAGCCGGTGAAAATAACTTCTGGGGATTCTGTCCCGGAACTCACTTTCCAGCCGGTGAAAAATAACTTCTGCGGATTCTGTCCCGAAATCGTTCTCCAGCCGAAAAAAAACTTCTGCGGATTCGGTGCCGGAACTTGTTTTCCAGCCTTATAAAGAAGATCTCAATGAAGAGCTTTATAAGGAGCTTTGTAAGGAGCTTTATAAAGAGCTTACTTAACAAGCTTTATAAAGTGCTTTATAAGGAGCTTTTGATGGGTGTCCCCGAAATCGTTTTCCAGCCGGTGAAAATAACTTCTGCGGATTCTGTCCCAAAATCGTTTTCCAGCCGGTGAAAATAACCTCTGCGGATTCTGTCCCGAAATCGTTTTCCAGCCGGTGAAAATAACTTTTGCGGATTTTGTCCCGGAACTCACTTTCCAGCCGGTGAAAAATAACTTCTGCGGATTCTGTCCCGAAATCGTTTTCCAGCCAGTGAAAATAACTTCTGCGGATTCGGTGCCGGAACTCGTTTTCCAGCCGGTGAAAATAACTTCTGCGGATTCTGCGGGCCAATGTTATAAAAAGCTTCTTAAGGAGCCAAGAAGAAGAGCTTTATAAGGAGCTTTGTAAGGAGGAGCTTCGTAAGGAGGTTTGTAACGAGCTGTAGAAGGAGCTTAATTGACAAGCTTTATAAAGTGATTTATAAGGAGCTTTTGATGGGTGTCCCCGAAATCGTTTTCCAGCCGGTGAAAATAACTTCTGCGGATTTTGTCCCGGAACTCACTTTCCAGCCGGTGAAAAATAACTTCTGCGGATTCTGTCCCGAAATCGTTTTCCAGCCGGTGAAAATAACTTCTGCGGATTCGGTGCCGGAACTCGTTTTCCAGCCGGTGAAAATAACTTCTGCGGGTGTGTAAGGAGCTGTATATGGAGCTTAATTGGCAAGCTTTATACAGTGCATTATAAGGAGGTTTTGATGGGTGTCCCGGAACTCGTTTTCCAGCCGGTGAAAATAACTTCTGCGGATTCTGTCCCAAAATCGTTTTCCAGTCGGTGAAAATAGCTTCTGCGGATTCTGTCCCGGAACTCGTTTTCCAGCCGGTGAAAATAACTTCTGCGGATTCTGCGGGCCAATGTTATAAAAAGCTCTTTAACGAGCCTTTGTAAAGAAGATCTCAATGAAGAGCCTTATAAGGAGCTTTGTAAGGAGGAGCTTCGTAAGGAGGTTTGTAAGGAGCTTAATTGACAAGCTTTATAAGGAGCATGGAAATCGTTTTCCAGCCGGTGCAAATAACTTCTGCAGATTCTGTACCAAAATCGTTTTCCAGCCGGTGAAAATAGCTTCTGCGGATTGTGTCCCGGAACTCGTTTTCCAGCCGGTGAAAAATAACGAAATCGTTTTCCAGCCGGTGAAAATAACTTCTGCGGATTCTGCAGGCAGATATAAAAAGCTTTATAAGGAGCCATATAAAGAAGATCTCAATGAAGAGCTTTATAAGGAGCTTTGTCAGGAGGAGCTTTGTAAGGAGGTTTGTAAGGAGCTGTATAAGGAGCTTAATTGACAAGCTTTATAAAGTGCTTTATAAGGAGCTTTTGATGGGTGTCCCCAAAATCGTTTTCCAGTCGGTGAAAATAACTTCTGCGGACTCTGTCCCGAAATCGTTTTCCAGCCGGTGAAAATAACTTCTGCGGATTCTGTCCCGGAACTCGTTTTCCAGCCGGTGGCATGACTTCTGCGAATTTTGCCCCGGAACTCGTTTTCCAGCCGGTGAAAATAACTTCTGCGGATTCTGCGGGCCAATGTTGTAAAAAGCTTTATAAGGAGCCTTATAAAGAAGATCTCAATGAAGAGCTTTATAAGGAGCTTTGTAAGGAGGAGCTTTGTAAGGAGGTTTGTAAGGAGTATAAGGAGCTTAATTGACAAGCCTTATAAAGTGCTTTATAGGGAGCTTTTGATGGGTGTCCCCGAAATCGTTTTCCAGCCGGTGAAAATAACTTCTGCGGATTCTGTCCCAAAATCGTTTTCCAGCCGGTGAAAATAACCTCTGCGGATTCTGTCCCGAAATCGTTTTCCAGCCGGTGAAAATAACTTCTGCGGATTCGGTGCCGGAACTCGTTTTCCAGCCGGTGAAAATAACTTCTGCGGATTATGCGGGCCAATGTTGTAAAAAGCTTTATAAGCAGCCTTATGAAGAAGATCTCAATGAAGAGCTTTATAAGGAGCTTTGTAAGGAGGAGCTTTGTAAGGAGGTTTGTGAGGAGCTTTATAAGGAGCTTCATTGACAAGCTTTATAAAGTGCTTTATAAGGAGCTTTTAGTGGGTGTCCCCAAAATCGTTTTCCAGCCGGTGAAAATAACTTCTGCGGATTCTGCCCCGTAATCCTTTTCCAGCCGGTTGAAAATAACTTCTGCGGATTCGGTGCCGGAACTCGTTTTCCAGCCGGTGAAAATAACTTCTGCGGATTCTGCGGGCCAATGTTATAAAAAGCTTTATAAGGAGCCTTATAAAGAAGATCTCAATGAAGAGCTTTATAAGGAGCTTTGTAAGGAGGAGCTTTGTAAGGAGGTTTGTAAGGAGCTGTAGAAGGAGCTTAATTGACAAGCTTTATAAAGTGCTTTATAAGGAGCTTTTAGTGGGTGTCCCCAAAATCGTTTTCCAGCCGGTGAAAATAACTTCTGCGGATTCTGTCCCGTAATCGTTTTCCAGCCGGTTGAAAATAACTTCTGCGGATTCGGTGCCGGAACTCGTTTTCCAGCCGGTGAAAATAACTTCTGCGGATTCTGCGGGCCAATGTTATAAAAAGCTTTATAAGGAGCCTTATAAAGAAGATCTCAATGAAGAGCTTTATAAGGAGCTTTGTAAGGAGGAGCTTTGTAAGGAGGTTTGTAAGGAGCTGTATAAGGAGCTTAATTGACAAGCTTTATAAAGTGCTTAATAAGGAGCTTTTGATGGGTGTCCCCAAAATCGTTTTCCAGTCGGTGAAAATAGCTTCTGCGGATTCTGTCCCGGAACTCGTTTTCCAGCCGGTGAAAATAACTTCTGCGGATTCTGCGGGCCAATGTCAGCATTCCATAGCATTCAGCATTTCTATTCCAGAGTCTGCTCAGTGACGCACGGGAGCCAAAATGGCTCTTGAATCGTTGCAGATGTGTGGCAATCCACTCTCCCATCCAAGAACTTGCCTTAACTTTTTTGGGGGGGACCTTTGGAGGGGGGACCTTAGGCCCTGGTGACTAAAGGATCCTAATCGGATCAAAAACCTACAGATTCCAAACCCAGCGTGCCGAAAATGCTTCAAGCTGGTCTGAAAAGTGTTTTGCACAAGCCCAAAATAACATTTGGAGCCATTTGAGGCCCTCAAAACCATTGTGCATAACACCGACCACTTTCCCTTTCGCTCGCCCTTACGCCCTCTTTCGCGACCACAGTGTGGCGACACCTTGTATATCCACTAGGTCTCCCGTACACGAAGCCTAGTTCCGTCGATTTAGATCGACTCCCAGTTGTTTTCCCGCTTAGTTTTTGCTTTTTCTTTCTTCTTCTTTTTTTTTTTTGGGGGGGGGTTGGAGGTGAATATTTTTTTTGAGTCCTACGTCTCGATCTGGACTCTCATCCGCCAGGCGGAACAGAATCGCTTCTCGCGTCTTTCGAGGCAGATTCCGGCCTGCCGCCCAGTCTTGGCGACATGCCATCCACCAGAAAATGCAGAATAGGCATATCATGCAGATGATCGCCACAGCCGCATCATGCTGAATCCAGTCGCCGTTGGCGCCGAGCTGACGAAAGGCCTTCTGCGTCAGCAGCTGCCCTGCAGTGCTGCAGTCCAGCGCTTGGATCGACTGTTCAATGACCATTTCGATGATAGCGAAAATGGAGAGGTGCGACGTTTCACAAATCTGTGTGTTGTTCGTACTGCCCACCAGCGTCATCCCATCAGTTGACCACGAAGCAGTCCCTTCATTCCAAAAGGCGCATGCGAGGCCACTTAGGTTGCCTGGTGCCGACATCTCCAGAGTTAGCGGCCTGTCCAGATTCCCCATCTCCAGGACGGTGCCATTGGCATCCCGAAAATCTACGACCAAAGGCTGGGACACCAACCTTGAGGTCACCGCACCTTGGCTGGACTGTATCTTGCTGGCAAGGTCCTGGCAGCGGAGCCGATGGCCTTTTGGAAAGATCGATCTGGTAAATGGAAGACACCCCACCTAAACCAGCGCCAGCTATCTTTAATCAAACTAAGTCTAAAAAGGACACCTGTGGGCAGTTCCAAAGTTCGTTTCGCATGTGCCCAGAGGCGGTGTTTGGCGGTCGTCGCGTGCAAATGCAAAATCTTCGTCGCAAAGACAGCATGCGAAGTGCGCTTTTTGGCAGCTCCGTCTCCCAACCTTTCAGTACAAGTGCAGCGTGCATAAAGTGCGCTTGTGCCAGCTTGAAAATCGCAGATTCTCAGTACAAGTGTGCGCATCAAGTGTGCCAGCAGAAAAGTAGCAAGGGAAGTGCTCGTTGTGCAAGTCTAGCGCAAGGAGGACGCTTTGGCAGCTTCAGCGCAAAAATCGCTTCCTTTACATACAAGTTTGGAGCCAAAGTAAACTTTGGGCTTTGACAGCCCCAGTTCATTGTTGAGCTTGCGGGGAGCTGTAATTGAAAATCTCAGGGGCCTGTTGGGCGTTACACTTTTCTCCTGAGCCATGTTGGTCAGGCTCAGAAGCACCACGCTGCTCTGTCTGGCGGCCTGGAGTAGGAGTTCCGGCGGCACGTCCACAACGGCATCGCCCGCTTGGATGGTCGCAGCTTCGAAAGAGGCGAATGCCGCAACCGTGACGTTGCCCGAGTCCGTCTCCTGCAGAATCGTCGGAACCTTCGAGCCGCTAGAGGCGTTTGTCAAGAGCTCCAAAAGCAGCGCTGCTACTTCGACGGCCACCTGCTGGGTGGCGTTCTCGGCAGCCCCAACGGCAGCAGCTGCTTCGCGCTTGCGCTCGGCATCATCTTTGGCTGCCGTGGTGATGGAACTCAGGGCGGCGTTGCTGGTGGAAGAAGTGCCAATTGCACTGGTGCTGGTTGTTGTGCTGGTTCTTGCGCTGGTAGCAGTAGTCGTGGTGGTGAGAGTTGTGACAATTGCAGTGGTGCTGCTGCTGGTAGCTGTGATTGACGCGCTAGTTGTGGTGGTGCTACTGCTGATGGTGGCTGCGTTTGACGCACTAGGTGTGGTAGTGCTGCTGGCTGCATTTGACGGCCTAGGTGTGGTAGAGCTGCTGGTGCTGGTGGCTGTGATGGAAGTTGTGGCAGTGCTGCTGGCGCTGGTGGCTGTGATGGAAGTTGTGGTAGCGCTGCTGGCTGTGATGGAAGTCGTGGTAGTGCGGCTGGTGCTGGTGGCTGTGATGGAAGTTGTGGCAGTGCTGCTGGTGGTGGTGTCTGCGACGGAAGTTGTGGCAGTGCTGCTGGTGGTGGTGGCGGCTGTGACGGAAGTTGTGGCAGTGCTGCTGGTGGTGTCTGCGACGGAAGTTGTGGCAGTGCTGCTGGTGGTGGTGGCGGCTGTGACGGAAGTTGTGGCAGTGCTGCTGGTGGTGGTGTCTGCGACGGAAGTTGTGGCAGTGCTGCTGGTGGTGGTGTCTGGGACAGAAGTTGTGGCAGTGCTGCTGGCGCTGGTGGCTGTGATGGAAGTTGTGGCAGTGCTGCTGGCGCTGGTGGCTGTGACGGAAGTTGTGGCAGTCCTGGTGCTGCTGGTTGCTGTGACGGAAGTTGTGGCAGTCCTGGTGCTGGTGCTGCTTGTGCTGGTGCTTCTGGTGGTCGTTGCGGAAGTACTAGTTGTAGTGCGGCTGCTGCTGGTGCTCGTGGTGGCCGTTGAACTCGTTGTCGTGGTGCACATGCTAGCCGCGCGCGCCACCGCGTAGGCCGTCTCGCTTGGCAAGTTGGAGCAAACATCGCTGGAACTGTTCCAGCAGGAACTCTCGGGGGTCCAAAAGTGGCACACAGTCGCAGGACTGTCGAAATCGTAGAGGGCAAACGCTCCGCAATTCGCGAACATGGCGTTGGCCAAAGCCATGTGCACCCCGGGCGTGTCGGCACCACCACATGATACAGCCGTCGGAGACAGGTCAACCCCATTTTCCGACAGGCTGGAGCAGTAGGTCAGCATCAACGCCTCTGTCAGCTCCGTTTGCACTACAAGGCAGCCAGTGGTGGTGGTTGTCGTCCCACATCCACTGCGAATCTGCAACGAAAACAAAAGCAAGTGGTGCAAGCGGCAACGACGGTATCGCTCCATGGCCCTCGCCTAAACAGAAGTCGCTTGGTTCTGGGTGTGTTTGGCTTGTGATGATTCTCCTTTAGCACATATATATATATATAAAACTACAAGTATCAAAGATTCCAGCAAATGGTTGTGGCACTTCAAGACATTGCAAAGCGCTACTCTTACAAACAAATACAGCATTGGGGCCCTCTGGGCCCACAGCAAGGCGTGTTGTTTTTGGAAGTGCCTCTCCGGAATCCCTGAAGGCCAAAGCAAGCAAGCGGCCGGAGTCGCCAAAGCGATTTTTGTCTGGGATGCATGGCTATTTCAAGTAAAGCATGCCTTCAACATTGATTGGCCACCAATCCCCATGGCAAGTGACAACCAGTCTGGGCCCCTGTTTCTTTTTTCCAATCTCAGCGGGGCCAGCCGCTGTTCTCTTGGCCCCGCGACCGGATGGCTCTTGTCTCTCTCTGGCTCCTGGCAGTTTGGGTGCGCTCTCGATGGTTTGGGCGTGTGCGCTACGTCCTCCAGTAGAGAGGTTGGAATCAGGGTACCCTGTTTTCTGTAGTCTATTTAGTAGGGGAACCCTCCCCAAAAAGGGTAAAAGGGCACTACTGGGGGACCTAGTGCGTTTACTTGTGTGTTACGATCGCAGGCTGGCGAACCAGGGTTTCTCAAACAGCTTTCCTGCTTCCAGTTGCGAGCTCCAGCTTGGGCTTGGCTATAAATGTAGGGATGGATAAAAACACAAGAACCCCTGTGAATTGTGGAATAAACATGGGTAAACCACTTAGGTGGTGCAGGAGGTTGTCCATCGGCACTTCAGTCCGTCTGGTCTAGTCTTGGTCCTCTTGGTGTGTTGCTTTAGTTCTGATTGTGTAGTAGTGATGCAGTACACTTGGTTAAGTATTGTTCTGTACTGTGCACAGTTCTCCGTATTCTTAGCATTAACTTTCGCATTTGGTCGACGAGAAAGAGCACATGTGAGATGGATGGATTGTGATGAAGACAGATAGACCCACTCCACTCGTCCCTTCTACCTTGAAAAACAATATTCCTGATGAAGACTCGCTGACAACGAAGCAAACACCTACACCAAAACAATAGCATTACACATCGTATCCACCTATGTACTAGTAGTTTCAGGTTCTGTTAAGGTCTATAAATATGCAAAATTACATCCTTGTTGAGGTTCTGCCAAATGGCCCTCTCCTTGCCATGCCGAACGCTCGAACATTCACCCCTGCCTTTCAAGCCTGGCATTTCAGGCGCCCCGTAAAGCCCCGACCCCCTTGCGCCCCGAAAAGCGAAAAGCGCCTGCAAAGCTGCAGCGCATCTGACAGGAACGAAATTTGAAGATAGACTCGCAAGGCCCATGAAAAAGGGCTGGCCTCACTCTCGCCGCATGGGTGTGGTTGTTTGGGTGGTTTCCCATCCTACAAGAAGGCAAATCCCCAGAACCCCAACCAAGGGCCTTTCGGTTCGGACGCTACGGCCTGAAGATTTTGCACGGAAGGCAAGCCGCCGAAGGGGACATGGTATGACCAGAAATGCCCACGGTGAAGCACAAGGAAAAGAAAAAGCGGACACACGTCCACTTAGCAAAACGGGTCCTTAAAAAAAATTAAAAAAAATAGCAGAACGGGTCCTTTTAAAAATAAATTAATAAAACCAGAGATACGGAGCCTTTGCATTTCCAGCTCTCTCGGTCGCTGGCTCTTCGCTCGGCGCTCGGGCCCCCGACAGCTCCCCCTTGAGCCGCCGGATCTCTGCCCGCTGCTGGCCCAGCTGCTCTTCCTGCCTCGCCGCTCGGAACTTCTCCAAGTTGGCTCCAGTGACTTGGCCCAACCAAACGGTCGGTTTTCACAACCCAACCGTGGCATGGCCACAAAATGACGGCTTTTGCAGCCATTGATCAACCCTCAAGCCATGCGGAGAAGGGGTCCGGGGTCCCCTTTCGTCGCACATGGCCAATGGCTCAAAAGCCCGGTTGCCCGCCCAGTGAACATCTCCCTCTCAAACCACTAAAATAGCTCCCCAAAATTGGATTCCATTGGTTTTTACCCACAGCCACTTCACCCAACCGGCATGGCTTGGCAAAAAAAAAACCTGTTGGTTTTTGAAGCCAATCCTCAAAATGAACAGAACCAAAACACACAAAAAAGAAAAAGAAGAAACACTTGCTAAGAACTGTGATTCTTTTTTTAACTCACCAAGTGTCGACAGCCTGTGGGTGTGTCGTCTCTTCAGATCCCCCAAAATGGATGTCCCTTGAAATCCACCCTAAAAAGGACACCCGCAAAAAAAACAAAAAAACTGTTGTCTGGAGCTGGCTGGAGGTTGTCCCGTCGCCTCCCCACCATAGCCGACCATTGCCGCAGCTCCGCCTCTCAGAAAAGCAGACCCCAAACAAGGGGAGGGCTGTGGAACATTTTACCCGAAATCTGTGATACCAAAGTGGTTGACTCCGCTCCCTATATTTCGCCTGACATCACCCCAAAGGCAAAAAACCTCGCCTTAGGGTTTCCTCGGTTTAACATATTTTTCTACTACACATTTTCGGGCTGAGAGCTGATAGGGTGTTTAGGCATTTAGGGTATTTGTTGGTATTTAGGATGTTCGGCTGCTTAGGGTTCAGAGTTTTATAAATTTTACAGTGTGACGGGGGTTCTTTGGGTGACGGGTTTCAGGGTTTTCAATGTTTGAGTTTTGCGGACTGCTCGTTTTTGCCTTGTTTTCTTGGCGGTGCGGGGGGTGGGGGATTCCATGTTGGGGCTTAGGGATTTTAGGGTTTACGGGTTTGTGGGTTTAGGGTTAAGTTCGTCGTGTTTCCAGGCTTAGGGTTTAGCGATTTTACATCTTGGGTTTTCAGCGTTTAGGGTCGTTCGGGTTGAGAGTGTTGGGTTTCGGGTGGGTTTAATATGTTTAGCGTTCAGTATTGTTAGGGTTTCGGATTTTTTGGGCTTACGGACTTTAGGTGAAAGGGTTTCAGGGCTTGGGCTGCGTTAGGCTTTTGGGATTATGCTTTGGGGCTTAGGGTTCCAATTCAGCTTGGCTACGTGCGACTTGAATTCGCCTGTGACCCTGCCAACTGAGGACTTGCCAAGTCATGGCCCCCCAAGCCTGAATGGATGAGCACCTCTTTAGCTTGAATCTGCGAAAGCCCCGCAGAAAAGCCGATCGTGTTTTGCACCGACAGGACGGTGATTCACAACTCTGACAATATGAGCACCACCACTTGCGGGAAGAATTAAACAGCAAGGAAAGGACGCCTCCTGTTTGCCAATCTTCCCAAACTGCCCACTGGGAAACCGTGGAATTCCGACCTTGCGGGGTGTCTCCTCGCATGGTAGGCCTCGGCTCGCAAGCACTTCATTCGGCGAAGTGACTCAAGAACTGCAGGTTCGCGTAATGTATCCCAGTACTTCCTTCCGGCGTTTCGCCACATTCCGGTACCCAAGAGGATTTGCGTAAAACCTAGAATGCAGCGATTCCTGCCGAAGTGTTGCCGAAAACGGGGCGAAACGCCGGAAGGAAGCACTGGGTAACGCCGCCTCAGTTCAAAACACACTAAGTCAGCAAGCATCAATGCAAAGCGAGTATCGACTCACCACGACATTCCGGAGCAAGTGAAAAGGCTCCAAATAACACGTTTAACAGGCGCAAACAAGCGCTGTTTGCCCAAAGACCATTCAGTCGGACCTGAAACACTTTGAGAGGTGAAATTCATGTACCAGTTTCCTCATCACCGGAACAACAGGTCTTTCAGCCATCTGAACAAACTTACTACCCCATCCCCACAAATTCGAAGCTCTCACCTGGCCTGCAGCATCAGAGCTCGGAACAAGTGCGCAAGCACACGCTCTCAGGCATAATGACCTCTCTGATATACACCAATTGAACACAGTGTGCAAAAATGTGTATAACACACATGTATATATATATATATACACATCTATAATATATATATATATATACAATTATGTATATATATACATCTATATATATATATATATATGTTCCAGGCCGTGGACCCCCCCCCCTCCCCCCCCCCAACCCCCCCCCCCCTTTGTGGGGGTGGGGGTGGGGTGGGTGGGTGGGGGGTGGTGGGGTGGTTGGGTGGTGGGGTGGTTGGGTGGTTGGACCAACCCCCCCCCCCTGTGGGGGTGGGGTGGGTGGTGGGGTGGTGGGGTGATGGGGTGGTGGGGTGGTGGGGTGGGTGGGGTGGTGGGGTGGTGGGGTGGTGGGGTGGTGGGGTGGTGGGGTGGTGTGGTGGGGTGGTGGGTTGGGTGGTTGGGTGGTTGGGGTGTGGTTCGGAGTTGGTTGAGGCTTGGTGGGTTGGTTTAGGGTTGGTTCAGGGTTGGTTCAGGGTTGGTTTGCGGTGGGTTTCGGGTGGGTTTGGGGTTTGGGTTGATTTAGGCTTAGGGTTGGAGGGTGGTTTGGTTTAGTGTAGGATGTTGCGAGAGGTGCGGGGGTGTTGGTTCACGGGGTGAAAGGGGGTCTGGGACCGAAGCTGCAGGGCTCGCACGGTACTGGACAGCATCCCCAGCATTGCCAGCATCATCCCCAAGATGCGGATGATGCGGGGGAGTGGGGGGACCATACCATTGGGGGGGGGGGGTACGTGGCCCAGGGACTGGTACATATATATATATATATGCTAACCCCCCCCCCCCTCCCCCCGGGACCCCCCCCCCCCCCCAACACCCACGCACTTGACATATGTGCTCACACCCCACCCACAACCTTTCCACGTGCTTGTCAAACTGCAATTGAATTTGATTGAATCTTGTTTGGAAAGGATTTCCTACTTAAATTAGCAGCAACTAAAGTCCGATTTGGAAAGTACTTCCTACCTTGATCCTCAATTAGAATAGACATTCAACTGCACATGTTTTGTTCTTCAATTCCGTTACCTAATTAGATGCTGAGTAAATCTCATTTAACAGGGATTTAGATTTAAATTCTAGTTGATACAGGACATATATTTGAACTACTCCGTTACTAAGTTCTATTCATCGACAGGACGGAAGATCAAAGTCTAATGGATCTCGTGCCTTATTAAATTCTCTGCACATTCCGCTAGTTAATGTTAGAAACACGTCACATATGGAAAGTACCTCTCCTTGCCACTCTCATTCAACATAGAAATCCTAAGAGACTTTCTTCCTTTCAACACTGACTAAACCTCAAATGGAATCCAATTCGGTCTAATGAGCCTTACAAGGAGTTTTGAAGGGACACTTTTTACAGAGCTGTAACAGGAGATGCACAAGGAGCCCCATAAACAACTTTCAAGGAGTATAAGGAGCTTTACAAGAACTTTAACATGTGCATTATAAGCTGTCCTTAAAAGGAGCTGTACAAGCATCAGTGCAAGGAATTGTACAAGGAGCCTTTAAGGAGCCTTAAACAGAGCTTCATGATGAGTCATGTAAGGAGCTTTATTTTAAGCGACATTCAAAAAGTCCTATAAGCAGCCAAGTGAGCTTCAAAAGGAGCTTTGCAAGCAGCTTTTAAAGGAATTGCG
>CAUJNA010003408.1:521026-551026 GCA_963377175.1 Effrenium voratum
TGTCCATGCAAATTTGCGAAGCACGGGAGCCAAATGGTCACCATTTCTCGCGAAAGGCTTGCCCCAAAAAAGGCTTCTAAGAATGACGTTGGTTCCCCGTCAATCTGCAGTATTGAAGGGGTCTACCCAAAGCCATAAGAATCAAACAGGCCCATATCCGCGACATCAAACGTGTTCAACCATTGCAATTCAGGGTTGCTATGAAGGGAACCATGGCCGTAACACACACACACACTCACACACGGAGTTTGACCATGGCTCATGTGAGCCACAATCAGAATCCGGGATCCGAGCCTTAAACATGCGTCCCACCATCAAGCAAACATCTCTTTTGACCATGGCACCCATGTGCCGTCCGAATTTGCTATCTCCAAACGAGCCAGTCTCCAAATGGGAGACGTAGCGTCGCGAGTCCCAAATGAAACCATGCCAACTTCAGGATTCATCCGGGAGGCGCGTACAAAAAAATGGGGTGGTTCCTCTTTTGGTAAGGACGGAATCCACTTGAGGTTCCTCTGGCCCGCACAATTCCTCCGCACGAAATCCAGAGTTCACCCTCCATTTGCTTAAGTCCCCTAGAAAAAAAAACGAGAAGCAAAAATATTTAATAGTGATAGATTCCCTTAAAGACCAGCAGGGGAAAAAGGAGCATAGTCATTTCAGCAATTGGCGCTGGGGTTTCCCCGAAATCAAACGCGCCCGCTTCAAACTCATGTCACCGTGTTTCCGGGTAGTGAAATCGACTCCCTTTCGTCAGGTCTGCGCCTCATCGTCCAGTGGCCGAAGCCACTCCTTGGAGGCTGCGAAACGAACAAATGACGGGTGCCCGGTCAAGGGAAGACGACCGCTCAAATGGGCGGCCGTTGCTTTATTTTGAGCCACCTGGGTCATGACAAAATTCGACGCCTCCGATGAGTTTCGTTTTCTTGTGTTTTGGGTGATTTCCCTGTGAACCTAAGAAGAGTAGAGCCTCTGTAAGAGTCCGTCCAGCTCAAGACGCTAAACGCGTCCATGGCTCCAGAGACTGGCACGCCCGGCGCCGCGGCACCTTTGCCAAGCTTCCGAAGCTCCCGATGCGCGCCTGCGGTCAGTCCGGGTGTCCGGTGTCGGTTTTTTCTTGGGAAGGGGGGGGTGCAAAGGAAGCCAGCGACGGGGGGTCTAAAATTCTAAAATCAGAGATAAACCCCGCAAGGCGGGCGTTCCACACCCTTGGAACCCTTTCTGGTAAAAGGCATAGGGTTGTGCACAAGAAAGGGTCCCGGGTCAAGGAACGCCGAGCTTTTCTCCGCTGTCACGTAGTCGAGCGCCCAAAAGGAATGCCCTCACGAGTCACAAGATCATCCCGCCTCCGGGCGGAAAAGTGTGCAGCCAGACCTTATCCCAGGAACGTGTCGGAGCCCTGCATCCCCAAACTTGTGTGAAAGAAGGAATCTTACAGGGCAACTGCGCTGCAAAGACCAGTTGTCATCACCGTGCACGTGTGAGTCTATGTGTTATTTCGATAGCCTATGATCATCCCCATCTTACTCCTCAACGGGTCATCAAAAACGAATGCCGGAAACTCGGCCACATGGAGCGCTTTGGTCGACTTCTTGGGCAAGGTCCCAACAGGGCAACGAGGTGAGATTCGAGTGTCTGGTCACTGGCTTCCTTTTCACCCACCACTTGACTTTGATGCTGGTACTGTGGACGCATGGTTTCAAAGTGGTGCAGGATTGCGTCCATCCACAGCAGGTGACCTTTTGGCATTTTACGGCCCTGGTAGATGGGGCCTAAAATCAATCTAAACCGGTGAACCCCATCAGTATGCGTCAAAAAAAAATCATCAAAATTCGGGCCCCAGGTTTTAGTCGCTAGGGCACGCCATTTTGGGTTACTAACTATTTTGGACAACCACAGCACTTACTTGCTGTTGCGATAGGCAGGGAATTTCAAAACGGAGTTTGACCCCGATAAAAACCATCCCGCATGGTGTCCTTAAAAAATCCCCCAGGTTCATTCAAGTTCATTCCATTTCTCATTCCCTGCCTATCGCAACAGCCAGCCTAACCTTGGTTGACGTTGGAAGGGGAGCAAAAAATTTAAAATCTTAGCAGTTAAGTGGTTGGATTTCAACCACTAAACCACAGTAAGCAAAAATGTAAAGACTGTTTCCCAACTACAACCATGTAGCGATGGAAGAGAACAGGATGGGATTTTGGAAGAGCACCATCGATTTCAAATGCCTGGAAAAATCCCAAAGCCAAAAAGGATACGGCCACCTTAATGTAACAAGGCGGTAACTTTTTTTTTTGGGTGCAGCCATTCCCTGAGCTCCCGCGCGCGGTGCTGGGCGGGCCAGTGCTTGGCGTCAGAGGCAAGGACCTCAGGAACCGAGCCTACTCGTGGTGGTTTCTTCGGAAAAGAAAAGAAGCAAACCACGTGTTATTTGTCTTTTCTTCCAAAAAAAAGAAAAAACACGGGGCGTTATTTTGTTTAACATGTCTTTTTTTGTTTCCCTTGTTTTAATTGGAAAACCATTGGGCGTTTGGGTTTCAGAACAAAACGCATGTTTCCTTTGTTCTGGGTGGTTCTACCAAATAAACATGGGGGGGGTTTTGGAGTTGTTATATATGGCGTTTGCGCTTGATGCAACAACACTTTTGGATTTTTCAGGGTCTTGAAATAAAAAAAAACCCAGGCGGCGGAGCAAGTCGGTCGAGGCCTGCGGTTTGCAGCTCGGCATTGGCCCGTCCCGGTGGGGTGTGGATGGCAGGCAAAACAAACTCGCAGGCGGCTTGATTGATGTTGACCCGGGATTAAGAAACCCGAAACCCACTCTTAGGGGGTGTTCCCTCCAAAAGTGGTCTGACTCCCCACTAAAAGGGGACACCCCCCTAGTATTTAACCAGGGGTGTATTAATCCGGGGTTAACATTATTGGAACCCAATGCTGAGTCGGGAATGCGAAGCTCGAGCAAGAAGTGCCAACCCAAACTGCCAGAAGTCAGGCTCAGCACAAATCTCTGAACCAACACACGGGGCTCAGGCAGCATAGGATCCTCAGCCACGACGCTGCAGTACGTAGCTGACAATGGGAAGCCATACTGCTTGTATGGCTACAGTAGCAGTATCTCAGACTGGCGCGTGGATGTCGCGAAGCGTGAGATCGCTTTTGGCTTTGTATTCTTGGCTAAGCTCCGTGCATCTGGGTCTGCAAGTGACACCTGACCGAATTTGACGACATGGGTGTGGGTCAAGAATAGGTAGCCCAAATGGCTTGCCCTGGTGGTTTCATTTTGACCCATATCCACATACCTATGAGACGAACAGATTTGAAGACGCTCAAGAGGCTTGCTCCGCAAAATGCTGCGTTGCCAGGGTGGGGAGGGCATCAATCAAACACGTAAACGGGTATGAATCTCAATTGCGGTCCCTTTGGCGGATCAGTTGCTTGGGAAGATATGTCCACCAACCATTTTGCGGAGGGTTCCCAATCAAGAACCATAGCCGCATGAGCCACAGTCAATATGTTTGTTGTGTGTCCCAAGTACGTTTGATGAAAAAGTGAGATAACCCGAATTCCTAATGGCAATTTGTAATTCAATGCACCCAATGATGTCTTCTTTATTCTAGCCCTCCATTTGCTCACGCATCCTGGGAAAAAAACCAGTCCAGTAGCGAAATCGATTCCCTTTAAACCCAACAAGGGGGGAAAAACATCAACATTCCAAACCAAATGGATTTCGTACAACAACGGCCATCTGCTCAGAAGCCCCCTGGTGAACATCAAAACTGGGCTGGCCCGTTTCCGGATCCCCCGCGAAAAGGCCCTGCAGCTGGTCCCGCGGCTGATGAACATGGAGCCCGTTTAAGGGGCGCCTCGGTTTTTGGGGCATGGACCACGTCATCGGAAGGGGCAGCCTGGGATTCTTTTTCGGACTTCCTTCCGTTTTGCCACCGACACAACACCTTGCCTTCTCGCTTCCAAGCGTAGGTGTGGACCTTGAGGCGAAACTGAGCGGTTTTGTCATTGAAGCCTCCAATGCCGAAGGAGGATGTCAGCTGAACCCGGGGGGAAACCATGTAAAATCTAGAGATAGTCATACCGAAGGGTTGCCTACAGTGGTAGCTGGACGCACTTAAGATTGTCCCTTGTCTGTGTGTGTGTGTGAGTGTGTCAGTGTGTGTCGCATCTGCAGAAGTCTCAGCGAATCGCCAGCTGCCAAATTCATGAAGGCATCAGCGCCAAATCCAACTCAGGAGTGGCTGTGGCTCAGTACTGCTGTGAGGGATCACGGTGGGAGGCAGGTTTGGGCCATCTTTGCATTTCGAGGATGTCACGCCGTCTTGAACTTATGCTGGCCAGCCTTGGTCTATCATTGCCCTTGGCTGCCCAACCGGAGTCATCGCAAGATTGCGGAGGGAGCACCATGCATTAAAGTCGCACACCCTACGTTGCTCGCGCCGTCCACCCACCCACCCACCCGCCCGCTCGCCCGCCCACCCGTCCGTCCGTCCATCCATCCATAAGACCGTATTGAACTTGTGTATCTTTCGCCGAAAACCGCCCTTTCTGTGTTACCACCTGGTTGTTTCCTGTACTGTCTCAACTTGAACCCCAGCTTGGGTGTGTCTTTCACATCAATCAGTGGCCCCTTATGCCAAATGGGGCGATTTTTTGAGCAAACGCTGAAAAAGCAAACCCACTGGAGGCAAACCAAAGCTCTCTGGGGTTAGTCGATCACTATAATCAAAATGGCTTGCCCTGGTAAAGGGAACCAAAGACTAAAACCTGCAGTCCCCTGACCCATACCCGGTCCCCTCCGCTGCATCACCGAGTCCTCGGACGCGGAGGCCCGCAGCTCATGCCGCAGCTCGTGGCGGATCACTGCAGGGCTCGAGCGGGGCTTCTCAGAGCAACTTGGCTGTGGCTCAAAAAACCGGTACCAAAATGGAACCCTGGTAAGTGGAAACATGGACCAAAACCTGCGTAACCCCTGCTGTTTAATTTTGAGCCACACCCACTTATGGAAAAACGAGCTGCGACTTTTCCTGGGAACCAAATCCAAGACACATCGGTCCAACATTCATGGCCACATTGGACAAATCGGTCAAACATGCCTGGCCACATGTTTCAGTTGACTAAACAACCCTCGGCTGCAGACCCTTCTTGATTTTCAGGACGCAGATGAGTTGTCAGGGGTTGATGTCCCAAGAGCATCCCGTTTAGAGAGTGGCCCTTGGTGGAGATGTGAAAGTTGTACTGAAAACGCTACACAAGACTGACACAAAAAACCATGTAAAGAACTAAGAAGGCGGATATCCGCAACTATTTCTGGCTGGGATCGTCCCTTACTAACCTTCATCTAATTACCCGGGTTTTGATTTTTTTGCTCATTTGGGGATCTCTTCACTTGGGACAAATTACCTATATGATCATTTGGGGGCCGAGATATGTTGAAATTCACCCCCCATGGGATCTTTTTCTATTTGGGAGGGTGGCTCAAATCGCCCCGCGGGCCTCGAGACCTCATGGACTCCACCGAAGAGACGAAGCTGCTGGCCGGGCTGCACTTCTCCTCAAACCGACAGCTCAGCCCGGCGAAAAGAAACAACCTCTTGCGCAATGGGCTGAATATCCCGAACTGCAAACAACTGGGTACCAACATAGGGTTGTAAGGCCGTACAGACCCCTTCAATAACTGGCATGGGCTTGCCTCCAAAACCCATACCCTCCATTGGGGAAAATAGGAAAAACAAACATCCAATAGTGATAGATTCCCTTTAAAGCCAACATGGGAAAATAAGAATTCTTAGCCAAATGGAAGTCAAGTCCGCTTCTTGGACGAAAACTTCCAGAGACTTCCAGTGGCTTTTTCGCCCCCTGCGAAAAAATGTCCAACATGTCCAGTGGCGAAACCGATGCCCTTGAAAAACCAACAAGGAACAACAACACATGCTCTTAAGCAAATGGAAGACACAATCTTGCTCGAATTGCGAGGGGAGCGCACTCCCCCAAATCCGCCAGTTGAATCTAGGAACTTTGGGTCTTAGACACATCCCATGGGTTTTGCGAGCTCCCAGAATCTCCTGCTCTCCGTTCTAGCTGCCAACAACGAATTCAACAGTTTCCCATGTACTATCAGGGAAAGCGCAACTTGAATATTCTGGCCAATGGGTGCCAATGCAGCGCTACAAGCAATGGCTGGGTGCGAATGCTAAATGGGTCCCAGACCCTTTGGATCCCTTTGGTGGACATCATAATTTAGTGGGGGTTCATATCCACCACTGAAGAGGTAATTCCGACTCTTGATCTCACAATATCGAAACGTCTGGGTCCCGGTTCCCAGACTCGGCTTGCCCGGTCCCGGAGAAAAGCGGGCTGAGCATAAGATGCACCTGGCAGACCCGAGAACAACTGACCGATGTGGTCTCCTTTCTTCACCTCACACTCCTTACGCTACGTAAGAAATGTGATGGCGGCGACTGGTCGAAACAAACCTGATAAAGCAAACGCCAGAACACATGAACACGTATTAGCGCTTTTGCCAACCCCCCTCCCCCCCCTCCAAAGAAAAACACAAAAAACAACAACGCAAACACTTCAAAGGTACGCCTAGTGTCCACCTAAAGTAAACTCAAGCCAAACCGTGAGGCAGAAGCGAGCTTCGAGCTAACGCGCAAGAGCGCCCTGGCCTTTGGCACGCGGAGTTGGCAGCAGCATCGCCGCGACGCCATTCAAAGGGCGCAGGACTGCAGAAAAGGGTCCAAACAACTCGTGAGGGCCAGAGGCAAGAGGGCAGCCCGGTAAGTTCACACCAGCCCGTTTTCCAAACAACAAACCAGGACACAATGAAAGAACACTTCCATGGACCCTGCCTTTTCTTCTCACATGTGGGCTTCTCATTTGTGTTTTTTTGCTATCAGCTTGTGGAGCCACGCAAGGTGGAGAGCGGGGCAAGCATGAGATCGCACCCAGGGCATAGCTGTCAACTGTGCAAGTGCCATGACTTTCATGTCGCCTACTGCTGCGTGACCAGGCGAAATCAGCGCGCGGTGGGACATGCAAGCACAAGCAATGCAGAATCCATGCGCAACTGCGCTGAAAAGCCATTGACTTTTCATAGTACTAACACACTGATCCACCCAAATATAAACGTTGTTTATAATTAATCATCATAAAGCCAAGTGGTAGAATCACTGGACACATGGCCAATTGTGGCGATGCTCAACTCGCCATGTGCAACTTTCTGCGGCGGGCTGAGCTGTCAAGTTCGAGGCTTAGCCCAGACTTGCAAGGAGTCACGTCGTGGGCACGCTTCTCCAGCGTCGAGTGCGCAAATTCGCATTCATCCGTCTCGAGCCGAATTCGACCCCGGCATCGCCAGGACCAATGATTTTAAGCGTCGTAGGTCCAAAGGGTGACCACTGTGCAGCCAAATCCTTTACAAGCAACCAGTGGGCTTGTCTGCAACACATAGCGCGTAGTGGGTGGCTTCCTCTTCATACACACACGCACACAAGTCCGTTGCACGATTGAACGAAAGCAGCCCCACAATGCTCATCCAGAAACACAAGTGTCTTACTTGGTTCTGCGGCCGCCTCTTGGATCGAATGCTTTACGTGCATCAGCTGACTTTGGGCGGCTCTGGAAAGGATTCGCCACAGCAGACCCAAACAAATGGTTTTCCGTGTTGCTCTTGGTTTCTCTTTGAACCAAGCTGAAAGGGGTACCTGCAAACAACACAGACGGCAAATTTGGCAAATGTCATAGTGCTTCTGTCGCCTTTTGCTGCGGCAATCTTGTCCAGCGTTGCGCCAGAGCGATGCCGTGGTGAATTCATTGCAAAGAGCCAAGGTACATCAGCTCCCTCAATTGGCAACTGTGCACATGTTCGAGCGCTTCTAAAGCTGGGGACCAGGTCAGCTCGCACAACCAAACATACCACGCATGGTTTAGTTGTCCCCTTTTGGGGCAAAAGAAACCCTCCTTTCGGGTCTTCTCCTTTTGTGGACCCCATGAGTTGCTTACAACCCGTAGGTGAAAGGGATCGCACTGACTTGACCCCAGAAAGAGAACCAAAGACCTCACAAATGACGACGTTCTGCTTTTTACACGCCTCTATCCAACTTATCGAACTGAATAGCCCATTTCCCATGCTTGGTTACCGTTAAAAACAGGGAAAACAACGGAGAGTTCGTTTATTCGGGTGTGGTTTTATCTACTGGACCACCCCCAAAATGGTGGGTCTCCTTTTGATTTCCCTTTAAATCAGCCGTACACTCCAAAAAGACACACCCATTTGGCGTCGAGCGAAGGCATATCTTTGGCTCTCGCACGTTGAGCTATGACCATTTGGCTCGCCAAACCCTTGAGAGTTGTTCAAACAGCTCCGTGACTGCTGTCTTCCAAAAAAAACCAAGTTGGCAATTGGATGCCGAGCGCTTCGCACCGGCGATCCCAAGGGCTTGTCTAGAAGCATCTCAGCGAAATACCATTTCCCAGCCATGGGACCTGCGAAGGGCTGTGCTCGGAGGACCACATTAATCCAACCCAGTGCTGCCAGTTATAGCAGGGAACCAGGGGAAACCATCGTGTCTCGTCTTTCGAAGCCAAAGGGCCTGCTGTTGCCAAACTTTTCGATTTCGGAAAGCATCCGTAGTAAATGAGCTGGTTACATCACCTTGCATGCGCAAAGGCAGCTCTGCTTCAACCGCTTCGATAGCAGTAACATCTGACTCCAAGATGACGGCCTCTTCACGCCAACCTTCCACGTGCCGCTGCAGGAACCTGCCGAGTCGATAAGCAAGAGAACACACGCACACACACCAGCACCCACCCCCCCCAGACCAAACAACTGCTTTTCCCATGTGCAAAATCCGCTTGGCACTGTCCACACAAAGTAGTGGTTACCCGGTGCTGGCAGAGGCCACTTGCAAAAGTTCGACTTGCAACTCATGAGTTTCGACCACACGAAGGGAGTATCTCACCCTGGTTCACTTCACAAAATGCGCAGGGGACATCAACTTCTCACATCTCGGGAAAGGAGTCGGAACTGACAAACGTCAGACTTCTTCGGCTTACCTGCGGAGTTGCCAAACTTTGTCTGTTTGTTGGATCGAGAAAAGCAGCTGACGAGGCGGACGACTTCCTCAGCCTCTCTGCGTTAGACTTGCATTAGTAAAGAACGATCATAATCTGTCCACACATGGGTGGCTCGCCATTTTTATGTCACCCCCTTTTTTGGTGGTTTCAAAGGGAAATCCAAAGGAACACGACCATTTTGAGGGGCCCCTAAATAAAGACAGACCCACATTTTGAGAGGGAACGCCCTCAGTTGGCAGAACTGATGTCCAAAGGTCCAGCGGGCCAAACACTTCGAGCTTGCTCTGGTCAGCTTCTCGCGTGAAAGTAGGCAATTTCATGTATGTGGCTAAGTAAACATGTCCATTTCAAACGAGCATGTCTTTTGTTTGGTCACCGTTTTTCCAGGGAAACCAAGGGGACTCTTTTCACTTTACGGCGTCCATTTGAGACAAACCCACGTGCCAGGCAGGCGAGTCTGCAGGCTTGACCAGGTCTTCGCCTGCTCAAACTGAGACCATGCCCAACTTGAAATCGGTTCCATGGACAGGGAATGAGTTGGAATGACCCCGGCAAAAACCATCCCTTTCCTATGGTTTCCTTTAAGGGAATCCCCAAAGCCGGTTCATTCCCAATACCTGGGACGTCCATCCCCACGCACCAGCAAGCAAAAGTTGAACGGAAGCCCCACCACTAAACTGACAACCACTCAAAACCTTTCGGGAACCACCCAGAAAATCAGGGAGGTCTTTGAATCCTGGACAAACCCCCCATTCCTAGCAGCTTTATAGGTTTGCATGCATCCCTGCGACGTGGAGTTGGTCCACCTCAATGCCTGCATTCAGTCTGACTCTCGCACGCTTCGCCCAGGCCCCCCCGCGCAGCGACCAGTGATTGTGAGTGGCGTTGCTGGGGAAATGCCCCTGGCGCGGCGTTTCTCTTCTTGGCGCACGGTGCCTGAACAAGTCATTTGGTCCAACAAATGTCAGCACGCATGGTACGTGGGTGTGGTGGTGTTGACATTTGAACCATGCCCCGAAAGAGGTCTGATCCGCACATGTGGCAACCGAAGGCACGAAATGAGTCACAGGCTGGGGACAATTTCGGACCGAGACTGATTCTCCCAGACACGGCAAGACGCCTGGGTGTTGCTCAAACTAAAGAAACCGCAAAATGGGTGAAGTCCTTTTCACTTCCCATCAAAACAGCCCCAAGAAGTATGCTTTCTCCAATACTTGGTGTCATGGATAGGTGGTTTGGAGGTTGGGGGGTGGTTTCCCATTTACCCTCTGCAAGAACCAGGGGTTCAACTCCCCAAACTGCCAATCCAAGCCACCAATGAAGGGCTACCAACTCCAAAAAAAGGGCCACGGCCACACGCAAGTCCACAGCGCCCGCCTCAATCGCGGGGTGGCCGCTGTCCAAAGCCTCCAATATGTGTGGTAAAAAAAAAAAAAAACATCGCGCCGATAGGATTTCTGTTGCTTTCTTGTGGGTTGGCATCTTCCGCCGATCTGATTCCATCACCAATGCCACCTGTCATGGAACAACTTTGCAGGTGCAGGTATATCATGGTGCAGCATACGCTGAAAGGGCGGGGGGGATCGGGTGTTGGGGGGCTCCGGAAAAGGGAACCATGGCATGAGCAGGGGCTGTGAAATACACCCCGCCTGTTGCAGAAGCGCCCGGCCGTGATAAGGCTTGATCACCTAGCGCTGCAGCTCCGGTGTTGCGCAGGACCCGTAAAAAAAGGACCCGGCTTGCAGAACGACCACTGGGGTTCAGTCTGCAGATTTGGTTTTAGGCATGGTCTCATGTGAGCAAAGAAACAAAGAAAAAAGAGAGAAAGAAGAGAGAGAGAGAGAGAGAGAGAGAGAGAGAGCGAGAGAGAGCGAGAGGGAAAAAAAAACAAGAAAGAAAAAACAAAATACGGAAGGAAAGAAAGAACAAAAGAAAGAAGAAAGGAAAGAAGGAAGGAAAGAAAGCAAGAAAGAAAGACAGAAAAACAGAAAGAAAGAAAGCAAGAAAGAAAGAAAGAAAGAAAGAAAAACAGAAAGAAATAATAATAAAGAAAGAGAGAAACAAACAAACAACCAAGCCAAGATACACAAGCAAGCGAAAACACACAAAACACACGAAAACAAGCACACAAATCAAAACGAAAGCAACAATCAAACAGGCCAAAAAAGAAAGAATACAATCAAACGCAAACACACAAACAAACAAACACACCAACACACAAGCAAACCCGCAAACAAGCAAACATTTGCTTTTTTAAACAACACACACACCAAACTAACACGAACACAACAATCAAACAAACCAGAACAAACACACAAAAAAAAGAGAAAACAATCAAACACGCACGCACGCACGCACGCACGCACCCACCCACCCACCCACCCACCCACCCACGCACGCACGCACGCACGCACGCACGCACGCACCACGCACGCACGCACGCACGCACCCACACACACACACACACCACACACACACACACCCAAACACACGCACAAACAAAGAAACAAACAAAACAAACAAACAAACGAACAAACAAACAAACAAACAAACAAACAGAAAACACATAAACAAACAAGCGAGCAAACAAACAAACCCACACAAACAAACAAACAAACAAAAACACAAAGCAACATATAATCCAAACCAAAAAGCAGGCAAGCGAGCCAGCAAACAGTCAACCAACCAAGCAAACAAGCAAACAAACAAGCAACCACACAAGCAAACAAACAAACAAACAAGCAAGCAAGAAAGCAAGCAAGCAAACAAACAAAAACATAATCAAGCAAGCAAGCAAACAAACAACAAACAGGTGTTTTTTCTTCAAGCACACTCAAACAATTAGGCAAACACTTTCAAACAAACAAACCAACAAACAAACAAATTCAATCGATCCGTTAGTCAAACAAACAAACAAAAACAAAAGCAAGCAAAACAAAACAAAGCAAAACAAAGCAAACAAACAAACAAACAAACAAGTAATCACACACACACAAACACACAAACACAAACACACAAAACACATTCAAACAAATTCAATGAAACAAGCAAGCGCGCAAACCAACAAATCAAAAACACAGCAGAAACACCAAACACGCCAAATAAACAAACAAATTCCACCGCATTCAAACAAATTCAAATAGCTTCAAACAGCTTCGCACAAAATTCCATCAAGATCAAACAAGCAAACACACACACACAAACAAACAAACAAACAAACAAACAACCAAATAAATTCAACCGCAATCAAACACAATCAAATTCAAGCAAATTCGACTGACTGACTGACAAACTGACTGACTGACTGGCTGGCTGGCTGGCTCGCCATCCAACAACCAAGAAAAGTGAGTCAGAATCAATACCAACCGGTATTCAAGTGGTCTGCCACCCATTCATGCTTGGGACTATCTCTACCTTCATCTACCCCCGAACCGTTTTCATGGCTTAAGCGGACACGCCCCCCCCCCACTGGGATAAAATCCACAGTGCTAAACAGGGATCCTTACATGATACACCTCAACATTGCCTTGTCAATGGTGGTGTCCCTTTATTTTGGTGGAAAATGTTTGTTTGAAGGCCAGTGCTTTCAATGCCTTGTCCAGCTCCCCGTGAAGGATGAGAATCGGCACCTCGGCTCTGCCCCTCGAGGGGGCTCAATGCGTTTGGTTTTCTTCCCCAGTCTCTGACTAAGCATGATTGTATGGGTGAGTCCCCAAAATTTGGGGAACCCAACATGGTTGCTTTCCCTTTGGCCTCCCTCTATTCGTTGCTTTTCCTTTGGCCTCCCTCTATCAGCCTACCTTCCCACAAGGACGCAGCCGCAGGTTCGCGACCGACCTCGATCCTTTTTCGAAGCGGCTGAGCCGCTGGCGAACCGCCCGCCCGACTTAGGGCCTGAGAAGTTCAGCAGTTCAGCACTCAAGCGCTGGCCAGGGGTTTTTTGGCCGCGGGCGGAACAAGTTGCCCTCCTATCAGCTAAGGTTGACCCAGGAGTTTTTTTAACCCGAAACCCATTCTTAGGGTGAACACCCATCCAAAAGTGGTCTGAATCCAACCACTAAAAGGGGACACCCCCTATTACTGCAACCAGGGGTTTATTCATCCGGGGTTAACATTAACATGGAAGTGCACAAACCCCTGCAGAAAGACGACTTGCCTCTTGGTTAGTTGGCCTTTTTGCACAAACCCATGTTAGTTGGTGGGAGGGTCATTCTTCAGGCCCTTGCATACCCTTGCAACCCTCGTTGCCCGCTCATTTGGTCCCCACCTCCTGATGCATCTTTCTCAGACGCATCGACTTTTGCTCGCGCTAGGTGGGTTGGTTGCTGTCGGCGTTCCTTTTCGACGCCGAACAAACGGGGTTGCTACAGTACCGTCCAAATATAGGTTGAGGCAGGAACACATATCATGTATCACCAATATAAACATCGTCCAGGCCTCCATACCTCCATGTTACTATCTCCATACTGTGGATGGACGAAATCCATTTCGCGCCACCTAAGAAACCCTGGAATGATTCGATGCTCCCAGCGTAAATACCAACAAACGTTATGGTTTCAGGCATGGTTTCACTGCCCTCCACAAGATCTGTGCAGTAAAACTACTGGAGGACAACATGTACCACAACAAATACCATCCATGGCTTGTGTGGTTTCACTGGCTTCATTTCGTGAAGGGATTTCACACCACACTGTGGATGCACAAAATCCATGTCGCGCCGCCTAACACACCCCGGAATGAAGGATTCCCTGTAAATACCAACAAACCATGGCTTCCCATGGCTCCATAGCTCCATAGCTCCATGCCCGCCCTGCCCGCGCTCCGATGCTCCAAGCTGGCGGCACAAGCGCTGCAGCGCATCCATGTTGTTGTAGCAGTCTGAAGGAATCAGCAGGCTGCCTGGCCACACAGCTGCTGTTTTTGGTGTATATATATATATATATTGTTTATTTATTTGTTTCATGGGTGCTTTTTAGCTTAAACTTGCTGGTTCGATAGGCAGGATATGAGAAATAGCATGATCCCTATAAACAATATCCTATGATTTCGTCCAGTGAGGTTTATCCTTTTGCGTTTTGAACCAGGCATAAAGCCTTCCGGAGATCGGAGAAAGAAAGCGGAGCAGAACAATTGGGGAGTCCAACTTCTTGCAACGCACCCCTCTTCTCATTTTGGGATCTCCAGTGGATGGGGTAAGGGCTCCCTTCCTCTTTTGTGAGCAAGAGGCGTCCGGCTTCTTGACGTGAGATTTTGTTATCAGGGCGAGGGCCCACCCGGCTTAACCACCCATTGTTTGAAGAACCGCATCGGGTTCCCCCTCATGCAACGAATCGGGTCTGGTCAGGTTGCAATTTTTGACCACCCCGGATTGGAGTTTAATTCAGGGGTTGATTTGCCGAAAACGGAAACCCAAAGGCTAACTATGGTTGTACCAAATGGAACCCTGGGTCTAGTTGTGTCAACCAAGTTTGCAAACCCCAGCGCCGAAGCGCCGGTTCCGCTCCAACCTGAGGGACCAAAAATGCGGGTCCGACATGCCTGCCATGCCAGCATAGTCTGCCGCGACTTGGCGGATGCTAATGAAGGGGCACCTGCGCGAAACATGTCGATGTCTTCGGTATCACTGCAGTCACCAGTTGGCAAGGCCGACTGCGCTTGTGATTATGTCGGGGGGTTATGGGGTGGGTGAGGGGCGCTTTGGGGTTTGAACGTACCAACCGCTGCCTGCGGATTCTGTCCACTGAATCCGCGCGCATCGCGCGCAACTCTACGGACAACTTGGATGAGTCCAGAGGTGTGCAACACTCCACAAAAAGCGGAGTCCAGGTGGGTCAAAATCAAACCCAGAGAATCGGCAGGTTTTAGTCCATATGCGTCCATTTCCGAGGGGTCCATGTTGGGCCGGGTGAACGACCAGTCACTTTCTCGCCAGGCGGCTGCAGTATGATGCCGCCGATCTCCCAGCGAAGCCTGGCCGGCTCCCTGGTCTTGTGGCTTCCCTTTCGTACATCCCTCGAGCCGAAGGCGTTTTGTGGGAATCCCAGCTTCCATGGCAACGCACACACAGACGACGGCAAGAATAAAAGCAATCGACTCCTTCACGGGTTCGCAATCTGCTTCCAGAAAGGCGAGGCTCACTCGGCAAGTGGCGAGGCATATTTCACACAGGCAGCAGCGATGGCACGCAAGGATTCCGTGTGCGTCGCTGAGGTCAAAGCAAACCTTGTGACAAGGCCGTTGTCCTTCCCAATATGCTCGATGAAAAGCCTACAAATGCACTTCTTCCACCTGAGTCTTTCAAACAGCTACTGAGTGTAGCATATTGAGACAAGCCGACATTTGGGCGGAACCCTAGCTTGATTGAAATTTGGGCGGCCTGTTGCCGTCCTCCCTAAACTAAGAATAGCTTATGGGGGAAATCATGAAGGTGATTCCAAGATGGGATTCCCACCCCAAAGACTTCTTTGACACTCAGGGGATTCCCTGGACACACCAAAAGTGGCTCCTTTTACCCTATTTCCCATGTCCACGTCCGAATGAGGACCTTGTGTTGATTGCTGTTGGCCCCTCTGCACAAGTTCTTGTCGCTTTTTGCGGGTCCAATGGAAAAAATCCCCTGCTTCAACCAAAAAGATAAAGTTCAAAGATCCGTTGCCAAATCGTGAAGCCTTGCGCCACTTGTCAACGAGCGGCGCCCAAAGCCCAAGCAAACGTCCGGCATATTCTCCGCTTTTTGCTGTCCTCAAAAGTGGAACATCTCTGTGGCTACTTTAAGTGAGTCATAATCAAAACCCGGTACTAAAACGGTCGACCCAGAACCATGTAAAGAATTAAGAAGGCGGCCGCAGCTATTTCTGGTTGGGATTGTCCCTTACTAACCTTCATCTACCCAGGCTTTGACTGTGGCTCAAGTGGCTTGCGGCAACCGGTGGCGGCTTCGGCCATGGATGTCACGTGCCAGGCTTGCAGGTCATAAGCTTGCTGTGCCAGGCGCAACACGGGCCTAGGTCCACATCGCTCACGTGCGCAGGTCTGGGGCAACAAATCTGGGCACAAGGCAAACAAACGAAGGAACCAACAAGCGGGATCCACGCCAGGTTGGGAAACTTTGCAACCAGCACAAGTCATGCGGCATGCGAGCATGTCGCTGTCGTATAAACCACTACCCTGTAACCATTGCGTATTTCAACCACCCGTTTCCATTGGCAGAGAACAAGGTGAAGCCCGAAGAGAGCTCGTCTTGCCACTTTGATCCGGCTGTGGCAAACTCCAGGTCAATGGCCGGGTGAGAAAACACTCTGAACTAGCTACCAGTGCTGTATGCCCTTTGTAAAGCATAGGAAGCGTAGCATGATGATCCAGCATGTTGCAGCTGCAGTGACATGAAAAGCAGAGACACTGAAAACGGGTGTCGGTTTCTTTTCGGTGTTGGGTAATCTGGGGGAGAAACACACACCCACATTGCTCTGCCCCATAGAAAACCGCCTGCTCCAAAAACCGCCCTCAGCCCGCCGCGCACTGCCCAGTGAGCGCCCATGCAGGACGATCTGAAGCCGGAAGCAGGCGGTTCAACAGGGATCCTTACATTATAGACCTGAACATTGCCTTGTAAATGGTGGTTTCCCTTTATTGTGGTGGAACAAACCATGTTTCAAATGGTTGCAAAATGTATCTTTTAAGGAGCCCTGTTCAAAATGGCGGGATCCCTAATCCAAGTCAATCCGTATTGGCGGACCACAAGGGGAAACCGCCAAGGTTTCAGCCCCAGAAAACGGGTCCCAGCAGTCCAGCCCTGGCTTATCTCGCAAGGCGCAAACTCTTCTGTTCCCTTGGCCGATTCCTATTTGCGTGGAAACCCAAAAGGAACACTCGCCATCTTCTGGGTCCCCCCGTTTTGGCTGACACCCACTAATCGCACCCACAGGGGCCTCTGGCGTCATGGCGCCGCTTCACCCCCCGTTTTTTTGGCGAAGTCTTGTGGCCTCACCACCTAACAGGGGTTCTGTTCTTATACCCCGCCACATCCCCCCCCCCGGCCCCGGCCCCAAAAATTAAAGGACCGGATAACCCCACATGCGCATTTTTTCAGTGAATGGTTCTCTGGTGGCCATGCGATAATGACTGAGTGAGTGAGTGAGTGGCCACGGGGTAGCGCTCGGTCACTAGTAGAGTGCTCTCTTCTTTTTGCTCGCGAGGCAGAGTCAGGCGCTAAGTCTAATAAGCCTGAGCTCGAGCTCTAATAAGCCTGAGCTGGAAGTCTATAAGCCTGAGTGAGAGTGAGTGAGTGTGAATGAGTGCAAGTGAGTCTGGACGCCTGTCACGCAGATTGAGCCCCCGAGCCGCGCGCTTGACAAGCCATATGTTGCCCCCTGCCACGCAAACACGCACCTAGATGCAGAAAATACTGCGCCTGCCACGAAATCTATGCCCCGTCTCCAAAGTGCTGCGCCTGTCACGCAGATTGAGCCCCCGAGCCGCGCGCTCGACAACATCCAGCCCCTTTAGACAGCTGCCAAATGCTGCCCCTGCCAAGCAAACACACACCCAGATGCAGAAAATACTGCGCCGGCCACGAAATTTGCAAGCCCCAAAGTGCTGCGCCTGTCACACAGATTGAGCCCCCGAGCTGCGCGCTCGACAACATCCAGCCCCTCTAGACAGCTGCCACATGTTGCCCCTGCCACGCAAACACACACCCAGATGCAGAAAATACTGCGCCTGCCACGAAATCTGTGCGCCATCTCCAAAGTGCTGCGCCTGTCGCGCAGATTGAGCCCCCGAGCCGCGCGCTCGACATCATCCAGTCCCTTTAGACAGCTACCAAATGCTGCCCCTGCCACGCAAACACACACCCAGATGCAGAAAATACTGCGCCTGCCACGAAATCTGTGCGCCATCTCCAAAGTGCTCCCGAGCCCACATCTAGCCCCTGTAGACAGCTGCCACATGTTGCCCCTGCCAAGCAAACACACACCCAGATGCAGAAAATACTGCGCCGGCCACGAAATCTGTGCGCCATCTCCAAAGTGCTGCGCCTGTCACGCAGATTGAGCCCCCGAGCTGCGCGCTCGACAACATCCAGCCCCTTAGACAGCTGCCACATGTTGCCCCTGCCACGCAAACACACACCCAGATGCAGAAAATACTGCGCCTGCCACGAAATCTGTGCGCCATCTCCAAAGTGCTGCGCCTGTCACGCAGATTGAGCCCCCGAGCCGCGCGCTCGAAGACATCCAGTCCCTTTAGACAGCACCAAATGCTGCCCCTGCCACGCAAACACACACCCAGATGCAGAAAATACTGCGCCTGCCACGAAATTTGCAAGCCATCTCCAAAGTGCTGCGCCTGTCACGCAGATTGAGCCCCCGAGCCGCGCGCTCGACAACATCCAGTCCCTTAGACAGCTACCAAATGCTGCCCCTGCCACGCAAACACACACCCAGATGCAGAAAATACTGCGCCTGCCACGAGATTTGCAAGCCATCTCCAAAGCACTGCGCCTGTCACGCAGATTGAGCCCCCGAGCCGCGCGCTCGACAACATCCAGTCCCTTTAGACCTACCAAATGCTGCCCCTGCCCCGCAAACACACACCCAGATGCAGAAAATACTGCGCCTGCCACGAAATCTGTGCGCCATCTCCAAAGTGCTGCGCCTGTCACGCAGATTGAGCCCCCGAGCCGCGCGCTCGAAGACATCCAGTCCCTGTAGACAGCAACCGAATTCTGCCCCTGCCACGCAAACACACACCCAGATGCAGAAAATACTGCGCCTGCCACGAAATTTGCAAGCCACTCCAAAGTGCTGCGCCTGTCACGCAGATTGAGCCCCCGAGCCGCGCGCTCGACAACATCCAGTCCCTTTAGACACCTACCAAATGCTGCCCCTGCCACGCAAACACACACCCAGATGCAGAAAATACTGCGCCTGCCACGAAATCTGTGCGCCATCTCCAAAGTGCTGCGCCTGTCACGCAGATTGAGCCCCCGAGCCGCGCGCTCGACAACATCCAGTCCCTTTAGACACCTACCAAATGCTGCCCCTGCCACGCAAACACACACCCAGATGCAGAAAATACTGCGCCTGCCACGAAATCTGTGCGCCATCTCCAAAGTGCTGCGCCTGTCACGCAGATTGAGCCCCGAGCCGCGCGCTCGACAACATCCAGTCCCTTTAGACAGCTGCCATATGTTGCCCCTGCAAGAGAGAGAGAGTGAGTAAGTGAGTGAGTGAGTGAGTGAGTGAGTGAGTGAGTGAGTGAGTGAGTGAGTGAGTGAGTGAGTGAGTGAGTGAGTGAGTGAGTGAGTGGGTGGGTGAGTGAGTGCGTGCGTGAGTGAGTGAGTGAGTGAGTGGGTGGGTGGGTGAGTGAGTGAGTGAGTGAGTGAGTGAGTGAGTGAGTGAGTGAGTGAGTGTGTGTGTGTGAGTGAGTGTGTGTGAGTGAGTGTGTGTGAGTGAGTGTGTGTGAGTGAGTGTGTGTGTGTGTGTGAGTGAGTGTGAGACAGTGAGTGTGAGTGAGTGGGCGGCGGGGGCGGCGGGGCGGGCGGTGGACGGCGGGGCCGGACGGCGGACGGCGGGCGCGGAGCGATAAAAGTAAGAACCCCACACAAAGATGTGGGGAAAAAAAGGAGGAAACACCATGCCCTTTTTGGTCCCGCTTTTCCACCCCCCACGCCTCTTTTGCCTCAAGTTCCGTTTGGTGCAATGTTTCAAGTTGCCAAGCTGTACCTCTCCGAAGCCCTGCCTGAGAAGGGTGAATGCCCTGCTCCTGGCAGCAGTAGGCCCTCAGCGCGGGGCAGCTGGATGTGGGATCCCAAAAAACAGATTTCCAAACATAGGTGGCCTAGCAGAACCACCTTCTGAGAACCTCGGTTCTTTTTACCTTCTGGTTGATCTTGCTTGGGGGGCGTCCCCCTTTTAGGGGATTCAGACCACTTTTGGAGGGGCCTTAATCTTGCTATTAAAAGGATGGGTTTCTGAATCTGGGGTCAACATTAACCTTTACAACCCTTGGCATGGCTTGGCAACAAATGTGCTGTTCTGTGCAGCCCCCTACTAACAACGACCCCTGCACCCGAAAAAACACCACAACTTGATCCAACAACCATGTCTTAACCAAAATGCGATACCTCGCGTTTTGTGGTTTCTGCTTTTCGTCACCACTCCCGGGCCCGCGAGCTCGCTCGGATCCCGCGCAGCGCATGCATACCCACATCCTCCACACCCGCAAAGCTCACCTGAATATCTTCCGACTGGCAAACTGAAGGGGTTGACCTTTTCAGGGGGGGAGGGGGGGTACCCAGGACCGAGAGGACGGATCCCGAAGGGTTGCCTAAAATGGTGGCAACTGGACGAACTGGGCTCGGAGCTCGGATCTTCTTTCAACTTCCGCCGAATTGCCCGCTTTGCGTATGCGACGTTGGCAACTGCCTTCTACCAGTTCCAAATCAGAGACAACAAAAAACGTTGAGCCTTTCACGCGGAGACAAACAAGGCGCAATCTACCTCCCCTCCCCATGGCCAGCCCTTGTTCAATCATGCTTCAACTGAACAAGCTATTGGCTCACATCAATTTTGCACCCAAGCCCGTCCATCATACCGTGGATGATGGTATAATATTGCCAAGTAAAATCTAACTCCCTACATTTCCGCTTTAGGCATTCCACCGAACGGAAGCTCACATAGGTGTCCTTTTTGGAAAATATATGGCCCTGGTAGATGATTGAACCAGCAGGCAAACCAGTCCCTTCTATCTTTTTTAAGCAAAACAACCAAAAAGGACACCTATGGAAACTCACTTGTGGCCACAAAACGGAGGTTGAAAACGGGGAAAGACCGGGAACCCACTTCTGCCCGAGCGACTCCCGACTCCACCGGACTGGGACTGCGGCCTCTTCGGAGCCCTTGCTCTGGCGCGAGAGCCCATAGCCCGGGTACTCCACGGCCAGGACGTTGCACTCCGCGGCCCGCGGGGTCGGGAGGTTTGTGCGGTCGGGTCTGTGCGGTGGTGGGGGGAGGTTTTGGAGGTACCTCGTCTTGGCCGGCTTCAAGGGGGAACCAAAAGATTTAGATTTATTTTTCAGCGTGGCCTGAAATCTGGCATGCTCGTTGAACTCTGGCATGCTCAGGTCCTGTGGGCTTCCCAGAGAGTAGAAGGTCTGTCAACGTGTCTAAAAACGCGAAACCTGGGTCTCCGTTTTGGACCTACAGAGAACCCCACTGTCTTTTTGGTTTCCATTTTCACCGACCACAAACCCACAGAACGCCACCGCGGGAAGCCCCCCCCTCCAACCCTCCAACCCTCCCCCCCCGCCTTCATGGCCTTGGTAAACAAGAACAGATCTGCCTCTATCAGCTGCAGGTCCTGCATGTGAGGCGTGTGAGGCATGTGACGCCCAAAGAGCAAGAGCTTTCTGGCGGAAAACTTTCGGGAAAACCACCAAGCCACCTGGAATCTGTGACATCAAGGTGCTTGCTTCCCATTGTCATTTTTTGTTAACCAAGCATCTCTTTGAAGGCGGTGGAATCACGCATTGCAACCTGGCTCTCTGCTTGGCTGCGTCTCATGCTACGGGCTCTGAGAGTGGCAGAGCAGTTTGTCCTCTGCGTTGCCATGGAAGAAAATCACCGTCCTGAAGCATGCGACCTAGCTGATCCACCAATAACCACTTCGTATAAAATCAGGATTACACTGGAAGCCTTTGAGATTTACACTCTTTACCCCATGGTGGACAAGGCTTCAGTGCAAACAAAATCATCAACATAGGAGCTTTCGGTAGAAACTCAGCCAGCGTTCCGGAGCATCTCAATATGGGCATGTGTCGAAATAGGGGACCCTGAAAACTGTGGTTGTCCATTTGGTCTCCCTTTAAGCCTCCCTTTAAGTCCATACACAGAGACACACACAAATAATTACACAAGCACGTCCAGACAGACGCACACACGACACACGCACACAAACAAACACACAAACACAAACAATAGACACGAAAAACAGAACCACACACACAAACAGTAAATCCACAGAGACACACACAAACACAAAAAAAACAAACAAACGCACTCAGAAAGCCAGAGACTCACAAACAACTAAACAACCAACCAACCAACAAACCCAACAAACAAACAAACAAATAAACAAACAAACAAGCCAGCCAGCCAGCCAGCCAGCCAGCCAGCCAGCCAGCCAGCCAGCCAGCCAGCTAGCCACCCAGCCAGCCAGCCAGCACGCAGGCAGGCAGGCAAGCAAGCAAGCAACCAAGCAAACAATCAACCAAACAAACAAACAAACAAAGAAACACACGCACGCACACACATATCCATATCTTGAGCGTGCCACAGCTTTCCTAGGTGAAACTCAAAGATTTAGCTCCTATATCAGGGTTCCGGAGAAGGAGAATTATGTGAAGCCGCCTGCTCAGGTGATTTGTTGTCCTTTGGTCCCCCAAATGCTGACAATGGCTTTTGCTTTTTCTGCATTCGATTCCCTCGCCTTTTGTCTCGCGGCTCCGGCGAAGAAAACCACAGGAAAGGCCGGCGGACCTGCGCCAAGTTGCTGAGACAAGACTTGATGTCCGCAAAAGCCCTGGAAAGAAAAGAGATAAGGGGCATGTGCCGCAATGGCTGAATGGCTTTTTTGAGAGAGGGCGTCCTTTTGCTGGTTGGGTTTTCCGATTGTTGCACGGCTCCATGCTGCTCTCACATTGTTGGGTGCTTCTCGAAATCAAACAAAAGTCCCCTCAACTGGTTTCTTTTCCTTTGGATTCCCTGCAGATGCGAACCAAAAAGGGGGTCCACCGATCTTGAGAATATCCCTGTTGAGCAAACCATGCCGAAGCGACATATGCCGAGCTCCCAGAAAGGCGGTTGGGCAGTATTCCTTGTTCCGGAGCTAAGCCCGCCTGTGTGCAAAACAGTGGTGGACATACATCTCGTAAATGACGTGCGCCGCACACAGTCTGACAGTACCCCCCAATCAAATCACAATCTCGCGGGCCAACGCATTCCAAGCATTCTCCCGACAAAGACTGGACGTTGGAAGGGGAGCAAAAATTTGAATCTTAGCAGTTGAGCGGTTGGATTTCAACCACTAAACCGCAATTTGCACAAAAATGGGGAAAATGTTTCCCAACAACCACCCAGTTCATTTCAGCAATTGGAGCAGCACAAAAAGACTCCCCCGCCGAATCCCGGACCGGGGGCCCTGGCACCGCCGCCGGGCGCTTTTGCCGGCCGCTCGTCCCAGAAGATGTGCTTCGAGGAGGCCTGACGAAATGGGTGGAGGGGTTGGGTGGAGGTGGGGTGGGGTGGGTGATGTGTGAAGGGTTGGGTGGGGGGTGGGCTGGTGGGGTTGGGGGGGTGGTGGGGGGTGTGGGGTTGGGGGGGTGGGGGGGCGTGGGGGGTTGGGTGCCTCGCCATGCTCCCGCGCCATTCGCGGGCACGGCGCACCGCTTTTGATTCCACCCTTGGCCTTGAACCGCTTCGGGTTCAGGCCTTCGGCGACTGGCCGGGCGGGCTGGCGGTCCAACCCCCTGACATGCTGACGCACGCCCCGGAGAGGACTACTCCCACGCCCCCCGCTCTGGATCGATTGACGCGGATCCGAAGCACCAGGCAATCAACTTCACGCCTGGCCTTCTAAACGCGCCACTGGAACTGGCGGGCCGAATTGCCTTCGCCCAGCCCGCTGTCCAGACCGAGCTGCTCACACCTGCGGGCGTGTCTGAGGTTGTCCTCGCCCTGAGCACAGGCAGACGCGTCAATGCCCCCAAAAATGTTACGGAACACCGCGCGCGAAAGAGTTCGGCACGCGACTCTATTGAAAACCAGGCTCGCTCGAGCTGCCCCGCAGCAGCAATTCCAGCTCCCTGCCCTCCTCCTCCATCTTCCGCGCATCTGAGCGTCAAAGACATGTCACTCGCGCGATGCCCCTAACAAATTTGAGTTTCCCTATGACTGAGGTCGCCGCAGTGCTCCTGGGTGCTGGCGTCGACCAGCACCTTTTCCTTTCGGGCCTTTTTCGCGCGGGGCTCCTGAGGCGGAGAGATCCACGTCATGTCTGACCGATGCCCGATGCCCCTTGCCTCGAAGAGTTCTTCGACGGCCGCGCCGAAGTCCTTCGAGTTTTTGGTCTGACGGCGCTGGCAATGCCAATCGACGATCCACTACGCCGCGCAATCGTTGCTCGCGCGCTCCCTTCCCCCTGCCTTCTTCGAAAGAGGCAAGCCCTTCCTCACACGACGGCAACGCGTCCAGCTGGGGGGCGGGGTGGGGTTGGGTGGGTGAGGGGGGTGGGGGGACGGGGGGTGGGGTGGGGGGTGGGGGGTGGGGCGGGGTGGGGTTGGGTGGGTGAGGGGTTGGGTGGGGAAGCCTTGGCGTGGAGACGCGGGCTCGCAGTTCGGTTTTACTTGGACGGTCAACCTGCTTAGCAAATAAGTTATAGCCAGGGTCGCGCAAGGGACAACAGGAGTTGGCTGACTTACAGCCGCAGCCGCGATCTAGTCGCTAAGTAGGTCGGACATCCGAGCAGTTCGCGGGCCGTGGCCCCGGCGAGACCGCGGCGGGGGAAAGAAGGAAGGGAGACGGGCCTTCGCGGCGAGCTCCTCCATCAACGCCACCTGCAAAACGGATTTGCGGGTCCCGCCCAACCCCGAAAAAAAGGGTCGCGCCTTCTCCGCCTCCAAGGTGGCAACCCGCGCTTCCGCGGTGGAAGCGCGGGTCTCCGCCGCGGCGAGCCGCTCATCCTGACGGGAAAAAAAAGAAAGGCCGACATCCGAACGGCGAAGAACGCGCCTTGAGAGCGAGCTCGATGCGCGTCTTGTCCTGCCAGGCGAGCGGAAAAAAAGGAAAAAACGAGGAAAAAGACGGGCCTTGGAGGCGTTGTGCTCCGCCTCCCGGCGGAGCTTCGATGGAGGCGGCCTCCACGAGCGACGCGAAAAAAAACCGAGAAAAGGCGATCGAACGAGCGCGCCTGCGGCTCGGCTTCCACGCCACCTCCTGGCAGAGGCAGCGTGGAAAGGAAAAAAAGGAGGAAAAAAAGGGAAGACGCGCCTCCCAGCCGGAGGATCCTCCGCCACCTGCCGAGCGCCTCCACCCCAACCTCGCAACGAGACGAAAAAAAAGAATGCACCCCTGGCTCACGTCCCGCCTACGTCCGGGCCCCACGGGCCCCACGTCTGGTCCTGAGACCAAAAAAAAAGGGCATGTTTTTGCAAGGAAAAAAAAGAGACGGCCTCCTCACCATCCGCCATCGCAGGGTCCGAGCGCGCCGGGATGCCGAGGTGCTGTTGCTGCTGCTGTTGATGCTACTGTTGCTGTCTCCGAGCCAACCCACCCCACCAAGGCCTCGCCTGCAAGCTGGTCGTGGCCCACCTGGCTGGGCAAAGCGCAACTTCGCCGAGCGCTGCGCGTCGAGCGCCTGGTTCAAGGACTCCTCCTTTTTCAGCCGCACGATTTGGACGCTGTCCGGGACGGGCACCGTGCTCGACGGTGTGAGAAGCAAGGGCAGACGAGCGAACGCCTGGCGAAAAAACACGGCTTCGCCCCCAAACAAAGCGCGCGGTTGTCGCGCCTCTTCCAAAGTCGGGCTCGCTTGCAGCGCCCAGGAAGTCGACGGGGAGTCCTAGCAACAGTCTGCAGTTCGGCGCGCTTACACACAAGCGCTTGCAAGCGGTCGCCTCCCAGCGCTTGGGCGCGTAATAGGCGCCGCCGTCCTCCCTGATCTGCTGCGCGTGGAGCATGGCCGGGAAACCTCGCAACGCGCGTGGCCGGGGCGGCGAGCGCCGACCAAAAATCACGAAAGCCGGTTTTCTCAACAAACCGAAGCCGGACAAAGAAAAAATGAACTCAGCGCGATCCCCCGGGGCAAAAAAACAACTACAAGCTTGCTCGCGGAAGGCCCCCAGTTTCGAAAGCCGTCAGGCGACAGCTGCTAGCGAGCTCGCTTTCTCAACTCGAGTTTTCGAGCGTTTCTTTTTTAAACGAGCGCCTGACAACTTTACGAGCAAGCGAAAAGCTGCTAACAAAGTTTAAGTGCCCGACGCGCTGCGTTTGCTGCCGAGGGGCGGCCAGCGCGCCCCACAAGTTCTAGGCGGACTGGCTTGAGCAGCGCGCCCTTCCAGTCAATTCGCCACAGCCCGTCGAGCTCGCGAGCGGAGCGGCTGGAAGGACACCGCTGGGCCAGGACCGCTGCTCGCTGGGGGGGCAGCACGCCAACGTGGCAACGAAAAAAGTGCGAACGTGCCCCGCCTCCCGCCGCCCTGTTCCGCGGCACAAACGGGCGCCCGGCAATCTCGCGGTACCGGTCGAAGAGCCTGTTGTTCTCTGGCACCTGGCGCAAGCGGCTCTCGCAACAGCCCGCGCGCGACGCGCGCCGTGCCTCGTAGCTGTACAGCGGCAAGTTCCCCAGCGCGTCCAACTTCGCGTCGGCATCGAGGGCGCGGAAGCTCTTGGCCGCTTTTTTAGAGGCCGGGCGAGCCTTGGAAGCGAAAAGGACTTCGTGCAGAGCGGGCTGGCTTTCCAACGGCTGAAAGCTTAGGGGGGCTTCCGCCCAAACAGCAAAGGTTGGCGCCAGGGCGGCCGAGGCCGCAGGTTTTCTCTGGGCTCGGGACCGTTCCAGAGCCAAACGTCAATAGTCGACAAGTTCTCCACGCTGGCGTTCATGTCCGCAGGGATGGAGCGCTGCGACCCCCCCCATGAGACCGGGCGGCAGATGCAAAATCTGACAAGGCAATAGATCTGGCAGATCGAGGCCCTCCGCCCCGCAGAGCCTGGTCCTGTCCTTGAAGAACTCCAGCCACCCGTTCGCCTGCCGCTGCTCTTTATATTGCCTTTCTGAAGCGCCTTTTATCCACACGTAATGCCCTTCAGATTGGTGGTGCAAAAACGGTGTGGGGGGGGTGGGGTGGGGTTGGATGGGGGGTGGTTGGTGAGGGGTTGGATGGGGGGGTATGAGTGGGGGGGGGGGGGGTGAGGTGAGGGGTTGGGGTGGTTGGGTGGGTGAGGGGGGTGGGGTGGGGTTGGGTGGGGGGTGGGGTGGGGTTGGGTGTGAGGGGTTGGGTGGGGTGGGGTGGGTGGGGTGGGGTTGGGTTGGTGGGGTTGGGGGTGGGGGGTGTTCTGCCTTTTTCGGAGTGATTGATTTTTGGGTCCCAAAACCCCGTGCTTCTGGGTGTCAAAGGTAACCCTTCGGTATTTTACCTCGAGGTTTTACATGGGTAAAGTGGGTTGCCTGGATGCACTGGGAAAGATATGGGCTCGACCTATATTTCCCTGGGCCCCAAAAGACATTGCTACTAGATTTCCCGGTTTTCATGTGTTCCAACTAGAGGCACAACCTCATCCCTAGAAAAACTCATCTTGAACTTAGGTGATCTCCGAAAGGAGACAATTTGGGAGCCCAGTCCACAAAAAGCGTCTCCGTACTTTCGGGTCAAGCTTTGGTGGACAATTCACCAAACATGGTAGAGAGGGTGCAGCAGTAAAGTTCACGGCCAGTTCTTGGTAACAGCGGGCATCAAGGAGCATGAAACCAGCTCGTGCGGCTGGTGAGAAGGGCCATGTGACAAACATGCCATGCCCAAACTTGCACATGTGGATCCTGTTGTCATGGTTCCCTTAGTTGTCTCAAAACAAACTAGCAGTTTGGCCCTCCCCAACCCTAAGTAAAGTCAGGCGAAAGAAGTGTGGAAAGAAATAAAGGGACGTGAGCGCGACAGTGTTTTCCCCCAAGAACTGAGGTCAAACAAATTCGGTCGATTGGCTGACCGCGATGGCCTGCGAAGTCTGGTCCGGTGGCAGGAACACCTAGCGAAGCTCGAAGCCGCGTGGCTTTCAGGGGTCCAAGAAATGCCCACACTTTCATCGGATGCATGGCTGGTTGAATCTAAAGAGTCGGCGCAGGTCTTTCAAACAAACGATTTTGCAGAAGGTCTTTGAGGAAAAGAAAAAGGGAAAAAAAGAAAAGAAAAGGGAAGAAAAAAAATCGGCGTCTCCGCGGCGTTGTTTCCAAGCCCAGGGCCAGAACCTCCCCCCTTTCTCTGTGGCTCGCACGAAGGAGGCGGCGAGGCTTAGCCCCATGCCTGAGACGCGGGCGGGCGCAAGCGGAAGCGCAAGCGCGCCCGAGCTGGCGTTGGGGTTCTGACCTGGTGACTTCCATTGCCTAAGTCCCCTGGACAAAAAATGAGAGCAAATGTCCAGTGGTGAAATCGATTCTTTTCAAAACCAACAAAGGAAAATAAGTGATACTCTTCAGCAAATGGAAGGTTAGAGAGGTTTCTACAATACCTCACTTCCGAGCAAACCAGGTAGAATCCGCCGAATGGCCAACCCTACCCAGGCCAAACCTGCAACCTCCTGATTTTGGCGCTGCTCCATTGAAAAAAATCTACTCCCAGTAAGTCAATCCTCCCTGACGCCAATGGGTCGGAAGGCGGACCTCGCTTCCGTCTTTGGAATTGGCATGGCATAAACCAACAGCACCTGAGTCGCAATCAAAACCGATCGGTACTGAAATGGTCGTAATCCCAGAACCATGTACAGGATTCAGAAGGCGGATATCCGCAGCTCTTTATGGGTGGGATCGGCCCTTACTAGCCTTAGATTCTACCCGGGTTTTGATTGTGTCTCACCTCAACATTCAAACTCGTCTTGTAAGGTGACAGACTTCCGAAATTCCTACCATCTCACGTCCCGCCCGGCCCGCCTCGAATGAACCGCGGGTTCGATGGCAAGGGTCTTACCTCATGCCTCAGGCTGAAAAGTCTGCTCCGTGGCCCACCCTATGTGGCCGAAGTGCTTCATTGGGCTCGAAGTTGCATGCCAGTGCTGGGACTCGCTCTTGAAACTTCTTGCATTGCCTTTGCCTTCTTGCGGCACCTTTCTGCATGGCCTTGATCGGCGTACTCGAGCGAAAGGGAGAGCCGCAAGCCCAGCTGCAGACTGCAGTGACAACAATGCCATTCTTCAGAGGCCCCGCATGGCGCAGGAGTGTCTCGCACGGAATGTCCAAGTGTCTTAGCTGGTCGCCTGAGTTTCGTCATGGTTGATTCAGTTGATAGGATGGGTGTGACACAGGGATCAATGGGGGTCTTCATCAATGGGGGTCTTTGAATGAGTTGATTCCCCAAAAGGACATGCTAAAAAGGGACAATTTGAAGTGGGCCCCGATGCCCTTTCCAAATTAAGCATAGACTACCAGTACATCTGGTGACTCATCTGGCCTTCAACTTGTGAGACAATCATCAGCTGCCTCTGCCAGCTGGAACGCTCTCTTTTTGCACCTGAACCCAGCCACATAGACTCGCTAATGCGCGCTCCAACAGGCCCCGGTGAGAGGAGTTGCGAGGTCTGCAATGACGCCTTGCGCCTCGCAAAACACATACCTTTGCTCTTGATCTTGACCTGGATGTTTGGGTTTCCCCCTTTTCGGTTCGCTTCGCAGGGAAACCAAAAGCCAAGCATTTGGGAGTCCACACACACACACAAATGCACTCCCAAAAAAAGGCACGATGTGGCGCACACACACACACTCAAATGTATTTGTCTTTGAAAAAACAAACAACAAGGAGACCCAAAATGAAACCAACAGCTGCGGTCAATTGCAACAAAAAAGTAATACCTTGTTTGCTGGCAAGGTGAAACTGGGTTGGCCCATCCTGCCACCAGGGGACTAACTCGCAACAGGGAAGGATGGATTGCCTTTCAACACCTGAGGCAAAACGCGCTTCCGTAAGCGGCCAACAAAAAGTAACCAAGCTTCTTGCTCACCACCAACATGGCGGTGGGTCAAAAAGGGGTACCCAACATGTCTTGCCCTGGCAAATGGAAACAAAGACTAAAACCTGCGCAACCCTACCCCTTCAATTTTGAGCCAGACCCACATGGCCACCAAACCCAAACAGTGACTCAAGTCTCCGAAACC
>CAUJNA010003408.1:553526-558526 GCA_963377175.1 Effrenium voratum
CCACACAACACAACACACCACACACCACACAACACACACACACACTCACACATGTTTTAATTATATCATTTGTTTCGTGCAGGCGAGCGCTCCAAGAACAGGGCACCCGTCTAACCGCTTCCAACAAACGGGTTCCGATCACTTGCAAAGGACAACCAATTTGTGTTTCTCGCATCCGACATTCGATCTGTGGGGTCAACCGGTGACAAAGGCCCCCGGCTCCAAAACATCTCCAAGCGCAGAGAGGAGATTTCGCAGATGGCGCCGCTTCTCCTCTCACGAACAACAGCTTCAAGAGGCTCCGGGGCTTGGAAGCCGTGGCTTAACTCGGGTAGGAGACCCTCCCAACATGGCATGCGACTGGAGGTCCATTTAAGCCTTATCTGGGTGATGAGAAGGGTGCCCTCTGTTCTAAGGGCAGAAAAGAGAGAGAGAGAGAGAGAGAGAGAGACACAAAACCACACACACACACACACATTTGGGCTTGGCTCAACTAGAGGGAATCCTCAAATGGGCGGTGTCCCTTTGGTTTTCCTTTAAACCCCCCCCAAAAAGAATTCGGCGAATTCGGAAAAAACACGACTCGGCTGTGTACTTCCAGGCCAAGGACGAAGAGGGCTCCAGTGGTTGAAATCGATGTGTTACTTCCCCTGAACTTCAAGGTGACTCTGTCACTGCCGGAAATTTCCTGTGGATGGTTGCGAAGTCCATTTCGCACCACTTTGAGCTTTGAAACCAAGGTTGAAACCATAATCCTTTGTTGGTATTGGCCAATCGAATCAGACACGGTTGGGTTTCTTGGGTGCGAAATGGATTTCGCAACCATGAGGATCTCACTTCAATGGGCCCAGCAATCCCAGCTACCAGCCGCCCGCCCCTTTTTTCTCATAGCTTGGTGCACATCCAGTGCGTAATCAAGCTTACCTACCATGCAAATGGTTGTGAAAAAGGGATCGGATATTCGCACCTATGGCCTTCTTATCCTTTCCCTTGCCCTTAATCCACCCTAGTTTTGAGGTTGGCGCAGGTGGAATCACCTGCTCGCGGGTCCTTGCTCTCATCCAGATCCCGCCACTCGCTTTCACGGACAGTGACCTCATCTGCTCAAACCTTCGATCCTACCAGGCTTCAATCTTGGCAGTCCGTCCAGCGTGGGTCCTGAAGGACGTGGTCTTGAAGCGCGAAATGGGCCAAGCTTGGTCTATAAAGGAAACCACATGGCTGTGGCTCAAAAAAACCGGTACCCAAAATGGCTTGCCCTGGTAAATGGAAACATGGACCAAACCCTGCGGTTTGCCCCAGCTGTTTAATTTTGAGCCACAGCCACCATGGAGCGCTTTGCCTTTGGTTTCCCTTGTCCACCCCCAAAAGAGACCGACCCTCTTCCGGGTTCAGGACACCAGTCGTGTTTGGGGACCGCTCATTTTCGAGCACCCAGAGTTGAACTCGGTAGGCGAAATCTGCGAAGCCCGGCTAAAAGTGACGAACTTTTGGTGGAATTTAGTACGGAAAACCCAAATTCGTTGGATCAAAAAGTTAAAGTCCTAACAGCCCTTGGCAAAATGCACCAAAGTTTGGGCGCCATAATTTTTTCGGGCACCCAATGGGGAGATGCCGGCTTCCCGAGCCCAACGAAGCGCTTGCGGCAGCTCAACGAAGCGCCCGGCGAGGCGGAGGCCCTGCTTCTGAAGAATGCGCCGCCTGCGGGGCGGCAGAAAAAGGGTGAAGGTTTTGGCGGTGTTCGAGTTGGAGTTGGGGTTGGCACCTGCAGAATTCCTTTTGGCTTCCGTTAACCTGCAGATCACAAGTCCTCACTTCCGAACCAGCGGATTGGCGGAACTTCAAGCCCGAGAAGTGTAAAGTCCGAGACGAAGCTCGGGAAGTGAGGTTCAAAGCACCAAGGAACGGCACGAGATGTGCCCTAAAAAAAGCTACAGGGCGTGTTCCAAAAGCACAAGCCTACAGGCACTGGGGCGCTTCACCTGCTGATTCCAAACGCTGAATAGGGGCAATAGGGGAAATCAGGGGCGATAGGGGCAGGAACAGAGCGGCGATAGAGGCAATAGGGCTGATAGTTTGCTGGAAAAAGAGGCCAGCGGTCCCATTTTGTTGACATCTCATCGCAGGGAATCTGCGCGTCATTCGCTCAGTGCCATGTATTCGCATGTTGGACCTTCCAGCGCCATGCGTTGTGCCATGCGTTGGATCTTTCATGATTCAAATGGTTGCAACATGTATCTGTCAAGGAGCCCTGGTGAAGGATACGTTCAACCTCCTGCCTTACAAGGGAATGGATCCTCTTCACCTGGCGAGCTATCTAGGCCCAAAAGCCGTAGCCTTCCATTTGCTTCTTCGCCCACTGGAAAAGAAGAAAAACAAAACGAATCCAGAAGTGACGTTGATTCCCCTCAAAACCCAGCAAGGGAAATAAGAAGAATCTTCCTTTCAGCAAATGGAAATACAGGACACATATGATCCCGAATTCCATTTAGGGTACCTATTTTTGAACCACACACTCTCACTGGCTGAGTGGATGGCCCAAAAAAAAACAAACTTTATATTTACCACCAACATGGTCTTCCCAAACAGTTTAAAGTTCATGAACTCAGGAAGTGAGCACACAATTGGCATGACTTTGCGCATAGCCCCAAAAAGCGGCCATCCCTTGAGAAAATTCCCCTCGATCCCTGGCCTCAAGGCGACAGCGCCCTCAATGACCATGCCCGCAGTGTTTGGATCGTCCTCAGCACTCGGCTTGCGAGAGCCAAAACCGCCCAAAACCCCAAAACCCCGAAACCCCCGCATGAGGGAATTAACCCTATTATCACTGATGTTCACTCTTTCCAAAAGGATCCTCGATCCTGGCCATCGTTCACAATGTCTTCGAAGAATGAGTTCTCTGGAGCTGTCTGGCGGTGTTCTGCAAACAAAATGCTAATCCAATCTTAGAGTCACATCATGATGTTGCTGCCAGTTCACCAAGTAGATCAAAGTTTGGCGAGAAAAATATTGTGAACTCTGAAGTTGGCAACCGAGGTTGAAGTCCTTCATTGGTTCCTTGCTTTCCCGGCACCAAATGTTCCAGGGGATGTCACCTGAGGCTTTGGCCGGCAGTTTGACCAGATTTCCATGTTTCTCCGCTCTTTGGACTGCGGACTCAAGTTCATCCCTCCATGTGGCCCATCAACCTTTTCGGGCCCCATGTTTTTTTGACCCCTGTTCCCTGCTCTTGCCCGAAGAAGAAGCTAACACGATCAAGAGACTCGCCAAACCAGGACACACGAAGGGGTCCCAAGTCTCCCAGTCACTCCCCATCTCGGGCCCGTGGATTCCACAAAATCTACTAAACCACCCATCCAAAACCGCCAAAGCTTGCTCGACCATCTCTGGGGGCCCACACATGGTCCAGGGAGCGCACGGAGGTCACGTTGGAGTCTAAGTCAACGTGGACAAAGCCGTCCGTGGAGCTTCGCCTATCGATTTTGTTCGACGGAGACGCCCCTCCAGCGCCTCCGAAAAGAAGCGGAGCACAGAGAGAGCTTTGACATGGCGATGTCTTTCTGGCGAAGGAGAAACACGTGCTTTGCCACATTGCCATGGCCTGGCGAAAACCGTCTTTCTTTTTTTGCTGCCTTACTAAGAATGAACCCAAAGCACCAAAAACCAAGAGACCTGAAAACCAAAAAGCCTAAGAACCACCGGCTACACCCAATAAAAGACAACAAAGTAAGTCCCAAAGACCACCCTACACCCAAAGAACCACCCCAGCCTAAACAACAGAACACCTAACAAACATAGGTGTTCTTTTTGGGAAAATAGATGGCCGTGGTAGATGACAAAACCACCAGGTAAACCAGGGCCATCTATTTTGCTACTAAAACAACCAAAAAGGACACCTGGCTGTGGGTCAAAACCAATGCACAAATCCCATTTTGGGGGGGTTTTCGGTGAATTCCCCCCCCCGTTTTAGAACCTTTTTTTTTGGAACGGCATTGGCTCGGGCCCCGTTCGCTGGATTTGGGCTCGCGGGCGGGCTTTGGCTTTTGACCCCTGGCCACCAGAGGCCGCGGCTTCCGAAGCGCGGCCACGTCCACGAGCAGCCCGCAGCTGGTGCGGTGGTTCACGTGGACGGAGCCGTCCACCTGAGCTACCGAGATGCAGAGAGCCCCGGGGGGTTCTCCAAGAAAACATGAGACAACTGGGGGTTCTCCAAGGCATGCAAGTTGGAAAATGCGGGCGGTTCTCCCACTTGCTTTAGAAATTTAGTTGGGGACTGGAGCAAACAGGAGAGTCTGACAAAACGAGAAACACCGGGAGCCACTGGTGGTTTCCTTTCTTCGGGAATCCCCCAACCGGTTCGATCCAACATTCCCCAACGCGGCACCAGCAAGCGAGGGCAGGGGGCAAGTGGGCTCGTCCCCTGCTTTGCGGATCTGCTTCGTGAGTGCCCTTCCGATTCCTCTAAGTTTCAGCCTTGCGAGCGTACTCCCCGGAGCACAAAGACTTTGACTTCTCGTAAGGTGCTGAAGTCGTGCAACTGACGACCTCCAATCTCTAGTTGGCATAGCCTATAATCAAGAAAATATGATCGGGAACACCCAACCATACTCTTTCTCATGACCGCAAGCAGACTCACAGAAATGCGGGAATGAAAAAGTCTGGGCTGCTCAACATGGGGAGATGCCTAATTCTAATCCGTAATCCGTAGTGGAAAACCACTACAACAAAGAAAATCACAAGTGCCGCCCAAGTTGGAACCCTATGTTAATACCCCCCCTCAGCAAATCAACCAGTGAAGTTTTCCTGACACGAGACACACAAACCACCAGAGAGGCTTGGAGTGAGGAAGGGCCCATCAATTCACCAATCCGTCTTTTTGGTGGCACGAAAAACAAAAAAGTGGTCCAGTTTGGGCCCGTCGTAAGCTGCAAGCCGAGTGGCCAATGATTTCAGCACCGAGGCCACATCGCTTCGGTGCTTGTCTGAGCATCGCCTCATGC
>CAUJNA010003408.1:571026-578526 GCA_963377175.1 Effrenium voratum
GGGGTGCAATTAAATCTCTGCAAAAAGTCTAACAAGTCGGGGGGGGGTTGGGTGGGGGTGAAAAGTAGCGTTGGGGCCTGCCGCCCCCCCCCATTCAAACAGGGGTGCAATGATTCAAGAAAGGGTGCGATAAAACATAAAAAGCAGCGGGAGGGTTGGCGGGGGTGGCTTCCCCTATGACGTTCGAAGAAGTGCATTCCTACAAACATACATAGATGACATAGATTACATAACATGTCGTATTTTACAGCCTTTTCTGGCGACATTGGATGCTCGAAATGTTACAAAAAGTGATGAACCAAATAGGGGGCCCCGCCCCATGATGTGTGAAGAAGTGATGATTCAAGGGGGGGGGGGTTGGGGGGTGAGGGGCTGCCGCCCCCCCCATGATGTTCGAAGAAGTGATGATTTAAATAGGGAGGGACTGGTGATGCTGAGGATGCGGGAAGCCAAAGCCAAAAACCAATGAACCAGAGAGGAACTGGGAAAGCAGAGGATGCGAACAGCCAAAGCCACCAAAAGCCGCATAAACCAGCGAAAAGCCGCGAACGCCACCTGGACCCCAAAACGTTTCAAGAACCCACGGGGAGTTTTTGCCCCAGCCATCCCAACGCACGCAGATCGAAACGGAACTTCCGCCGCCTCCGCGCCCACGGCGCGGCAGAGCCCCTGGTGCTGCACCTCGCGTCCGGGCGGATTTCGATTTCCACGGGGGGAAAGCCTGGAAAACCTCCAGCGCGGTTTTCGTCAGAAAAAGCGGGGAGAAGAAACCAAGGGAACGGAAAATGCGGAAGAAGAAGGAGCAAGATATATGATTCTTTCTTGGTTTTGCCCAGAGAGTCGGGTCAGCTCATGACCCGAGAAAGAAGTGTAGAAATTGTACCAGGGTCGCTTGCCCATGTCAAGGAGAAAACTCTGAGATGGCCTCGAAACGGACTCGAAACGGACTCGAAACGATGGCGTGGTGTTTTTCCTTCGGGCGCCCCTCAAAAACAAGTTGCGCTTCCCGGCAGGAAATCAGGGAATGACCCCCCACCTGCGGTTTCCTCCAAGTGGATCCCGAACCTAGGTATCATTTTGGTAAAATAGATGGGGGTCCCTTCTACATGGGTAATAAAAGCAATTTAAATCAGTGGACCCCATCTAGTTCTAACCAAACAAACCGATCAAAAGGACTCCTACGATCTTCCATTTAGCTTTCTCGTTTGGAAAAAAATGAGAAACTCTCTCCTTTCAGCGTGGTTTAATTTTGACCCATACCCACCTATCCCGATTTCCCAGGTAAAGTCGCCAACGCGGCTTTCCGGCTCTGAGGCGAGGGCGTTGCACTTGGCGAAGGAGCGCAGCACCCGGATGATGTCCACAGGCCGCAACTCCTTCGACCATGGACTGGAAAACCCTTCTCGTACTGATGGTTGCGAAATCCATTTCGAAGCACCTCAGAAACCCAACGGAAGGAATGATTCCCCATTCAAAAAAACGACAAACCATGGCCTCCCGTTGTTTCGAAGTGAAATGGATTTCGCAGCCATCCACAGGAAATTTCCAGTAGTGACAGAGTCACCTTGAAGTCCAGGGGAAGTAACACCTATCAATTTCAACAACTGGACACTACTGAAGCGTGGCAAAAAGCGCCTTGATTCAAAGGCTGAGGTGATTTTTTTTCAACGAACCCATTGGAATCCATCTTACACCCCTTTTGGGGTTGATTTTCTAGCCTTAAGCCAAAACTAACGCTGAATTAACCCATAAACTACGCAGAAGATTCCACCAAACCACCAATCCAAGCCACGAATGATCAGCTTCCCTCTAACTGGTTCTTTGGATTGGTGCCTTGGAAGTTAGAGATGGTTCCCCATTTACCCAAAGTGACGAAACTCCGAAACGGAACGAGTCTTTCCAAATGGGTTGCCAAGAATTAGGGCCCCTTTTGGAAGGCGGCGAATTGGGCTGCACCCCCCCCAGGTGGAGCCCAAAAACTGTGTCAATATGGCAACAATGTGGCTTATGTCACGTAGCCACACCTACACATGCCAACGGGGGAAACCAAAAGGGAACCGTTGCCATCTTTGGGGTCCCTTTTGAGAACTTCATATGCGTGTGTCTGTCTGTCTTCTTTTGGAGTTTCGGAGTTGGTACCGCCTCTTGGGTTGGTTCAAAGGACAGCCTTCCTCCCACTACCATGGCACTTGTGAAGAGGTACTTGCAAAATCAGTTTCCTCTTGAAGGGACCCATTTGGGTGTGGCTCAAAATTAAACACCTGTGGTTACGCAGGTTTTTCTTTGGTTCCATTTGCCAAGGTGGCATTTTGGTATCCCACTGTTTTGAGCCACAGCCATTTCCCTGGTGCCATGGCAACGCGGGCGAACTTCTCCGCGCCTTTGTCCTGGACGACAAGAAGGTTGCCGCGGCGTTGAAAAGATCCGTGTGCACCTTGGGTGCAACACGCGCTTCACGCGCGTGAAGTCGCCACGTCAAAAGGGGCCAAAAGGTCCTCCTCCCAGCAAATCGGAAACTCACAGAAACAATGGCAAACCAAAAGGTGATGGTTGAACCATCCCCAAAAAGAAGTACCCTCTCTCCGTCAGCCTGCCTGGGTCCAACGCAAACATCTTCACCTCCAGTGGACCCAAAAGTCCTTGTTGAGGACCCTCCAAAATGGTCGACATGTTGAAAAACAATTCGCCCCCTCAGGTGACTTTGAGAACCGCCCTGAGACATGCCTCGGGACCCTCCGGCGGGGGCCAAACAGGACCTAGGTTCTCCAGTAGAGAGGTTAGAATAAGGGTACCTTTTTTTTCTTTTTCGGTAGTCTATTTTAGTAGGGGAACCCTCCCCAAAAACAGGGTAAAAGTTGGCACTGGGGGACATAGGATATCCATCTTTCTTAGTCGTTCTTTGTCTTTCCGCCGTGGCACAAGCCGCATCTCCGACAAAATCGCCAGGAGGGCGGTGAGCTGAACCTGTGGCCCGAAGGGCGCATTCCTTACACTCCAGTCCAAACGAGTTCATGGGCTGAAGGTCGACAACCCAAAAAGTGACTGAAGTCCGAAACGGTGACGACAAGTCACCAGGCTTGTCTTTTCCCCCTAGAACTTGGCAGCCAAACTCAAGTGACTCAAGTCCGAAACGGGACTCAGGGAGTTTGCCGGGGATCCTTCTGTTTGAAACGATGCTTGAAAAGTACGGGCGAGCAAGGCCTATGAAAGTGGATACATGGCACAAATTCCGGTAGATCTGGGTATCCGGTGGTAGCTGAACCGGTGGAATTGCGCCATCTTACTTTCACCCAACTGCGATGTACCTCGAAGGGCGCAATGGGCACCCATGAAAATGCAAATCAACCGGCGGATTTTCGCAGGATGTCCCAGTTTAGAGGGGATCTGCGGATCACTTGATGGGAAAACGAAAAAGGCCCCATACCATCGGCAAATGCTGTAATATGTCCAAAAAACCTGGAATGACAAACTGGATGCATCCAAGTTTTTGTTGCATCTTTCCAATGGCTTTCGCTTGTTTTTGACCCCCCCCCCCCCCGGACTCGGAAACCGCTCGCTCGCTGGGCAGAGAGAGGCACTGCGAGCGTCCAAATCGGGCGCTCCCGCGGGGGCGAAGCTGCTGTGCCGCGCCAGGGCAGCACGGCCTCGGGCGCGACGCGATTGGCCGGGCTCGCCCCGTGGAAGGGAGAAGATCCGTCCGGTGAAATCGAGTCCCTCTAAAGCCAGATGGAAAAATCAAACTCGAGCAAGACATGGCTTTACTTAGCCCCCAAAAGTACAATCTCAAGGTGCCCTTGGATAGCCTGAAACAAGGGGCAAACAGGAAAATCATATTCCTTTTCAGCGCTTGGAAAAGCAACTTCCTGGCCGAACGGGCCCGACGCACACGCCGGATCCAGTTGAAGTCTGGCCATAAAAAGAGTTGGTCCTACTGGAGCTCTCCAAGGCAGGTGGCCGCCAAAGGGAACTGGCACTCCCAGCAAAACATCTACGTCTAGGTCCTCCAGTGGAGAGGTTAGAATAAGTGTACCAACTTTTTTCTGTGGTCTATTTTAGTAGGGGAGCCCTCCCCCAAAAAAGAGGTAAAGCTTGCACTACTGGGGGACCTAGACATGTTGCCGATGCCTGGCATGCCAAGAGCCAAGACACAAGTTGCCCCACAGTGGTCGCTGTTTCTCCACTTGCAATCTGGTGGGTTCCAATTGCTGCCACTGTCCAAGGCCAACGGACTTTGCAAAAGGGACCTGGCTCCCTGCAGCTGGCTGCTTGCTTTAGTGGCTTGCAATCTGCTTAGATTAGTCTGTTCTTTGATGTGTGTTGGTCTAAACAGAATTCATACGTGGCCCGCTTTCGCGCATGTTTGGACGAAGGGTAAGCCGCTGATCAAGGCCAATGCCCGGGTCAAACGCCCGAGGGCTCGTGTTCAATCAATCTTCCAGCTCGATTTCGGTGACAGGTGATTCACATCGCAACCCAGGGGTGTGTGGGTTTCTGAGACGGCACCCTCTAGTGGGTTCAAAGGGAAACCAAAGGAAACCACTTTTTACTTGAGTCTTCCATTTTGACCCCTGTGTTTGCCTTCCTGACCGAAAAGTAGGCTAAAGGGCCGGAGCTGAACGCCAACTTGGGGGTGCTTTTTGCGTTCACTGCAGTTCCTCGGACGGCCGCTCCAACCGACTCGTCTTAGCACGGGCAACATCGGCGTGGACCGCGCTCAGTTGGCTCCCCCTGAACCCCCAGTTTGTACAACGAAAAAACCACCAAGTCTGTAGTTGTCACGGGTGTACACATATGTTTGGGCCCTCGTCCTGTGGCATCCGGTTTGTACCAAGTCTATGGCATTATGGGTGTAAACGTCGGGATGTGGGCCCTCCAAAAAGTGACACCAAACCCATTTTGAGGCGATTCACCACACCTTACGGTACACATGCGACACCAAAACCGGCGCAAATCTCAGGTTGTCACCAAACCAACCTGTCCTTCGGCGACCTGAAAAACGAGGCCCTCGAGGTCCATATGGGTGTGGCTCAAAATTCAACAGTTAGTCATTAGGCAGGTTTTGGTCAACATGCTTCCACCTGCCAGGGCAAGCCATTTTGGAATTCCGTTGTTTTTGAGCCACAACCATATGTGTTGTTTTAGCTAAATATGGGCTGTGTTTCTTGAGCCACTTCCGCTCTCTGCCCCCAGGCCCCCAAAAGGCCACCGAGCCTCAGCCGGGGCCCCCGACCCACCGAGGCGAAGAACTTGTGCTCCGAGAAGCCCACGGACCTCGCGGCGCGGTCCGCTGGGCCCCTTCGGGCGTAGCTGAAGGAATCCCAAGACCACCAGCTAAGGCATCTCTTTTTGGTGAGGAGACCCGAGCAGAGAATTTCGGGGGCTGGCTTTTTAGAAGGGGAACCAACCACCCATTTCGCTGTGTCAAGTGTGGAATGATGGGCTGAGCTTGTCTTAGACCTGTTTCTTCTATTGTGAGATACGTTGCAAGGGACTTGGATCCTCTAAATCAGCTGATTTAAGTGATGTTAATTCTCCCAGACGCCCATCCTTTTGAGGCATCCAACTCGGGGATTCTCGAAACCCCGAAATTGAGTCCCTGCGAATGGGTGCGTCGTACCCCTTTTTGAGGCAACTTTTGAAGGGAACGCCCGAGGGAAGCCATCCATTTGCGAAACAGGGCAGTCCCTGGAAAACCCTGATCCTTATGTCAAAACACTTGAAACACATCGGCCTCTAGCAACAGCTTGAATTGAGTGCCTTGGATGCAATCCGGTGCATGTCCAGCTTAAATAATGACGTGATTGGTGTTTGGTGTCAGCCTGCACTGATGTTCCAGAGCTTCATCCAGCCAAAATGCATCCAAACATCTTTGGGCACCGCTGCCAGCACCACTGCACCCTGGTTGAACCCAAATCAACAAGCGCTCTGAGCAACCGGGCACAAAGGCAGCTAGACAGCTGTTCAGCTCGTGGGGCCTCAGCGCTTGCTTGTAGTGACTCTCACCACTGCCTTGACACGTGCTAGCACATCATAGTTTAGAGCGTCATTTTAAAAAGGACATGCCATTTTTACGGCAGAAATGGCCCAGTCTGGCCAAAAACTGAGTAGTCCGAGGGGGGGCACCTACACATACATGTATATATATATATATATATATACAAATATATATTCTGAGGCTTTGTCAAGTGCCACATCGGGATGATGAATCTGACATCTGCGCAAAGAGCTGTCAAAAGAATAACATTCACATTCGCGCTGTCAACCTGTACGGGCGAGACAATTATTATTCGAAGCCTTGGACATCCTGTTCCTTTGCCACTCCCCCATATCTAAACTCACAGCTATGCATCTGCGTGCTTGTGATTTGGCCATGGGTCAAAACCCCGTACCCCCAGTGAACATCCCAATCCCCACTAAAATAGGTTCTAAAACGGGTGGTGCACCGAAAACCCCCAAAATGGGATCCCAAAACGGTTTTGAGCCACAGCCATATCTCACACGCAGTGCCCCAAGGACGCTGGCGCAAAGGTCATGAGCCGCGAGGACATCTCGTTGGCCGCCGCGGTGAAGAAGACCTCCCCGATTCATTCGTCACCCGCTCGTGTCCAGCCGAGCAGAGGGCGAGGGGGCCCGCCCCCTTGGTGTACCACCAGAACTCAGATGACAAGTGGATTTCCATGGGGGGGAAAAAAAGGGCCGCCTTTGTTGGGTTGGTTGAGTTTAAAGGGGAACCCTTCCCCAAAAAAAGGAAACAAGGGCGCCACTGGGCAACTGGGGGTAAGCTGAAACTTGGAAACAGGCATAAAGCTCGATTCATCGTGTAGGCTTGGACCCGGTTCGGCTCACAGTGAAACGTCGCCGAGTCTTGCTTTGAAGGCGCACAAATATCTGGGCATTCTTTTTAAAAAAAAAAAAAAAAATAAAAAAAAAATATATATAATATCGGGACCCTTTGGTGGGCGTCAGTTAGGGCGGGATTGATGTCCACCAACCCGTTCGAAGGCGGTGCCCTAAAAAATCACATATGAAGGAGCCTGCCAAGCCACCGACGAGCGGAGGGCGCTTTCCTCCCCCGGCCTTCGAAAGCTGTGCAAAGAGCGGTGCGCGCCGCCTCTTCGGGTCTGCAGACCTTCAAGCAAGGCGAAGCTCGGCGTGCGAAACCCGAAGTTCCTTTGGCGTCTCTTCAAAGATCCGCCCCGAAAAGCGAAGCCTCCCAAAAAAAGGACCCACCCAGCTATTGGAGATGGACGCCGCAGACCACGTGTCCGGCCTCTTGGCATTTCAAGATGTCAAAAGGCCTCTTGACCGACCAAGTCCACATGCCGCTCACGCATTCGCAAGAACACGCGAGAACTCGGGCCAGGTGTTCTTGGACTGCAAGCTTTCACGTGCGACAGATCCATGCGAGCAAGTCGACATCCCTGAGCCACTCGCCATGCAGCCACCGTGCTGCAAGCCGTAGTGAACTGGCGAAGTGGCGCAAGCGGCGCAAGCGGCGCA
>CAUJNA010003408.1:583526-626026 GCA_963377175.1 Effrenium voratum
TCCACTCGCCTCGAACTGGAAGTCCGCCTGCGTCCTGAGATCGTCGCCGCCCGCCTGGCGAATCGGGCCGTGGGTGAATGAAATGGAAGCCACCGCTGCGAGACAACGGGCACGGGCCGAACCCCAAAGACTAACAAGGAGGGGGATATTCCCACAAAGGCCTAACTGTTTAAAGGGGGAGATTCCCAAAAGTATGACAGAAGTGGATAAACCCCGAGCCCCACAACAATCTGATGGGGTAGGCCCGAATCCATATCAGTTTTCAGGATAGCCATGCTTCTCCCTTTCATGCTTCCAGATACTGGTGTCAGTTTGGTGCTGGGCGCGTTGCGCCGCCAGCCAGGCCTCCGGCATCGCGCCGGGGAACGCCGCCTGGCCGTGGACCCCCCCTTCCCAGCGGATCCATTGACCTGCAAAGGGAACCGAGGGAACCACCCGAGATAAAAACAAAAAAAAAGTGGGATCCTACTATAAGGGCAAGTGGGATCCACGTGGTTTGGTTTCCCTTTAAAACCAAATTAACAAGGGCACACTCCAAACAAGACACCATATCAACACAGCTGCTGAACAAGATTTGGAGAACAAAGTACAATACGTCGTTGAAGTGGGCGAAACAGGTAGAAAGCGCAAGTCGGGCAAAAAATGAGACGTCAAAACCAAGAATAATCGACTGCTCAGTTTCCACAGCAAAACGGGGAATGTGGGATTTTTTGCTTGCTGGTGCTCAGTCGGGAATGACGAAATGAACCTGGGGATTAACTAAGACAAAACAAGGGATAGTTTTAGGGGTCATTCCATTTCTCGCTGAGCGCCAGCAAGTTTTGGAGGTCATCCCGAATCTAAGACGCCCAGGTTGCACTTTGGTCGCAATTCGGGTTCCGGTAGAATTTCCTGGTTTCTTAGAGAGGGTGTAAAACCGATTCCCCTCTTGGGGACCCAACCAACCCAAGCCAACCGACCAACCAGGCTGTGTCTTTTTGTAGGGGACCCCAAAAAAAATGCATTTCGGAGTTCCCTGTTGGTTTCCGGTAAAACCATGGGGGGTGCGCCCAAAACACGACGAGAGCCCACCAGGCCCATGTCTTTCACGCCGGCCTTCGGCGGTCCAGGACGCACTCCCATCTGCGCCTGGAGAGAAAGAAATTCGGCCCGGAAGCCACAGATTTTCAAAGGTTGGGTTACAGGAAATTCCAAAGGAAAAATAGCCTATTTAGGATGTTTTGGCGCCAGATTCTCCTGTAACCAAACCCTTCGAAGATTTTCTGGTTCGCCGTTGTTTCGCTTTGGGGAGGCGAAACTGGAGACCAAACATTAATCCTCAGAATCTGACTCGCCCAAGCTTTGGTTTCTCGAAATGGCAATCTGACACCCATTCTCAAAATGGTCAACCCGGATTTGGTTGGGCTTTGAAGGGGAAACAAAAGCAACCCGACCATTTGGGCAGCGGGGGGGCAATTCCAAGAGTTGGTACCTGTCTTCCTGAGTTGGTGCCCATTCCATTGTCTTGCGGTTTTAGCGGGGAACCCATAGAAAAGAACGATTTCCAATCTGTTTGGGTCGAACCTACAAAAAGACATACCCAATTAAAGTGCCAGGCATATTTTGTGCGACCTCACAACCTCTGCCGACTAGGACCTGGTGAACGTATGGTTGTCTTGGGTTTTCCTTTAATATGTATCCAGGGTACCCAGAGGTCCAAAGTCACATCCTCAAAGTCACCATTGCTTACCCCAGTGGCTCCATTTCCCCGTATAGCAGTAACCAAGGGAAAAAAGGGAAAATAGCGAAGGGTTACCTACCATAAGGGTAACTAGAATCCACTGAGTACAGCAAGGAAAACCACCGTTTCACCCACTTAACTTGGTTTGAACCCGCATGCAACCAGTGCTTCCGATTGGCGGTTCACAAGAGGTAACCCTTCGAGAGCCATACCTCTACTTGGTTGACGTTGGAAGGGGAGCAAAAAAATAAATTTTAGCAGTTCAGTGGGGATTTCCCACTAAACCACAATAAGCAAAAATGTAAAATGTTTCCCAACAACAACCATGTCTAGGTTTTACCATATGGTGTTTCCTGGCTACCTGTGGCTTGCTGGAGGGAAGCACTGGTGAAACAACTCACGGGCAAAGGAATCAGAGTCTAAAAGGTGATCATCTGGCCATAGGTCAAAATCCAAATCGTACCCCCTGTGAACATCCCAATCCAACCACTAAAATAGGTTCTAAAATGGGTGGTGCACCGAAAACCCCCCCAAAATGGGATACCATCGGTTTTGACCACCACAGCCATCTTTTGCCACGGGAAACCAAAAGGTCAGATCCGGTCGATTCGCTTTGGGAAACTGAATGAACCCAGAAAATTTTTGCCTCGCGTCCGCGCCTGCAGCTGCACCGACTGCTTCGTCTCGCTCACGTTGCCCTCCGCATGGAATCGAATGCACAACCAAACTTACCCTCCCTTCAACAATCCTCGGTTGCTTTCTGACCCCCTGCTAAAAGTTTAACTTTTCGTAGTTTAGTGGAAAACCCACTAGTTGGCAAAAAGTTAAAGTCCTAACAGCCAAGCAAAATGCACCAAAGCCTCCCTTCAACAATCATGGAAGCTGATGGGAGGGTTTTGGAAGATTTAGCTTTTTGGCGAAGCCACCTGTCCACTTCCAGCGGAAAGAGGATAGTTCGCTGATCCCTTCAAGTGCAACTTTCTGTGGCTCCAACAGTCCACCGCCAAAGAGGGGGAAAAAGAACAGGCTCAAGAGCACTACACATCGATCAGCCAAACCAGGGACTTGCTCTGCTTGACTACTGGAAAGAGTACAAACATGCAGACCACTCCAATCGCATGGGAGCCAGAAAAAAAACCGTCAACCTGGGTCATGCGCCAGCCTGATTCTGGATTCTTGAGCAAGCCACGTGCCAAATGCAGTTGAAATTGGGCTTACCATGTTTGCTACTAGGCACCTAACAGAAGGTCCCTTCGAGAGCACTTGAAAAAAAACCATCATTTGCGTGGCCTACCCGGTTTGGGGATCGCGGAAAAACGGTTCAAAAGGCCATCTCCCCTTTCGGGAGCTCGCAAAATTTTGGGAGCGGTTCCACGCGCAGTGCAACACCCACTCGCAAGATGCGAATTGGGTGTGGCTCAAAATTTAAGAGCTAGGGTTACGCAGGTTTTGGTCCATGTTTCCACTTACCAGGGTTCCATTGTGGTACCGGTTTTTTGAGCCAGAGCCAACTGTTCTCCCAGCTCGGGAGCTTGCAACAGGGTTAATTTCAATCCAGCCCGTTGCACCTGCAGCCTCTCCAGCATCTTCTGCACCGAGTCGGCATCCTTCTTGGTCTGCGGCATGTCGTCCTGGCGTCGAGAAAATCCATCGACCGGAGCCTCCAGTGCAAACGTCGTCGATGCCAAACGAGCCCAAAGATTCAGACCCAGGGTTCTACTTTTTGACTACCCCAAGGTAGACCTAAACTCAGGGGTTTTGCTTTTAGGGAAATCAACTACCCCTGGGCTTCTTTTTGGGGGTAGTCAAAAGGTAGAACCCTGTCCAGACCCATCTCATAGCCTTTCTCAGCACAGTGTTCATCCCTTCTGTGGGAATACTTTGAGCAGGCCGCACTGATATGTCTCAATCCCTAGCTTTGCTGGTGTGGGAAAGCACCAGGCCCCCCACCCCCAGTCCAAACACATCCCTACTGAGAACCCCGGATTAACAAGCCCGTGGTTGACGTTTTTGTTATTTTGTGGGGATTCATCACTGGAGGGAACCCCCTCTGTGCTTCAGTAAAGATCCAACCCAATAGCAGTCAAGATCCAACCCAAAAACCAACAACAGTGACTGAAAAAAGCAGCAACTTGGCTTACTAACCACTTACCAAGTACCCTGTGCCTTGTTTTTTGGGTTTCTTCATCCGGACTCATCGCGTTTTGTCGCCCGATGAATTCGCCGGGAGTGCATCGAAGGCCCCGGGCCGCAGGAAGCCTTTCAGCGTGAGCTCCGGCCTAGCGGACCGCAGAAAAGGGTCCCGCGAGAATTGATGTAATATATGTTACTCCCTTAACCGAATATTCTATACAATCTATCTATCACTGCTTGTTCTCTTCTTAAACCACAAAACAAAAAATCTCAAATACAGCCCTGGAGATGGGCAAGCTCAATGGGCATGGCAATGAGAGATCAATACCATGACAAGTGCAGCATGGCGCATTTGCCGTGACAACGGGAGTCCAGTTGCGCAAATTTGCGAACTGCTGGGTCTTTCTTCTCCGGCGGGGTCCCGTTTGGCCATGGGTCAAAACCCCATGCCCCAGTGGACATCCCCAATCCCCACTAAAATGGACTAAGACTAAGATGGGTGGTGCACCTACCCCAAAATGGGATCCCATTGGTTTTGACCACAGCCATTTGTCCATTTTAGAGATCCGGAGACTTTGACAGGGATACATCCCAAACGGAAAACATCCACCAGATTCATTCAGGCTCGACGTATGTGGGTCTCACAGGCCGCTGGAAGCAACTCCAATGGGACACACGTGACTTTTGAGGGTGCTCGTTGCTACGAGTGCTTTAAAGTGGAGCCAAACAAAGCTGGAACTTGTGGGCCAATACGTCTGCTTTTGTTAAAGTTAAAGGGAAACCAACATGAAGACCACCATTAGGGTCCAAACCCCTTCGAAACACACCAATATCATCTTTCATGTTCACATGGCACTTTTGATTTCTCACCGCCCAAGACCCATTTTGGGCTCTGCCCACATGGTTGTCAAGGTTTAAGGCTTGCTATCCCTGCCCTTCTCTTTCCATCCACCGGACCTTAAATGGCGATGGCTGGTAGATGATTCAGCCACCAGGTAAACCAGGGCCATCTATTTTTTTCCGACCAAAAACCAAAAAGGACACCTATGGTTCGTACTCGCGGACTCGCTTGCCCTCGGTTGGGCCAAGCGGCATCCTCCTCTGGGTGCCGAAGGAGATGGGCTGAGTGCTGCCCGGCATCACCTCACATCCGCCCCAAACAAACCCAGCGCCTTTGCCGAACCTCCCTGTGTTACCCATGCCTTGAGGAAACTCGGTCGTATTTCACCCCTCAGGTTCCATAGTTGGGAGGGTACATGCTTGGCGTTGGAGAGGGCGGATTTAAATTCGGCTTCGGTAGTGTTGCCTCTCGGTATTACATCATGGTTGCCCCTGGTAAACTGCGATGGTAACTTGACCACATGATGTTTCACTTAAGTTCACATATATTCCTACATGTATACGTATATGCATATATGCATATATGTAGACATGCATGTGTACATATATACACATATACATATATACACATACATATATATATATACATACATATATATATATATACATATAAATATATGTTTGTATAATTGCACATATACATGTATACAAATACACATATACATATAATACTCGTCACATATATACATATATATATATATATATATTTGTATAATTGCACATATACATGTATACAAATACACATATACATATAATACTCGTCACATATATACATATATACATATAAACATATATGTATATATATATACATACATACATACATATATACATTACATTACATTACACTACACTACACTACACTACACTACACTACACTACACTACACTACATACATACATACATACATTACATACATACATACATACATACCTACATACATTACATTACATTACATTACATTACATTACATTACATTACATTACATTACATTACATTACATTACATTACATTACATTACATTACATTACATTACATTACATTACATTACATTACATTACATTACATTACATTACATACATTACATACATACATACATACATACATTACATTACATTACATTACATTACATTACATTACATACATTACATACATTACATACATATACATACATACATACATACATACATACATACATACATTACATACATACATACATTACATACATACATACATACATACATACATACATACATACATACATACATACATACATACATACATACATACATACATACATACATACATACATACATACATACATACATACATACATACATACATACATACATACATACATACATACATACATACATTACATACATACATACATACATACAGACATTACATACATACATACATACATACATACATACATACATACATACATACATACATACATACATACATACATACATACATACATACATACATACATACATACATTACATACATACATACATACATACATACATACATACATACATACATACATACATACATACATACATACATACATACATACATACATACATACATACATACATAACATAACATACATACATACATACATACATTACATACATACATTACATACATACATACATACATACATACATACATTACATACATACATACATACATACATACATACATACATTACATACATACATACATACATTACATTACATACATACATACATACATACATTACATACATACATACATTACATTAATAACATACATTCATACATACATACATACATACATACATACATACATACATACATACATACATACATACATACATACATACATACATTACATACATACACATTACATACATACATACATACATACATTACATTACATTACATACATACATACATACATACATACATACATACATACATACATACATACATACATTACATACATACATTACATACATACATACATACATACATACATACATACATACATTACATACATACATACATTACATTACATACATACATACATACATACATACATACATACATACATACATACATACATACATACATACATTACATACATACATACATACATACATACATACATACATACATACATACATACATACATACATACATACATACATACATACATACATACATTACATACATACATACATACATACATTACATCACATCACATACATACATTACATACATACATACATTACATACATACATACATACATACATACATACATACATACATACATACATACATACATACATACATACATACATACATACATACATACATACATACATACATACATACATACATACATACATACATACATACATACATACATACATACATACATACATACATAATACATACATTACATACATACATACATACATACATACATACATACATACATACATACATACATACATACATACATACATACATACATACATACATACATACATACATACATACATACATACATTACATATACATTACATTACACATCATACATTACATACATACATACATACATACATACATACATACATACATACATACATACATACATACATACATACATACATACATACATACATACATACATACATACATACATACATACATACATTACATACATACATACATTACATACATACATACATACATACATACATACATACATACATACATACATACATACATACATACATACATACATACATACATACATTACATACATACATACATACATACATACATACATACATACATACATACATACATACATACATACATACATACATACATACATACATACATACATACATACATACATACATACATACATACATACATACATACATACATACATACATACATACATACATACATACATACATACATACATACATACATACATACATACATACATACATACATACATACATACATACATACATACATACATACATACATACATACATACATACATACATACATACATACATACATTACATACATTACATTGCATACATTACATACATACATACATTACATTACATACATTACATACATACATACATACATACATACATACATACATACATACATACATACATACATACATACATACATACATACATACATACATACATACATACATACATACATACATACATACATACATACATACATACATACATACATACATACATACATACATACATACATACATACATACATACATACATACATACATACATACATACATACATACATACATTACATACATACATACATACATACATACATACATACATACATACATACATACATACATACATACATACATACATACATACATACATACATACATACATACATACATACATACATACATAAATACTTACATACATACATACATACATACATACATACATACATACATACATACATACATACATACATACATACATACATACATACATACATACATACATACATACATACATACCTAACATACATACATACATACATACATACATACATACATACATACATACATACATACATACATACATACATACATACATACATACATACATACATACATACATACATACATACATACATACATACATACATACATACATACATACATACATACATACATACACATACATACACACATACATTACAGACATACATACATACATACATACATACATACATACATACATACATACATACATACATACATACATACATACATACATACATACATACATACATACATACATTACATACATACATACACACATTTACATACATGCATACATACACATACATACATACATACATACATGCATACACATACATACATACATACATACATACATATACATACATACATATACATACATTACATACATACATACATACATACATACATACATACATACATACATACACATACATACATACATACATACATACATACATTACATACATACATACATACATTACATACATACATACATACATACATACATACATACATACATACATACATACATACATACATACATACATTACATACATACATACATACATACATACATACTTACATTACACTACATTACATTACACTACACTACATTACATTACATTACATTACATACATACATACACGTGTATATCTTTATATATACACACATAATTACATATTCATATATCATATATATATATATGTATAAACCACTTTGGAGGGGCTTTTGATCCTTAAAGTTCATGGCTGTCATGTGCCCCAAAAGTTCTCACGGCACGCACTGGGCAACCCTGCCGCGGGTGCGGAAGGCGCCTCGGGCCCGTCGGCACGGGGGAAAACCAAAGGGTGTTGACCCACGGCCATGTAGGATGCATGTGAGGCTTTGTCAAAGGTAGGGGCCTGTAAACACCCAATGCATGTGACGGTTTCTACAAAGACCCCAATGCATATGACGTTGTTCTTCTTCTTTTTTCAATACAAACACCCAAATCAAGCTTTGTGAAAGTAGGGGCCCTTTTTGGTATCCTCCTTAAAAAGCGGCACAAGGCGGCACCAGGTCCCAACAAGGGTCCACATGTTTGACAACACCCAACTATTTTCCAAATGCTCCGATTCCAATCACTAAAACTTGTCAAACAACTCAACTACTTTAACACAAAACTGCAAAACAACACCTTTGAAGCTTGTGCCGCTCACCTCTGACTTCGATGTTCGGGGGGTTGGCGAAATATCTAGCAATCCTACCAACGCTTGAAAAAGCCGGATTCATAGGAACTGTCCAATCGTGTCCCCCCAAAATCAAGTTCTCAACATTGCAACCCCAAAGTGGGGTTCTCCGTCTACAAACGCGGGGGGGGGGGGGGAGGTGGCTCCACGTTTTTTGCAGGGAGCCGCCACAGTCCGAGCAAACCAATTGGCTGAGGCCCGAGCTCCGGCCGGCATCGACTGCGCATCGCCGGGATAACTGGCGGGCGGGGAGGCGCTTCCCGAAAGTGCGTGAAAGGCTAGGTCCTCCAGTGGAAAGGTTAGAATAAGGGTACCAACTTTCTTCTGTAGTCTATTTTAGTAGGGGAACCCTCCCCAAGAAAAGGGTAACAGGGCTCGCTGTTGATCTGATTGAGGGCCGGACAGACACTTCGCGGATTCGAAGCAAAGGTCCCAAGTCCGTTTGGAGGTTGTTGTTTTTCTTTTTCGGGCAACCCCCAGCTTAGCCTCTGCATGGCCTCTCTTTCTGGCCTGGCATGGCTCACTTTTGAGAACGGCCCCCCACAGCTCCCCGCGCAACGAGCGGGATGCTCCCATTGGACCCTGTCACAAGCGAAGAGTTGTTGCTACTTAGGGAACACTAGGAACGAATACCACCCAAGGGTGCCAAAGGAATTGCCAATCCCATTGCTTCCAGTGACCACTGTAGTGCTCCAGTATGGCTACCTCTAGGTTTCATGGTTTCCTGTGGTTAATTCCTTTCTTTTGTGGCGAAACGCCAATCGGAAGCACTGGGAAAGTATACCCCATGTGAGTCACAAAACCTGGTATCAACATGGTCTACCCAAAACCATGTAAAGAACTAAAAAGGCGGATATCCGCACCCATTTATGCCAAGGCGCTTCTCCCTTGCTAATGTTGACCCCGGATTAGTAAACCCCTGTTTACTAATATGGAGGTGTTCCCCTCCAAAAGTGAATCCCCACTAAAACCAGGGACACTCCCATATTAATAAGCTGGGGGTGACTAACATGGGGTTCAACATTCCCTGGGTTTTGAGCACGTGGCTCATGTTACTTTGAGCTTGGCACCAAGCTCAGTCGGCGAGCCGAGCGAGCCGCGCCTCATCGGCATGCCCAGGTTGAGGATTGCCCGAACCTGGCGGGCGACGCGGACCGGGCGAAATAAATCCCTTGCGGGTCCCCCGAAACGGCGCGGGAATCTTCAAAGCCAAGGCCCCAACCCCCCCCCCCCAACAGCCCAAACCCTCCTTTGAGAACCCTGAAAGCTGCCCCACAAACCACGCGTAGTGGCCGCGGGGGGTGGAGGATTCGTGTTTTTTTTGGTTCGGGGGGGAGAGGGGGGGGGGGGGAGGCTTCTTTTGGGCTCCTTTTGACCTCAAAAATCCCTATAGAACCCAAGACATCGGATTTCGATCCACCACGCGCCTCTGCAACGGAGCGCTCCTCCAAGGTGCCCTCGGTCCGTCGCCAGTTCGGGGAAACCCTCCACGGGGAAAATCGGCAAGCCCAGGATATCTAGGTCAAAGTCCCAGTGCTTCCTCCCGGCGTTTCGCCACTATAGTAGGTAAGGGGAAACCCTTCGTGGTAAAACCTGGGAATGACTTGAATGGTGACCTACTATGGCGAAACGTTTCGGAGGCACTGAGACAAACATGGCACTGGGAGGGTGCCATAAAGAAGATCACACTTGTCTTGGCTAGCCTTCCATGGAAGTGGACTGGGCAAGACCGTCTGGAATGTTGGCAAAAACCTGGACCTCATCAAATCGAGACAATCAAAACCGGGCGTCGCCAAGTCTCCTAACTGAAGGTCCCCATGCAACATCCGTCCATAAAAAAGCTCCTGGAAAGCCCGGAACATGTCCATTGATATCTCCCAGTGCATCCAGCCCTATCGCCACTATAGCAGGTAAGCCTTGCAAGGAAATCTTCTCGAGGTAGCGACTGGGTGTGCTTCTTCAGCTTGCGCTTCGTGTGGATTGCTGTGTCTGTGTCTGGTTGGTAATTTTTAGGGGAATCAAAGGGAGGCTCTTCAAGCCACAGCGGATTAAAGATGCGCGGGGGTTTGGCCTGGGGCCCCTCCTTCCAGGGTGAATTCACGTCGCGCGTAGGCGCGGATAGTCTCCTTGTAAAGGTTCGACGCACCCTCATTGCTATCTGCCATGACGGCATAAATGCTTCATCTTCACACCACAAACTGCGGGGCTGCAAGCCCAGACACTAGAGCAAGGCGCCTCACGACTCACAATACATGTATACCGAGACTACAATAGTGACCGCCACCAACAAAGCAGGAGGAAAATTGAATAGTACACTCAACAGGGAAAGAAACACAGCGAACCAGAAACCGGGACCTTTATTAACCCCAGTCCGGAAGGCGAGCGCAAACCCTGTTTTGATGATGGGCATTGCTTTACAGTTACGCTTGAGCTGCGACCCAATGCGATGCAAGGTCCTTTACCAGACACTGCTTGGTCATCAGGCCGGACATCCTTCAACTTTTCGGGCAAATTTGTTCTGATGCCCAAAAGCTTGAGAGCGTGGTCCCACTTCAAGGGTTGTAGTGCTTTTGTGAAGATGTCGGCTGCCTGGAGATTGGTTGCTACGTACTTGATCACTACACCTGTGCCAGGTTCAAGTTGCTCTGCAAGTGCGGACAAGCTCACTTTATGAGTGCGCTGTATGTGCCGCATTTTTGGGGAGTAACCTTTCTTAGCAAGGATAGTGGCTTGGTTGTCTTCGTGTAGCACCAGCTCAACCGGGCGTCCAAGCAAACGTTCCCACAGAGTCAAGGAGGGGAGACCCTCTTGATACAAAGAGAACGTGAGTGAAACAACCTCGGCTTCGGTGGTGGACCTCGACACTGATGTCTGTCGTGTGCTCAACCACGCTAACGGGAAATGGGTGTTCGGTCCTTTGAGAACCAAGAAGCCAGCGGATGTGGACTTCGCATCCCTTTCTCCCGCATAGTCGGCATCTGCATACAGAGCGAGGTGAAGATCTTGCGGATTATCCTTTATGACTCCTACCAACCGGTAGTGCGTCGTCGAGTGGATGTACGCGATAAGAAGGGCGAGTTGCCCATCGTGGTTGCGAGACCACTTTTGCACGGCGGTGGCTAAGTCACCTATGCGCTTGATGATATCAGGACGCGCTAGTCGTCCCAGCCATAAGGCCTTCATGGGGAGTTTGCACGCGTTTGGGGCTAGCTCACCAGCTGATCATCTTCGGGAGGAAGTGATCCGTCTGGGCAGAATGCAGTAGTTACCTTCCGGAGCTTCTCGGGTGCACTGCCGGTTATAGAACACAACAGATCTACAGTTTGACGGGCATAGTCGTTCATGTCAAAGGCAACGGCACCCTTTAATGCGCTTACAGCTGCATTCAGATCATGCTCTTGAGGCTCTGCGGGGCCATCTATGAAGACATGATTACGCCCAAGCACCCGAAAGATTGGCTCGGAAAACTCTACATTTATCATTCTTGTAAGCTTTGCCCAAAAGGCTTCGTGTGCGTCTGCGGGACCTGAGAGGGTCAAGTCTTCGACGTAAGTCGAGAGCATAAGGCCTACCCCTTTAAAGAAAAAGTGTCCAGGAAACTCTCCCCCCAGCTGCTTGAGCACTTTCTTAAGGTGTGCCTCCCACAGACCTCCTGCGTCGGGGTGACCATATAGGGCACGGATCAACAAGACCACGGGTTTTACAAACTTGGAGCCCCACTCCTTTGGCCGCAGCTCAGGCGGGAGCTCGATCCACGTCTGGAATTGCGAGCTAAGGAATGCCTGGACGTAGGCCTTTACCGCGTCAGCGGTGGTGACCGTGTCCTGGGATGCACCCATACGCCAGGCAGGCGTTTAAGCCTTGTACCGAGATGGGGTTGGCCCCCAGTGCCTGGTACACAGCGGGTGCGCCGGCTTCATCTTTTGCACAGTCTCCCCTGAACACGATGCGCCCCTTTACTTTTTGGAGGTGCTTAGCAAGTTCATAGAACTTGATGCTGGCGATCGTCATGAGCTGACCAAAGTGCACCTTGATCCCAGACTGTTGCGCTTGAGCTGCGACCTCAGCCTTCTCCCGGACAGTTGAACTATCCCATACTCCGATGTCTTGAAGTCCGGTCGCCTCCTGCTTGACTGCTTCCAATGCTTCAGGAGATGCAAGCATCTCAGCACGGGACAGGAGTTCAGTGACCATTGCATGCGCTTCTGTCTCGACAGCCTTGGCGGGCATGCCAACAGCAGTAGCAAGTAGACCTTGAACATCAAGGAGTTCCTCAACAATCTCTTTTGAGGAGGGTGAAGTCATCCTGCTCCGGAAAGAGGAGATTCGTGCTTTTGGGATTGCTCCTTGGCACGATGCTCCGCTTGCTGAGTGACTGGAACAACAGGCATTGCGTGAACCGGAGTCCTACAAATTTTGGGACACAACGCTTTGGCAATCAAACCACACATCTGTTCAGGGTAGAATGCAGTGCGGGAGGTTTGGCTCCCTGCCGCTGGGGTATGTTTTTCGGACTTTGAGTGCGGACACTGGCGATCAGCGAATGCTTCGGCAAGAGCCTTTGATGTAGTTTTGATGCGCCAAGGCTTCTTGATGGGTGAACCATTTTCATCCGTCAAACCAACGGCACAGCCATGAAACGAAACACCATGGAACACATCCTTGTGTCACGCGGCCACTTGAAAGTGACTGATCCACCAGCCTTCAAAACATGCTCTGCGTGCATTGCAAACTTTGAAAACATCAACTTGGGTTGCTTGACTTTTTCCCCTAACTTTTTCTTGAACGGCTTTCCTAACCTGTGGAGGTTCAGCCTTTGCCAAGGTGATCCTGAGACACATGGAATGGCTGCCCACAAGTTGGGTCGGACACACTGCGAGAGTTGATACGCGAGCTGCTCATCCGCAACGGCTGGCTCTAAGTCAATATACTCCTTTGCTAGTCGGACATGTGGCATGTTGAGATCCTTGAACACATTACCCATTGAGGAATTAGGTGAACAAGCAAATTCAAACATCGGGCCAACAGCATCACGTGCTGGGGGTTGCGAGCACGCTTGTTGCCAACGGTAAACGTCGCCCCCCTGAAGCTGGCAAGGGTTACCGAAAACGGATGGCTTCTCTTTCGCGGTCTCAGCAAGTGTTGGCTGCTCCTGAACTGACAGGGATGTTACCCTTGTGAAGACTGAGCCCCCCTGCGCTTAAAGCTACAGCCGAATGCTCGGTATAACCTAAAAATGGTAATGCCAGTCCAGAATACAGGGAGTTCTCGATGTGCTGAGAATCTGCCTGCCCAACCATCACTGAAATCTTCCTTGCTACCATCTTGCTGGGACACAACGCGAGTGGTCCTACCGGGTGTGATTCTGCACACTGACACAGGACAATCACCGACATCCTTGGGAGTGAAGAGTTTCGTCCTAGGCTGATGATGATGTTCGGGCACCGCTGCTGCAGGTGCAGAAGGTGCTTCAGCAGGTGGTGGTGCTGGCGGCGGATCCGGGGGCTCGGCCGGAGGCCTTTCCCCCGGAGCTGGCATGGCTGGCTTTTCGTTGCGCATAAAGCTAGCAACCTTGACTTCCTGGACCATATCATCAATGAGCGCATTAAGCTGCTCCTTTTCTTCTTCTGGCACTTGGGGAGGTGATAGAAATTCCTGGCATGGATCAATGATGAAGGACTCATCATCGGACACGGACACCGCATCATCCTCGACTTTCACGGGAGAACCAACGACATTGATTGGCCGAAGATTCGCGGCTCGATCAACGATCTGTGGTTTGACTACCTCATTGTACTGCGGTGCGTACTCAACAACCCTGGAGGCGTTGATCCTGGAACGGCGAGGAACCCGAAGCTTGCACTTACCAATCTCAGAAGGAGGCACAAGATAAGGAACGTTCTCTCTGGGGTCCCAGATGAAGAGGTAACCTCGATCGATGACGGTTTTGCCAATTGATTGAGCGGGCGGACATTTGTTCAAAACGTAAACCTGCTCATCAGGCGGAATCACACGGGAGTCCTCAAACGCAAGAGATTTACCTCCTAGCTGCGCTCCTCCGCCTGTGGCAAAGCCTACCGGTGTGTTGGTCTTGCGTACGCAATGCATCATGGTGCTGTTCAGGGCCTGCTTACCGATGAAGTGGCGACCTGCAGCGGTGTTCCATAGCCAGCTGATGCTATTGTTCCTGGCGGGGACACTTGGGACTGCTGGGACTACACCACCAACAACGGCCGGAGACTTCGCCTTGCTGAGGGCCCGTGGAGGCGGCCCAGTGTACTTCTCAGTCGGTGAGTGGAGGAAGGCGCAGGACTTGGCCCTACACGTCATAGGCGTAGAACATACACGGAACTTTTGCCTTTTCAACGGCTGACATCTTTGCTGTCTTGGACACAGCCTTCGACCTCGGCGTGAGATTAGAAGGGTTAGTGTCTCCCTTGTTTGCACTTTGGGACTTCGGAGGAGGAGGAGGCTTAGGGTGAAAAGGACTTTTACCTTCAGGCGCAGGAGCAGCTGGGGCGCCGCCTTTATCCTGCCCTTGATCCCCTTTCTTCTCACCTTTTTTGTTCTTCTTCTTCTCCTTCTTGGTCTCTGCTGGCAAAGCGCTGGTGGCTGCTTCCTTGCCCGTGCCACGAACATCATGGTTGCGCTTTTGCTGGGCAAGCTCAATGGCCAGGTCTGCCTTCGCCCAAAGCCATGCACAGGTGCGGCGGTGACTATCATGGGCGGACTCACGCGCCTTCTTAACGCGATGCTTCATTATGGGACACTTCTCAAACTCGTCAATGAGATAATTGAAAAGGGTTCGTTCCTTGGGGAGCTCATCAAGAGGTATCGCATGGAGAATATAGCTGTACTTCTCCCGGAAAGCCTCGATGTCCGCCACTGACTGGCCGGCAAGTTTCAACCCTAGAAGATTGCGTTCTCCAAGGATGCCGATCCGGTTCGCGCTCCAGTTGAAAGTGCTTGAAGATCGATCGCAACATCACGCGCCCATTGGGCATAGAACCTGCGGTGTTCCGTTCGTGCTCCACCATGTTTTGGAACAACAACCCAGCCTTGCCTTTGCGACAGGTCTTCAACAGCTTGGCGGCTATCTCACGGGTTGTGCGTGGGAAACGTTTATCTGCCCTGAGTTGATCCTCGGATGAGGTCAGGCAATCCTAAGCCCACAAATAGAGCTCGTCATCGGTCGTCTTTTGCAAACGTCCACTGGCCATGAGGACCTGACTCACATATCCACGTGCCTGACCGGCGTTCTCTAGCGGAAGCGCACTAAATCCTTAAGGTCCTTGACGCGAACCACGGTTTCCTCATATGAGGCCGGATCTGATGCGCTTGTAGCAGCATCCCCACCACTTGCATCTGCTGCTTGGGTACCTTGTCCCTGCCCCCCATTCATGGAAAGGGAGGGGCAGGCGGTATCATCATGCGGGCCACCACAGACTCGGCATGAAGGGGTATGACCCTCGTCACCGGATTCTGCGGATTTGTCGGAGCTTGCCTCCAAAGCTGTACGTGAACTGAGCCACTTGACTTGTACTTGCACTTGTTGGCCTAAGCGTGGGAACAGCAGTTGTGTGCTGTGCAGCTACGGAAGGTGGGGGTGTCTGAGCCGATGCGATCGGGGGCGAAGCCCCTGATACCCCTACCTGGGCCTAACTAACATTGAGAGTTGATGGACCAGCTCAGTTAAAGCGGACATTTGTGCCTGTACGTCTACAGGCCCCCTTACATCCCGAGTCCGAGCGACATTCGGTGGTATGGATCACCATCCTGGATTTGCACATCTGACTTGATGTCGGGCTGTGGGGGTGCGAAGGATTTTGGGAAACCAACGGGGGCACGTGGCGCTACCTTAGGGTCACTACTTGAACTTCCCGATGCGCCTAGAGCTCACGTGTGGCATCACTAGGCCCTTGAACTTGGGGAGCCTGTGATCCAACCTGGGATCCGTAGGATTTTGACTTTCATGATTTTATCCGGAGGTACCGGAACATTTTGTGCCATGGATGCGACAGCCCTTTCTAGGTCAGCAAGGCGTTGGGACAACAAAAGGTTTTCACTACCAATGTATCTATCACTTTACTTTGCTGGAGGATCTTCTGACTTCGGCTTCTGCGGCCGACCTTAGCACGTTCAACATGGCCTATGGCTTCCTGTCTTAACAGATGGACATGGCCTTCAGCTTCCTGCCTCACCTGTTGAACATGGCCTTGGGCTTCCTGTTGAGAATGCTGTGCAGCTTGTTCAGCTAATGCGGTCTGAGCACGGGCTCGTTCAACTGCTTGCTGGGCATGTCAGTTCCGTTGCCTGTTGTCTAAAGGTCTGTTCCCTTTGTTGCGCGACAGCTGCAACCTCCCCTAGCCTTTGTCGGGCCTCGTCCGCGGCTCGATGCTCGTGAAGAGCAACGTTGGCAGCCTGGTCAGCAATGAGCGAAGCTTGATGCGCACGTTGCAATGCCGATCCGGCATTGCGAAAGCGGCAGCACTCATGTCCCTAGATGGGTCGGGAGCAGGCACCTGTGGGCTTCCACAAGGGGGGTGGCTGTAGAGTCTGAATCAGGTTCCTCTACAATGGGAGTCCTACGGGGAGGAGTTGCGTTGCAGTCGCGGCTACGAACATCTCTTGATGAGGATGCTCTGGAACCTCTACAGGAACTACGGACATTGCTTGTGCCGAAACATCACCGAGTTCAGGGTCTTCCTCATTAGATTCTCCCCCGCCAGGGGTTGACCTTGACCTATCATCCGAGGGTGGGGAAATCCCTGACGCCATTTCGGATGCACCTTTCACTGACACACCGCGCTTCAAGCTGCGGCCGTTTGGAAACTTATATTACAACCGGTGTTGGAAACCGGCGCAGCTGCTGCGCTTGAGCTGCCTCCGGCACTGCCAAATCAACGAAAAAGTCCGTGGCCGCCCCTTGCGGAATAAGAACAACGACCAACTTCCTTGAGGTACTCTGATTGGTCGAGCACTCTGGCAGGATGGAGCAGGCGTCGATGCTGGTTGAGGTATTCGTGGAGCTCGTCCAGCGTGTCGTAGAGCGCCCGATTGGCGTCTCGTCGCCCGACACCGATGCCCGGGGCGCCTGCGGTGCGACACTCTTTGAGGACCGCGTTGTTGTCGCCCACGATCACACACGCTCCCAGCTGCGCTAAAGCTGCAGCCTTGCCGGATTGCCCAACTCGTTTCCAAGGCAGGACAACGTCTCCAAACGGGCGAGCGCCTAGGCTGTCAATGGCGTTGGAAAAATTGCCGGCAAAACGGAGTGTGTTCTCCTGAGTGTCTCGGGACTGGCAGTAGCTGACGATGCGGAACTCGATGGGGTAGTGGCTGCGATAGATCTTGGAAAGTACCTTGATCAGCCACTCCTTCGGGGTCCCGTCAGCCTCAACAGAAGAGTCAAGGGTGTTGTGCCAATCCAGGCAAACCACGATGGGTTGCCTTGCCTCTTGCTGAGGCGCACCGAACTGTGCCCCGTCGCCGGAGCGGAGCCTTTTGCTGCAGTTGGTGGCTGCTTGACCGGCAATTGTGGTACCGGGAGCTTTGTACCTTGCCTGTGGCGGTGGCGGGCGTGGGGCCCGCTTGACCTGCAGCCCTAGGCACTGGTGCTGGGGGTGCAGGTGGTGCCCTCAACGGCGGAGGGGGAATGGCCTTCGACGCAGCGCGATCCGCAGCTGCCTGGTCGAGTACGCTTTCGGGGGGCGCCTTGACCTGGCTCGCCCACTACCCGCGCAGACTTTGTTGCGGGTGCCGCGGATGTGTCGCGTCCGGCAGGTGCAGGTCGTTTGATGCTTACCTGCTCAGCTTCGTACACCCTGTCCGGGTTGAAGGCCGCAAGACCTTAATACACAGCGTGCGCTGTTCTTTCTGGAGGCGGCGATGAGCTCAAGTCGTAGTGTACGGCTCTCCCCTGACCTCGTTGGGGAGGATTGGACGGAGATCCCGCTCTTGGCGGACGGTGCCAGTAGGAATCCGGCAGCTCGTATGGATCGTCCGAGGGCGGTGGATGCGGTGCCCGACGAGGGCCCCCTTGTACTGTCAACCCTGGCTGCGGGGTAGGCACAGTTGGCCGGCGCAGGGAAGCACGGGCTGCGGAGAGCGTGGGCTCCTTGTCCTTGACCTCGCTGCGCTTCTAGCTGCAGCCCTGAGCGGTGTCCTGGATCTTGGGCGCCGACGCCTTCGGTGCAGAGATAGGCTGATGCCTTTCCGCTGGCGTCCTCCTCCGCGACGAGGATCTCCCTACAGCTTCGCACCTCCCTAGGAGGAGGGCCGACGGGACGGGCTCTCAACTGAGCCGCTGCGCTTGGAGCTGCAGCTGTTGCTGTCTGTGTCACCGCTGCGCTTGGAGCTGCAGCCTTGATGGTGGACACAGTTGTGGTTGAGGATGGACTTGATGGGGCGGTGTTGCTGAGCTGGTGCTTGGTGAAATTGGCGTGCCACGCCAGGAGGGAGCTCCGGTGCAAGTCCGAAGCTTCCTCCCAGGGACTTTTGCCACCCCTACCTTAAACTGCTGCCACCGGGTGAGCGCGTCGAAGGCCTCGTAGTAAAGCCTTCGACGGTGAACCCACCCGCCCCTCTGTCCTTGGGCCGAGAAGGCCGGAGCCGGGTCCATGCACGAAGTGCGTCTGACTTACCGGACTCAGTTACGGCTGATAACCACTCAACAGGGAAAGAAACACAGCGAACCAGAAACCTTGACCTTTATTAACCCCAGTCCGGTAGGCGAGCGCAAACCCTGTTTTGATGATGGACATTGATACTTGAGCCAAATGCACATTGGCATTCGACATGTCTCGGAACGTGCAATCAACGGGGCCTCTAACATCACATGCACGCACACCCTTCTGCGGTACCCCCAAAGTCAAAAATAGGGTAATGCCAGAATGGGTTGCCCTGGTAAATGGAACCAAGGCCTAAAACCTGATGTCCATATCCTGGCGGTTGAATTTTGACCCATGCCCGAATGGGGGTTGATCAATACTCCCTTCGGCCACAAAACGACCATGGGGTAACTTGTCCCGCGTGGTGAAAGCCACTTCTCTTTTTTTTGGCTTCCCTGATGGTCATCCCATTCACGGACCTCGTCCTTGTTCTTTTCTTTCTTCTTCTTTTTTTGGGGGGGAAACCAACCACCGGTCATCCAATGTGGCCGTGGCTCAAATAAACGTACCAAAATGGCACCTTGGCAAATGGAACAAAAACCGACACCTGCGTACCCCTAGGTCTTTCGTTTTGAGCCACATGTGAATCACGGGACCTTTTGATCAACCCACATACAATAGATGACCTTTTGGACAAAAAAATGCTGGGTGTCCCTGGTATATGGAAGCAACCCCACCTAAACCAGTGGAACCCATCTATGTAGTAATCAAACTAACCGATCAAAAGGACACCTATGCCCACATGGCTGTGGGTCAAAGCCAATGGGATCCCATTTGGGGGGTTTTCGGTGAACGCACCACCCATGTTAGAACCTATTTTAGTGGTTGGATTGGGATTCCGGATGTTCACTGGATTTGGGCTAACCGATTTGGATTTCGACCCATGGCCACATACCCAGAGCGCCGGTCGCCCTCCTCCCAGGCTTCGGCGTCCCGGCGGGGCCGAAGGCCAGCTGGGTGGAGAAAGGCATCTCTGCGGGCTCCATGTGCCTCGCCATCAAAGGCTTCTAGGTCCTTCAGTCGAGGTTCGCTGGAATAAGGGTACCCGTTTTTGTTTTTTCTTCTCTTTTTTGCCTAGAATAAGGGTGTACCCGTTCTTTTTTCTTTTTGGTCTAGGTCCTCCAGTGGAGAGGTTAGAATAAGGGTACCAACTTTTTCTGTTTGGTCTATTTTAGTAGGGAACCCTCCCCCAAAAAAGGAATGGCAAAAGGGCACCTAGCTGGGGGACCTAGGCTTGCCCGAAAGGGATGGCTGGGAGCCGCCAAGTTGGGCCTCCCTCTAAAACACGGGTGTCCCCCATGTTCAAACCACGGGTTTGCGCTGTCCGTTTTCTGATCTGCCAACAGTTGTTGTTTAAGCTTGCGGGGAAAATGGGGACGCCCAACGACTAAGCCAGCAATAAAGTGCGCAACACCTTCCAGGGACCGGATTCCACAATCCCTCCGCTCCAAGGGCTGCCTTGAATTGTGGCATCCCCAAACAGAAAATGGGTGCAAGGGGGGGTAGCGTGCCCGGAAACGGGTTCCTTAGGATTGTTTAGGTTTAGGGAATTCTTAGGGAGCCTTAGGGAATCCCCCCCCTGGACCACACTTTCTTGGCCCCACCCGAGTTTCTGACCAGCCGAAACAGAAACAACATCGTGACACCAGCTCAGGGACCCCAAGGTGAGAAAATCAACGTCACCTCCCAAAGGCTCAAAGGAAGCCACTGAAGTGTCTGACTTCGAGAAGCTGAAACCGTTAAACTGAGTGACACCAGTGCCGAGGGACTCCAAATATTCCAGTCGTGCTTGTCACGACTCGCGCCCAAAGGCGCCCCGGCATGTCTTCCGGCGCCGGCGGCGGTGGCAGATGAGGCCTCGGAATCGGCGATGCCCTTGCTCCCTTTGCCGGGGGGGGGGGGAAAACACGGCAACCTTCCAGTGGTTGATTCCCCATTCTTTTCAGCCATCGTTCTTCTCAAAAACCAGATCCATTTCCCCAGGGTTTTTGGTGGTTTTCTAGAAAGAAGGATCCCTGGAAAGAATGGGGAAGTTACCCCTAGAAACCTTCCCACCGCCGGAGGGCTGTTTCTTTTTCAGCTGGCAGCTCAACCGATTTTTTTGCAGGCGTCCATAGTGACATCCTCCAATTCTCTCTGTAAAAAGTGTGAAAACTCAAAATGGGTCTGTCTTGTGTCGAGAAAGTACGCTCCCACCAAGATTTCTCTGAGGATCCGTTGGACGCCTACATCCAACATGGAAGAGACGTTGCAACAGGGACACCAAAGCAGTTGCCCTCGCGACCTGAGGGCCTCATTCATGATAGTGTAACCCTTTAAGCCCGAAAAAGAGGCGCCCGAAGAACAACGACAGACCCATATGACCAACGTCAAGGGAGTTTTTCAAGACGGGATCAAGGGGTCCCTGAAACTGGCTGACATGATGTTCGTGACAGATGTGGCTTTTGACTTAGGGAGGCCCACGTTTCCTGAAGCACGGCTCTGCAAACAGCAAGCTGGTGAAAACGTTCAAGCTGTCTCCATGAACAAATGGGCAGTCCAGCGAAGACAGAATCAACATACCAGCTGCGCGATTCTCCAGCAGTCTTTGATTAGGAGTCACTTGGGCGTCCCGGCTCTTCCAAATCTCCTGCCTGAGCACGATCAGCTAGCCGCTGCAGCATCTGGCCGGAGGAAAGACTGGGGGCGGAGCTGGGCAAAGATTTCCGGAAAAAAGAAGAAGAAAAAAACGGTGGAATCCACTGATAAATACAAAACGAACTGATACCCAACCCAGCCAGTGGGTAACCAGGTCGTTACCTCTAGGTGTTACATGATGGCTTCCCTGGTTACCCACTATATAGTTATAGCCAGAAGCACTGGGGCTGATACCAAAGCCGTCTTCCAACCATGACCCAAAAGAACGCCAACGCTCATCTCCACTCGGCCGCATTCTCTCCCATTTTGCCCGCGCTGGGCTCAAGTTCGCTCTTCGCCGGCGGCTTCTTGTCGAAAAGACTGCCTGATTTGGAGCAAAGTTTGAGCCATACAAGCCTTTCATATGACTGTGGGTCAAAATCAATGGTACCATTTTTGGGTAGGCGCGCCACCCATTTTAGTCCATTTTAGTGGGGATTGGGATGTTCACTTGAGATACGGGATTGTGTATGCAAGCTAACCAAACGGCACCACACAAGCACGCGATAACTCTTTTATCCGAGCAATGTGTTGGTGCCAGGGACTCATCTTCCCCTGTCAGATGTCAAAGGCTGGGTGGGCCCCATGGGCCACCCAACTCACAATCTCAAAAACTGAAGAACGGGTGTGCAGACTGATAGCGCCCGCCCCTGAGCCGGGGCCCGGGGCACCCAGGCCACAGGGGGGTCTGCCACCAGGGGAAGTGAGTCACCCACCGGCTCCGGTCACGGGAGCATGGGTGGGCCCACGCTAAGATCAAATGCATCTCCATTCAGGAGACGCGGGAGAAAAACGAACTCCTCGCAGAGTTCCTGTTTGGGGACCCTGTGCAAAGGGTCGAACCCAGAGAAATCTGGGTGCGTCAGTTCATCAGCCCATTGGTTGAATTCCCGGGGCACGTGGTTGGCCGCCAGCGAGCAGCCATGGGTGTGGAGCAGGAAGACCAGCTCCATCAGGATCGCCGCCGTGTAGGGCTTCTTGGATCCAAGGTTGAGCATCGCCATGACGTTGCCCTGATTGTCACTGCCCACCGGGAGTCGGACCCGGGAGGACAGAGGGCCTTGGTGCGTGAGGATCATGTTACAGAGGAAGAGCGTGCCCAGCATTTCCAAAGCCGCAATCCTCCGCTTGGGATCCCCATTCTTGAATGCCCAAGGGTACTCCTCCACGTGGATCTGCTCGTGGAACCAGTACACCTCCTTCTTTTCTGGCTCCACTTTGTTGGAGCACCAACCTCCCACAAATGCCAGTCCTTCGTCCGAGGCGCTAGCATCGCTGCAACCCCACCAAGAGGACTTCGGCAAGTAAGGGGAGTACTGGACGAAGGGCGTGTTGAAGAGGAACCGCAGCATGAACGCCAGCATCCTGACCACCTTGGGGGGTTTCCCCACCGTGGTGGTGGCCATCTTCCAGGCCCAAAGTGGCTGGAGCATCGACTTCGCCAGCGGACATGCAGCAGTCGCCCATTGGATGCGGCCCAGGGCCTTCTCGATGTCCTTTGAGTGCATCGCCTGCCCTTCCACCATGGTCTGCAAAACCTCCATCACCAGGATGTGTTTGTTGGCGGCCATGAGAACCTGCGGGATGTTCGGGTGGACCACGAAGCCCAGCCACGTGTTAACCTCCGCCAAATGTGTCTTCTTCCAGCTAAGCGGGGTGCCCAAGGCCAGGAGTGTTGCCAGCAGCGCCACCGCCAAGTTTACTGCCCCCTCGCTTCGAAGCAGCCACAGGAAGTCATCCACAAAGACGAAGTTCCAATCCACTTGGGGGAAAAGTGCGTAGAGGACCCTGAGTAGAAGGGCTGCCAGGCGTCCCCAGTAGGATTGGGCACTGGCCATGCCATATGTGCCTACCTTGTTCACCCACCATTCTTCCCCCAGTGAGGCCACCTGGAACCGCCAGTCCTTCCTGAGGACCTTCACTCTCCGGTGGGCCTTGGTGACGTCCGCCTTGAGCAGCACCCACCTGGTGCCCGGCTCCGGCCATAGCCAGCCCCCAGGTGGAGGTTTGACGACCTCCCTCTCGGGGCCAGGGGCACCCTGAGAGGGGGGTCCCTCCGCAGCTGCCGCATGTAGCCAATGAAGAGCTTGTACCCCATCCAGCACCGTCGGAGCCGTCGTCCTTTCCACCGTCTGGTTCCTGATGGTGTCATTGGCCCCGCCCACCGAGCCATCGTAGATGGTGCGGATCTTGTCCCCCTCGTCACTGGTGGCCTGTGATCCCAACGGAGACCAGGAAGCCACGGGGCCTATGGCACCCTGAGTGGCCTCCTGTCACTTGGGAAGGTGTGGGCATGCCTGTGGCACATGCTTCGATGGGGGGGCACCCATCCTTCCTGACCGGGCAGTTGTGGGATCGGCCGCATGATCCCGAACACTTGTTGTGGAGGTGATGATCTCTGCAGTACGCCACCCCTTTGGGATTCTTGAAAGCCCAGTGGTCCGGCCATGGAACCGAGGGGGTGTTGGGGGACTTCCCCTTGCCGCCCTTGCCCTTCGGCTTGGACCGGGTCGGCCCCGAGGGCCAGGAACCTTTCCCCCCCTTCTTGGGCTTCTCCCACTGAGTCTGCCACACCTTGGGTGCCTTGCTCTTGCTCTTCCCCTTCTCCGGCGCCCTGTTGAGGTGCTCATAGACCTCCCGTTGCCAGAAGAGGAAGTCGCCCCTGATGTTCTTGAGGGCTTCGGAGAGAGTGGTACCCTGGTGCACCATCTCGTGGATCTTGCGCCATGCATTGCGCTCTGCGAACAGCAAGGTGGTGTCGCTCGGAGGAGGCTTCCTGCCGGCGATGTCTTCCCCATAGAACCAGGCATACCAATCGTCCAACTCCTCCTTGGTGACCCTCAGGTTGCCAAACTGTGGCAGTGCTGCCGTGCACATCAGGAGCGTCGTCCTGAAGGTTAGGTGCAATCGTTCCAGCTGGCGCCGAGATGTAGGGTGGCTCCTCACCTCTTCTTCATCCTCCCTGTCCCAGCCATCCACCGTGATCTTCTTGTGGGTGGATGAGGGGCGTTCCCCCTCTTCCGGGAGCGCGCTCACGATATGTTTTGCCGGGATGTAGCCCAGCTCACCCTTGGCAATCATGCGCCATTGCTTCTTGAGGTAGCCATCACTCCCTTGGAACTCCAACCTCGGCTTCGGGGTCCCATGCGTGGCCACATAAGCATCTTCCAGCTGGCGCCTGTCACACAGGACCTCCAAGGGCGCCTTTGTCGGGCCCGCCTGGCCCGCCGGGTGATCACCTTGGTTGCCCCCCCGGACCAAGCTGGCTGCCACCCGAACTGCCTGAAGGAGGCGCATCGCCGTGAAGGCCAAGGTCTGGGCGTTGAACCCGTTCTCCCCATCCCGGAATCCCAGGTCCCGGGGACCATTCTCCCTAGCCGCCGCCGGGGTGTCCCAGCGATCCGCCAGGTCTTCCACCGTGACGTATCCCGATGCGCCCAGAGCCGCCTGGGTGGCCCAGGGGATTTCCTTGCCCACCAGGATGGCCGCCAGTGGCTTGTGCAACTTTGCCACGTCCTCCTTGAACTCCGCTGGGACCTCCTCCGGTGGTTTGGCCGCCATGACCTCCGACCTTGGTGTGGGTGGGTGGGTTTTTCACACAAATTGGGTTCAAAGAACCCAGGGCAAAGCTTGAGCCAAAATGGCATGCGCCATTATGGTCAAGCATTGCAAACACAGTTCATGTTTCCACATGCGTTTCAACATTAACAAAGTGTATGCAAGCTAACCAAACGGCACCACACACAAGCACGCGATAACTCTTTTATCCGAGCAGTGTGTTGGTGCCAGGGACTCATCTTCCCCTGTCAGATGTCAAAGGCTGGGTGGGCCCCATGGGCCACCCAACTCACAATCTCAAAAACTGAAGAACGGGTGTGCAGACTGATAGCGCCATTTCCGAAGGACAGTCTGGCACACCCGCCATTTCCGAAGGATGCCAGTCTGTGCTGAGGGCCCTGGCCAGGGCCCTGTTCCGGGCCTCCCCTCCCCTTGGTCGCCAGGGCCGGGGGCACCTAGGCTGCCAACGGTAGGGCCACCACCTCGGTCTCCGACTGGGTGTCTACCAAGTCATCCGTTTCAGAGCCCAAGTCCGCCGAGGAGTCCGAGTCCTCCTGCAGTGTGGGGACCTCCGCAGGTTCCAGTGCCCAGTCCGCCGGGAAGCCATACCTCTTGAAGCAACGTTCGCACTTGCCATAGGCCTCCTGCTCCGTCATGTAATCCAGCACCGCGAGCTCCTGGATCTTAGAGGCCGCCTCGCCAACCACACCCCACAGCCGTGCCTTCGACATTCAGCAGGTGGATTCTGGACTGGCCGGCGTTGCCTGTGCGTTTGACCGCCGCCACCGCCCGAAGGGGGAGGTCCGGGGTGGCGGGAAACAGGTCCTTGGCCTTCACTGGTGTGTCCTCGGGTCCGTGTTCCACCACTGACCATGAGCGAGTCGACGGCGCGCTCCCTGAGGGTACCGCGGGGGATGCCTCCCCTTCCCTTTCTGTTTGGTCCTTGCGGCCCTCCGGTCCTGCGTCTTGGGGACCTTCTGAGCTACCTGGCCCCAAATCTCCACAACCACGTTGCGCTTCTCCATCTGCTGTGCTCTCCGTGAGCCAGTTGCCCAGGTACATGCGGCGCTCCCGGGGGATCCCCATCTGGAAGGCGCAGTCTGGGATGAACACTCGGAATGAGTGCCACGTCAGCGGCTTCACCAACCCCGGGGTAACTCCCCGGCGAAGAATAGCATCCTTGAGCCATCTCAAAGCCCTTTCCGGCGTGGAGGGTCTTTGGGATCAGCCCCGCAAAGTCTTTGCTCACCGTCGGGAGCAAGTAGTCCATGTCCTGGAATGCCTCCTCTGACACCAGTCGCCTGACCGAGGCCACCCAGGTAGTCCACCAGGGGATCCCCGTGAAGCTGTACTTCGGAGCAAGGGGACCGGGTTGCGGTTGATTCGCGCTGCTGAGACCGTCTTGGTCTGCCAGGCCTTCAGCTCCACAGTGTTGCTGGTGTGGATAAGGTCCTTGGGGTGAACATGCTGGAGGTCATTGAAACGAGCGCTGCACCCAACCTGGAACCGGGCGAAACCCAGGATGAAAGCGTCTCGTGTCTGCTCCTCCCCGGGGCCGCCTGCGTACCGGGGCCGGTGGCACCCTGGTGATCGTAGCCGGCCCCCTCCTCCAGGGCCCATATGACCTCTTTGCTGGGGGACCACCGCCTTGCGTTGTGGCCTGGTGACCGTGTCTGTGAGCGCCTCTTCCAAAGAGCTCTTCTTGGACTTGAGGCGATGGAGCTCGTCTATCTTCAGCAGCCCGAAGGTCTTGGAAAACCACTTGAGGGTGTTCCATACCTGCCGTAGCTTGCACGGGGTGACCTCCTCCTCGGCGAGCTGGTTAAGTAGAGAGCGGACATGTCGTTCCTGCCATGGAATCACTGTGAAGCCCCTCTTCCGGAGACTCTCGTAGACCAGGCAATGTTGCCTGAGTGTTCGGAACCTACTGTCCCCCAAGAGGTCCAATGCCTCCTTGCGGAAGTCCTCCCCCAGGATGTCCTGCATGTATGCGATGTGCTCCGCAAAAGGGGCGAAGTGGGCAAGGAGCCGTTCCGCCCATTTCCCGCGCATATGGAGTTCCAGCGCTCGCTGGGTCGTGGGCTCCATTTTTGTGATTTTCCCGGGCTGCCAGTGCCTCCACTTCAGAAGCTCCGGCTGCTGGAGTGGGGGTGGGTCATCTCGTGAGAACCACCTGAGTTGGTCCTGGCGGTCCCATTCATTCTCCAGCGGGGAAAAGTTCTCGCTCGGCTTGCCATCCGCAGCCGCCATGAGGAGGAACCATAGGCTGTCCCAAAGGTCGGCCAGGTCCGCCGCGGACAGAGGCTGGGGAAGCCTGCCCGCCGCCGACGCCACCAGGCCGTTGAAGTAGTCCGTCGGTACCACTTGATCGTCTTGCCCTACAGGAATGCCCGAGAGTTCCAGGAGCTGGGCGAAGCGGACGGCCGGCTCCCCGCCCAGCTGCCTCCCCTCCTCCGCCGTGCCATGGCGCAGGCACATCAGGACCAACACCTCCCCGTCCGTCTGTCTCGGGGAGAAGGACTCATCCGCCAATGTGTCCCACAGGACCCTTGGAATGCGGTCCCAAAGACGAGTGTAAGGCGGGCGCAAAAGAAACTTGGTAGAAACCCTAGCCATGATGAAAACGGGGGGGTTCGAGCCTCCTATCGAACGGCCGGGATCCAACCGCGGCAAACTGCATGCATGTTCCAACCGCGCAGGATGCCGAGTGCAAAAGGGGCAGGCAGGCCACACGCAGCCCCAACAGGACCACAAGTCCACCCCCCGGAAATCCCCGAAAAAGACACGGAGGGGGGAAGACCAACCCGACGGGGGATTCCCCAAAACCCCCAAGAAAACCTCAGGGAACCAAGAGTCCGCCGCAGTCACTTTCTCCAATCTGTGGCAGATATGGCCCGTCCTTGGGGCCAATGCATGCAGCCTCCAAATCGAGGCAAACCGGCTGTCGAGACGTGTTGAACAGGGGGGAAAACCAAGGTGAAAGATGAACCCAAAAGGAGACACCCTTACTCCTCCCCCCATCCGAGACGGGGCCAAAGGCACCCAAGTCCCGGCGGGAAGAGATCACACGATTCCACATCCAAAAGAGTTGTGAGACACGACCTAGCGGCTCTCACCCTTCAAGATCGCCTCCTTTGCCACCGAGTGGATGGCCGCCAGCCCTGACTTCTCCGGGTTGCTCAAAATGACCGACCACAAGGCAGTGGAGACATCCCCCAGGCCATTCGAGGAGCTGAAGCGCATGCGCGGGGTGCTCGCGTCGCCCAGGACCAGCCTCTCGTCCCTGGGAGGCTCCGTCGGCTCCACCCTCTTGTAGAACTCCATCCTGTCCCGGATCCACTGATTATATAGCTGCTCCGGGGGCTCGTCCATCACCAGCTGCAAGCATGTGGTTTTGTCTTTGTGCCACCCCGTGATCTGGAGCAGCCTGGTTTCCCCGCGGCTCGCCAGAAGCCCTTGCAAAACCTGCACATGTAGCCTCCGGTGGTCTTGAACTTCTCCTTGCCCACCACTTCCCAGGCGCTGATGCTGGGCAAGACCAGGCCGCACTCCACGGAGGCCCAAAACACGTGCTTCGTCTTTTTCTGGGGCTTGTTGATGTACTTCCGGCCCGCGACCGCCGTGACCGTGGACGTGGTGATGGGCGGGTACCGCCTGGTGCCCTGGTCCGGTGTGCGGAGCGTGGTGTCTGCCCCCCCCAGAACCTTGGCCTTGGGGTCCGCCTCCTTGGCCGCTCCTCCCCCGGGGCCAGAGGCACCCAAAGGGGGGGAGCAACCCACCCAACCTGTCGTACAAGGCCCCCGCCGCCTCCTGCGGGACCTGCTCGACCCAGTCGTGGACCACGTTGCAACGCCAGTTGACCTTCACCTCCACCATGGAGGACTTGCTCAGGCCCGACACCAACTTGGTGTAGACCGAGTCGAAAGCCCTCAGCGATGACAGCGGGAGGGTGATCCGCTCGTCGCAGACCGCCCGGAAACGCAGCGCCTCCTTGCTGTCGTGGACGGGGGCCACTGGGATCTCCACACCGGCAACGGGCAGTTGACGATGAAATTCTTGGCCGCCAGAAACGTCCCCATCTCCTTGAAGATGTAGCTCCATTCCGCCTTGCTGCGCGGCTTGGGGATGCCCAGGCTCTCAAGGAAGGGCACCGCCTCCTTCCTCATCTGGAGGATGTTGCCCATCCACTTGTCCGAGGTCGAGCCCTCCGCGTTGCGGCCCCGGCGCTGCGTCTTCACGATCAGCGGGAAAGTGGTCCAGGCCGAGTAGATGTACTTAGTGAACCTGTGGGCGTACACCCCCGTCAGGCTCGGCAGGTCCCACGTTCTCGTCTGCCTGGTCCAAAACACCCCATCCCCTTTTGCCCAGAAGATCCCCACCACCTGCTCCGGCGCCGGGCGCTCGCCCCGGTTCACCTGCGCTCGGATCTCCAAGGCCGTGTAGATGACTGGGTCGATGGTCCTGCTCGCACGTGAGTGGGTGAGTCCTGCGCTCCAGGGCCAGGAGCTTGAACTGCTGGTCAGCGCCCTTGGGGATCTCACCGCTCGAGTGCTTCTTCCAGATCCCCCCAAACATCCGTAGCTCTCCCTGGTGCCTCTTCATCGCCCAGAGGAGCAGGGACAGCTTGCCCTCCTCCGAGTCCAGGTCCTGCTGTGACATTGGCTGGTCCCTTCCAAGGCCAGTGGCACCCTTGCGGGGGGCCGGTGTCGCGGGCATCTCCTCCAGCAGCGCCTCCTGGTGCCATGGGTTCTGCGACTCTCTGAGCCTCCTGATGTAGGGGACATACTTTTCCTTGATGTCTTGCATGGGGATGTCCTCGGGGTCATCCAGCTCCAGGGGGCAGAACAGCCCCCTCTCCAGTGCCTGCTCCGGGGTCAGTTCCCGATGCTCCCTCAAGGCCTTATGCAGCTCCTCCTTCTTCCGGATCGCCTGGTCCACCTGGGGGTGGTAGAGCTGGAAGCTCTGCGCCTCCGCCTCCTTCAGGGACCGCTGCACTTTGACCTTGATCTCCTGGCATTCCCGGACCTTCAACGCCTCGTCGTCCGCCTCCATGGACAGGATCTCCTGCCGGATGTCCACCCGCCTGTTGAGCGGGACCACGTCTGCCATGGTGATCTCCTCTGCCGTGTCCGTTTTCGGAGGAGCTCTCCCCAGGACCGTGCCGTCCACCAGGTTGCGGTCTGCCTGTGCCCGGGTACCACGGGCCAGCGGCACCCAGGCTTCCCCCTTTCCGCTGCTGGATCCAGGTCGCAATGAGCAGGTTGTAGGTGATGCCGTCCGCCTCATAGGTAGCCGAGGGTGCTTGGAAGGGGACGAACTCCTTGCCTGGCAGACCCAGCACTGCTTGGCTGCCTCTGGCCACCCCGCGCCGCATGCCTTGCACATGAACTTGTAATCTGAGTGGCCTGCATCGAGTCTGTGCATCCGCTGGGTGCCAATGCACGCCTTGTTCCTCTGGAACTGTGAGGCCCAGACCTCCTCCTGCCGGATCTGGATCTTCATCGGAACATAGGCCTCCAGGATGCGAATCACCAAGTCCTCCGTGAGATTCTTCCCGACAAACTTGTGGAACAGGGAGACCGCCTCCTCCACCGTGACGTCCCTCAGCAACGTGGCCGCCGATGCCGGAAGGACCGGGGAGGTCCACTAACTTGAAGTAGCCGGGACGGCCCTCCACCGGCACCAGGGAGACCGGTTTGTTCACATGAGCCGTGGTCTTCTGGGAAGCCGCCACGAAACCCTTCAGCCGCTTCGTGGGTGGTGTCTGTGCCTTTTCCAGTGGAGTAGCCCGCTCCGTGACGTCCGCATCTTCCATGTCCTTGTCCTCCTCCTCGGCGGGGCCAGGGGCACCCAAGCCGGAAGTCGGTGTGGCAAACGCCACACGGAGACGCTCCAGTGCACTGGAGAGGTCATTCATCACGTCGGTAGCCGAAGCCGACGGGGGGGCCTCGGGCTCGTCCAACACCAGGCCGGCCGCCACTGCCGCCTCGCGTGTGCGAATTTCCTGGGCCTCATGGCTGGCCATTTCCACCTCCTCCGCGGTGAGCGTCTGGTCCTCAATCAGCTCGAAGGAGGTTGCCGAGGTTGCCGAGGAAGCCATTGCTTGATCGGGGTTAGTTCGAGGGTGTTCAAACTCAAATCTTTTTCACACAAATTGGGTTCAAAGAACCCAGAGCAAAGCTTGAGCCAAAATGGCATGCGCCATTATGGTCAAGCATTTCAAACACAGTTTATGTTTCCACATGCGTTTCAACATTAACAAATTGACCCATGGCCATATGAACCCGGTATGACTACCTCTGGGCTTTAAATCATGGTTTCCCCGGGTTACCGACTTTAGTGGCGAAACGCCTGGAAGCACTGGGTCTGGTTGACCGACATGCTGAGAAAGGGTCGCAGTGTTCACCAGCACTGAACCCTCAGGCCAGACAGTGCGCTCAACCCACAATATGAGGGCTACCATCGATTCCCGAAAAGATGCATCCCAACGTGGACCGCATCCAACCACAAAACCCTCGGCAAACTGCGTTCGCGGTCTCCACCGTACCTCAAATACCACGTGCTGATTCAGAGCAAGGGGGGACAAGAGGCCATGAACTTCCCGCATCCTTTTCGGAAAAGGTAAAAACCACTCCCAAAACCAACAATTCACCACAACCCACCCCCCCCCCCCCCCCCCCCCCGGCAGCAAAAAACAAACATGAGGGGGGGGGAAGATGAGGGGGGGGATGGAGGGGGGGATGAGGAGGGGGGGGGCGGGGGTTCCTCTTCTCACCAGGCTGCTCTCAGACCAAGGTGGCTTTGAAGCCTCTCTCCAGCTCGGCCCGATCCAGGTTACGGCCAATGAAAACCAGCCTTACGTCGTGCGTGGCGGATCTTAGCGTGGAGATCCCTTGCTTCATGGGGGCTGGGGGGGAGCGAGGGGCTCATTTAGAGCTTATTTGGGCTCCCTCCCCCTCCCCTCCCTCCCCCCCAGCCCCCATGATTGCTGGTTTTGAAGGGAAACCAAGAGGAGAACCACCATTTTGGGGCTCCCGGCCCGGAAAGAAAGATGCACCCACGTGTCATAAATATCCAAGCGCGAAAATCAAAAGGTGAAAAGTCTACGGCGTCAGCGGGCATGAACCATGACAATGCGTGCGTGACATCTTCAAAACTGCTAGTGTGAATTATGGTGGTTTATTTATATATATTAGGATCCCATTTCGTGGTTGTTCAAACTCTCTACCAACTAATGGACTTATCAGCGGTACCCTGCTCGGCATCTTTGGAGTCGCTTTAAACACCGGATTCGCCAGTGGGCTGCTGGGTTAAGCTTTGGTTTGGGTGGGTTCAAGGTTGGCTTAGGGTTGGTTCAGGGTGGGTTTAGGCTGGGTTTTACGTGTCTGTTGGTTTGACTTTGCGTATGTGGGTGTAGGCTTGGGCGGCTTGGCTGCATTTTAGCTCAGGGTGGCTTGAGCATGGTCTGGAAAAGGCTCGCGGCCAGCCAGCCGAAGGGAGAGTTGATCTGCCCAGATCGCGCAAGTAGGTCCAAAATAATGTGGGGTTGTTGGTTGGGATTGTCCCAGCCTTCATCGTGCCTCAGGTTCTGAAAGGGGCAAGTCAACTGCAGGGAAATTGACTCCCACCCCACCCCACCTACTTCCATGAGCGCAATGGGGCCTCCAGGCAAGAATCAGAAGCCTTCTTATTATGCGTTCTGATTGAAGAGTTCGGATCGAACCTTCCTTGGGCCTGTCCCTTTGAAGCTAGGCAGTTGTGCGACATCTAGCCATCTATATCATCTATGAAAACCAACTGACACGATCCACCAACCCGCCCAAACCCACAAGCACCTACCAAGCACCCACCAAAACCCACCACCAAAACCCATCAAAACCAACCAACCAACCAACCAACCAACCAATCAACCAACCAAAACCAAGCCAACCCAAGCCAACCAACCAACCAACCAACCAAAACCAAGCCAACCCAAGCCAACCCAAGCCAACCCAAGCGAACCCAAGCCAACCAACCAACCAACCAACCAACCAACCAACCAACCAACCAACCAACCAACCAACCAACCAACCAACCAACCAACCAACCAACCAAAACCAACCCAAACCAACCAAAACCAACCCAAGCCAACCCAACCCAACCCAACCCAAACCAAACCCAACCACATTTGCCTCTGGCAAGCGGCTCAACGCTTCAGTAGAAAGAGCCATGTCACATCCAACAAAACGCCCCCGGTTTCTAGGAAGTGGGGAGTCAAAAGGATCACAAGGGCCAGATTTGCATATGTTTCAAGTTCATCAGCCCTGAATTTTGACATGTCCTGCGCCATGCAAATCGCTTCAGTTGGTCTTTAAGGACACGTCCTTCTTCACCCGGATGAGCCGCACGCAATATTCAGTGAGCCCCGTTGTCTCATGGTACTTTGGTGAGCGTCCCCATGCCATCCCCTGAATGACATTTTTTACATGGGACATGGTTGTTTTCAGGGCACCCTGCTTCCGATGTTTCCTTCTTTTTTAGGGAAACCTAAAGGAAGCAACCCTTTTTGGAGGTTCCCCTATGTTAAGACATACATGTATATTGACCGCTGCCCGGACCATCCGCCCATTCTTGTAACCGAGGCGCCGATTCTTGCGCTCCTCGTTTTCAGGCCAAGGATCTTGCGGCTGGCCGCCGAAGATCATATGGATCCCTGCCGGATACGGCCATGGGTCAAAATCCAAATCGGTTAGCCCCCAGTGAACATCCGATTCAATCCAACCACTAAAATAGGTTCTAAAATGGGTGGTGCACCTACCCCAAAATGGAACCATTGGTTTTGACACACAGCCATAATAAATACAAAACGGCTGTGGGTCGAAAATAGGGTAACCCCAAAATGGCTTGCCCTGGCAAATGGAACCAAGGACTTAAACCTGCGGTGCCTTACTGGTTTAATTTTGACCCATACCCGTACAAACAACCTTTTCTTTGTTGGGTAACCCAGTGCTTCCAATTACCACTATAGTAGGCAAGTGGGAAAGCCTGGAAGTAGAACCTACCAGTAGATGTAGGAGTACCAGAAAAACCTACTATAGTGGTGACTGGAAGCATTGGGCAAGCTTGTCCAGCATGTCTTGCTGTTAGCTGATCACTACAGCCCTTGGCTCATGGAAACACCCTCCTTGCATAAATGCTGGTAGAATACTCACATTGCTCGCAATGTTGTGGCAAACATGCTTGACTCTCAGGCACAAAGAATGTGACTTGAAAAGACGTCTTTCAATGCGCTGTCTGGATTTCCGGTCATATCAAGCTAGTTTCATGTTGCCCGCGCATGTTGGAGTTGTTGGGTCGCTATGGGCAAGACCATCTGGATTCCCGTCCCCCCTCAGGCCTTGAAAAACAAAGCGCTCGTCGCATCCCTTCACCTCGGCCGTTCAGCTTCTGTTGACTTGATTTCTATTCCGACACTCCTGCGAGGTCGCACCGATCTGTCAGGCTGCACACGCACCCATTACACGATCCCGCAAATGCTTCGTGGATTCCAACACCTGAAATAAGGGATCCAACCAAAGGACCCAAATACATCACAATGAGCTTGTCTTACCCCCAAGTGAGCTCGCCTTAAACAAGGCAAAGGGATTTACGGCATACAAGGAGCACACGGGCCGAGGCCACGTGTTGCAGAAAAGGAGAAAGCTGATGGTGTGTCTGAAAACGGGGTTGCCCAAAAAATAGCACAACCTCCAAAATGGTTGGCCTCCCTTACCAACCCAAAAAATGGTCCCCAAAATCCGTGCAAATGAGGCGCCGCCAGCACACCTTTGGTGCGGAAGATGTCTGTCCCGCGCTCCGTGAGGAGCTTGGCGATCCAAGCGTTCAGCTTCTCCCTGTCGCACTCCCCAGGGCACTCGATGCCCACCTCGAGTTGTTTGACTGCCGCCACATCTGGGCGTCTTTTTTGGAGTTGGTACGCCCCTCTTTGTTTTGTGTTTTTTTGTTTGTTTTCTCTAAGGGGGAACCAAAAGGAAAACCACCATTTTGGATTTGAAAAACAACACACACACACACACACACACACACACATGGGTAGGCCTCCAAATAGAACCCGGAAATGGGTGTTGGCTCTTTCAAACAGCCCCTTTCGGTTTGGGAAGCTATGATTCCCTCCCTTTCCAAACCGACACGCCTGTGAGCGGCCGAGCGACCGAGCTCACCGTCTGGTCGTGCTGGTGGTCCTGGTGGAACAGAAATGCTTCATCTGGGTGTCCCAAAAAAACCAGCCAAGCATGAGCTCCCTGGGGGGAAAAAACAAGCAAACAAACAGAGATAAGCCAAGCATGAGCTCCACGAAACAAACAGCGAGATAGAAACCAAAAAGGCGAGTGGGAACCAGCCCCTCACGTCCAAGCGCAACTGGAGCTCCTGGTCGTCCCTCAGAAACTCCGCGTCGCTGTCGAGAACTCGGTCCAGCGAGAAGCCCCGGATGCCGATGATCTCCTCCACCTTCACCTTCGACTTCCTGAGGTTGGGGAATTTTCTATCTGTTCATTCCGACCATTCTTTTCAACCATCCTTCTTTTCAAAAGCCGATCGCTGCTTCCCCCTGGGGTTCTGATGGCTTCCTGGAAAGGATCCCGGATCCCTGGAAAGAATGGAAATGGAAGTGTCCGCTCGAAATTTACCTGGTTTGTGGGTGCAAAAGACAGGCTAGGGGTCAACAAAAACAGGGTCCCCTTTAAGAGGGGACCCGGCTTTTTCAGCCACAAACCTGTTTCCGACCTCCGGGGTGCCCCCAATTTTAGATGCCTGGGAGCTTCTCAAAAATAGTTGGACACCTGAAGATGTGGGTTTTCCTTTTGGACTCCAACTTTTCGCCAGCAAGAAGCGGAGGTTTCGAATTGAGAACCCCCCGAAAAATTTAGGTGAGCTTGCTGAACACAATGCACGCAATTCATAGGATGACCTCGCTGCGAAACATATGCCTGGCAATTTACCCTTTGGTGGACATCATTTGGGTGGGGATTCATGTCCACCAACCACTTTTCGGGCTCTTCTATTCAAATTGTAGTAAGATGGCTTCTCAAACGATGAACCCCTTTGTGGATGGTTTTGAAGGGAAACCACTAAAGAACAACATTTTTCAAAAGGCTCCTATTTATGAGCAACTCCCATGATCCTGGAAAATCGTTGTACCTATGGCTGCATTTCGTGGCATGGGAGTTTCTCCAATTTGGTCCATGTCTCCGAAACTTCCAGACCCAACTGCCAAGTCCGCAAGGAGTTGTTGCAACATGATTCCGGGCAAAGCAAATAAGAGGTCACCGGCCGAAAATAATTGAAATGGAGCTGCAAGCAAGGAACCTTCACATGTTTCGATGTCGCTCGGTCAGATTCTGCAGTCACAAATCTTAGCCCCTTGCACAGGGGGAACCCTTTTTTCTCACCGGGAAAAAAGGAAGGGTTAAAAAAACAAGTTCGGAGGGTGAAAAAAAAGGGAGCCCCTTGCACAGTTCTGGCAGTCACTCTCATCTTTACCCATCCTCTGAGAGAAACCGTCCCCACGAATTGCAGCCAGGAGCGCTGGGTGTAGATCATCGGCGCCAGGCGGTTGATGCTTCGCACCTCCTTCGTCAACTCTTCAATCTCCGACTCGGAGACCTGGAAGGCCCACGGCCGCAAAAGCCCCCAGCACTTCTGACCCCTTGCCAGGTTGGGGCTCTTTGCCCCCGAATTGCGGGCACTTCAAGCAGGACAACACATTGCAAGCAAAGAAAAAAGGGGCGACTCCGCCCGCTTTCGCCCCCGACCTGCCCGGAAAGTTACACCCCCCCAACCATCAACCCGCAAAAAACACGAGCATCTGCAAACCCCACCTCCTGCTTCCGCTTCGCGGATTTCGTGGCGTCCCCGTCCACCCGCGGATTTCCCGTCGCCCCGGCCGCCATCCCGTCGCTCCCGTCGCCCATCCCCCGCCAGGTCGGTCTTGTTCACGATGATGCGGTCCGCAAAGGCCAGCTGCTCCACCGCCTCGTTCTCCACGCCCTCCGGCTTCTCCTGCGCCCAAGCAAACCCGAGGCGGGCGAAGCGGGCGATGCGTGCGTGCGGTGTTTGCTTTGGCCCTCTGCTGTTGATGCTTTTTTGGCTGGTATCCTCTAGGTGTTGACTTTATCGGCTGGTATCCTGAAAAGTGGATGATTCTTGGGCTGATATCCTTAGGTTGAAGGGTCTAGGCAAGGAGTTGCTAGGTGGAAACCAGGAAGCTTGGAAAAAGGGCAGAATTCAAGAGAAGCCGCGACCCAAAACTAGCAGCATGTTGTTTGAGACACTCAAACTGGCCAGGTGAATTTCTCATGGCCAAAGTCCAAAGTCGCCAAAGAACTAAAACACCAGCAGACTTTGACCTAAGAGAACCCCAAATACCGCCCGTCATCGAAGCGCAACCACCGAAAGGCGATGCTGTGTTTTTTGGACCGGGAAGCCGTTGGGATTTGTGTCCACCACTCAGGTTCCAAGCAATCTGCGCTTTATTGGGTTTTCCCGGGCCCCGAAAACCCAGTGATTTTCCCAACAGCTCTCCTAACGTCAGCTTCCCCGCAATTCGTGCTTTGGATTGGCGGTTTCGAGGTGTACCAATTCAAGCCGCCAATTGTCAGCTTCCCTCCAATTGGTTGTTTGGATTGGTGGTTTGGAGGTTTGGGATGGTTCCCCATTTGCCCACAGGCAAATGAGGGATTCAAATCCCACCACCAATCCAAACCACCAACTAAGTATTTCCTGAAACCATGGGGTGAAGCTCATTAAAGTCTGAGGCTGGTAGGACCAGCCACCCACAACCTTACGCATGTCTCACTCCTTGAGTTCATGGACTTGTCACTCCTTTTCGGGAAGACCATTTCAGCGGCAAACAACCAGTTTGGACTTTCTTTGGCTCATCCACTCGCAAAAAGTGAGTATCCCACAAAATGGAACTTGCTTGTTGGTCTCCCTTCAAAACCACCAAAAGATGTACCAACTCCAAAAAACAAACACCCAACAAATTTCCCAGTGTTGCTCTTCTTTTTGCAGCCGGAATGGTCATGGGAGCTTTAGCTATGCCCTGCGACATGTTGGATCTTTAACCTGTCACTTTCTGGGACGCGTATTTTCTGCGACCAATTAAAGAAAGGAAATCCCGAAATCCATGTTGTGGGTCCTTAAAAGAAGACCCACCCAATCGGGAAGACCAACTGCAGCCAATTTCCCAAGCCACGCCTCCCGCAGATGCTGCAGGCAGTGCTTCGCGTCCACCACCGTGATGATGCCGTCCTCGAGACGGACCCGGTCGACGGTCGCTACCCCGCGATGTGTCGCCAAGGGGAAGTGGCTGTGGGCCAAAAATAGCCACTGAAAGGTAAATGGAACCAAAATGGAAACCATGGTTTAGGTGGACACCGAGTTTGGGCGAGTAACCACGCCCGGTATCCAAATGGTCTACCCGGAAAAAAGTCGGCCGGAGCTATACGGGTCCCTCCACAAACCCGTTGTGATGGTGACCCAGGGCAAAACAGATGGCCTGTTGGACAAAAAAGATGTTCCCTGGTAGATGGAAGAACCCCCCATCTATTATCAATCAAACTAGCCCAAAAAGGACACCTAGGATCCAGATGGTTGGGTTTTGTCATAGAACTTTTCCAAATACCCCCCAGACACACCATCACCCCAAACACACCTCCAAAAATACAGTAAAGATATAGTTCAGTCTTTCTGAACGGGTGTTTCTTTTTTGGGTGTGTGTGTGTGTGTGTTTGGGGGGCTCCCTTCAAGGGTTCCTCTCTCTTTTGGACATACCTACGGCATGATTTTTGCATCCCGACTCTTAGAGCCCAACGGCCCTCAGCGGCAATGGGTCAAAAAACCAATGGCGATCCCATTTTCGGGCGGATGAAGACCCATGTACCACCAATTTTGAGGTTCACCAGGGGTTTCCTAGTTTTTGACCACCACAGCCACATGAGTGGGAGGAAAAGGATTAGTGGAGTGCTCTTGATAAGAGCTAGATGAAAAGCTGGAGACAAAGACAAACCCTTTCTCCGAATGGCGAATTGGGAAATTGTTGAAGTGTCCTGGAAACAACAATAACTGCCTTCACAACCGGAAACTCAGAGGCAACCAAGCGTTTTAGGGGTTTCCAATGGATATGCGCAGCTGACAAATGACTGTAGTCTACTGCTGGCTTCCTCCCCCTTTTGTTTTAACAGGGATCCAAACCCGAAGATGGCTGAGAGGCAACCCTTACGTCGTGCCTCGGATTGGAGTTGAATCCCTGGATCTTGTAAGCCCTCCTTCAGAGCACCGGACTTCAAAGTAACAATTGCGGGGAAGCACCAATTGGAACCTTATAGGGGTCATTCCATTTCCACCAGCCAAAACAAAACTTCCATTTGCTTAAGCCCCCCGGAAAAAATGAGTCATATTTTCCAGTAGTGCTAGGTTCTCTTCAAAACCACGAGGAAAAATAAAAACAAAAAACAAACTTCAGCAAATGGAAGCAACTGGTGCCTTGGATCTTGGGAGCTTGCGCCAGAGCGCCGGCGATCGCGCGCTCGCGCGCTCGCGGCTCGCTCGGCCGGGGCCCCCGCCAGGGTCATCTTCGCCTGGATCAGGTCGTCGGCGAAGAAGGTCTGCGCCACCGGAGCGGGGTCCGCGAGGCCGGTGGTCTCGATGATCACCCCATCCAGCTTCGTGCCCTGGAAAAAGGGGGGGGGGAGGGACGGAACTACTGGGGGAGGGAAGGGGAGGGGAGGGAAGGGGGGGGAGAGGCGGGGGAGGGGTGACATGGGTGGCGGCTTCCAGATTAGCACCAGTGCTGAAAATCTGGAAGGAAGCACTGGGTTTGGGGGGGCGGGGGGGGGAGGTTTTGTGCTTCCTTCCGGCGTTTCACTACTATAGTACGTAATTCTTTGGGTTTTACCATGGAAGGGAGGATGGTTCTCAAAGTGGTCCCCGAAAATCTGATAGCCAATCTGGGGGAGTGATTTGGCTTGGTTTCTCAAAATGTTTGGCTTCTAAAATATGGGTTTCCTTGGACTTACCTTCGAACAAATACCAGCCAAAATGGGTCCACCACTGGAACACGTCTGCTTCTCGTTGGAAAACCTATCTGACGAACGACATTTTGAAGTTGGTACCCTTTGTGGGGTTGTCACAAACCCAGTGCTTCCAGTTACTACTATGGGTGAAAGGGTTACATGATGGTTTCCCCTGGTTACCTATTAGAGGGGATTCCCTCCTGGTTGCAAAGGGACACCTAGTAGGACACCACTGCAACAAGAGAAACCACGACCCTCCGGCACAAGGACACCAGGGATTGATTTTGAACCCAGAAAATACAATGGCAAGTGCAAAATCAGGAAATTACCCCCCATGGGTTTATGTCTTGCTGGCTTCCCTGAACAAAACAACCAGTCAAAAGGGGGCTTAACTTAGCTGCCCTCAGACCCCCCGCAAAAAAAGCTGAACACTCTTAGCGGCTTCAAATTCGGAAACTAGCCCTCAACCTCATCTGCCCTCAGATCCCCCGCCAAAAAGTTGAAAACTTGTGGTTTCAATTCGGAAACCAGCTGAGAGGATCTAAAAAGCTAAGGAACCGGAGGGAAGGGGAGCCAAGTGAAGCGAAGCTTCCGGGCTCGCTACGCCGCGAGCCTCCAGGGAGGTCTTCTTCAAGATGCTGCGGAGGCCCTGGATCAAGTCCCCTCTGACCTCGATCGCATGGCCCGGGTCCACTTTTGGAGCTGGGAAAGCCAGCAGGGAGGTGGTCCCTCCGTTTTCGAGATGGGTATGGGTCAAAATTACACCACCAGAAAAAACCGCAGGTTGCAGTCCTTCTTTCCATGTACCAGGGTTCCGTTTGGGGTACCTATTTTTGACCCACAGCCAGATTGCTTTCAAGGAAAACCAGAGGTTTTTGGGATGCCAATCCATGCAGCGGCCCTCCACCCACCCTGCTCCCACAGACTGCTCA